>OY720448.1:93991115-93998615 GCA_963082715.1 Harpalus rubripes | reverse complement strand
CCTGCATTTCAACAAAATACAACCAGATTATATTCCATTAGGTTGCCAATCTATTTGTACTTTTCAATCAACAACAAAATACAAGAAATAATAGGAAACACAATATTTTCCACCTCCCGCCATTTAATTTTTATCCTACATATTTACTACTGATACTACTACTATTATATGTTCCTTTCCATATCACTATTGTTCTATTTACGATTTTATTTTTAAAATGTTAGTATTAATAATTTAACATGATTAGTTTTTTGACAGTGTCATCTATCTGTCATTTACAAATATTTGAAATCTGAATTGTGTTTAAGCATAGGCTCCGGTATTTGAAATATATACCTTGTTTCTTTTAACCCATTCAGTATTACGGAGCATAGAGAATAGTTTAGACCTCTCTGATTGGCTGAAATTACAGACAAGAAACAAGTTTACCCAATGTAATTTCGGCTACTTCAGATTTGCGCTGTTGGCAGTGCCATCTACTGAATGGCGTAAATGGAACAGAGCATTGGTTATTTTATAAATTTATCCATAAAATATAAATATTCGCGACTGAAATTAATCCGTAGCCACCAAGCGGCAAACTTGCGAACCCTCTGAATTGGTAATGGCAGCCAATCAAACCTCAGAAAATTACCAACTAAGTCGGCCATTTTAAATGAACACAGCGCCTCTATAGGACATTTCAGTCGCCAATAGAAAAAGTATTAATGCAAACCTGTAGAAAAATTAATAATCTTTAATTTTTATAAATTTTTTATTAAAACTTAAATACATTACATATACATATATGGTCTCGGCACACTTCCCTTCTCCAATGATTTCAACTTAACAAATAAAAAAACCCAAAAAATATTTCTACAAAATTGACTTTGTAAACGCGAAATATGAAAAATATATAACATATTATTTCCCTTTTCCAAAAATAATAATCAACGTAACTAATAGTATATTCCGTAAATTAACCACGACCGTGATTATGGTTCAAGTGGTCCGTTATGGTCACTGAAAAGTGGTTGTGATTCGGAACATCTTGGTTAATTTGTGTCGGTAAAGCAGAGAACCACCGCGTCATTGGAAATAAGTGACAACATAAGTTTTGTCTATGTTTATACTAACGTAAATATTATACATGTTAGTATACAGGGTAAGTCTGGGAAGACGCCCCCCCTTAACTTTTTTATTATAAGTAATAGAAAAAATTGGCTCATATAAAAGTTTTATTATTTTACATGTACTATTTGATGGCAGATGTAGATATTTTTTATAAAGTCAGGTTTACAAGATACGACTATCAACTTTTATTTTTCAAATGGCAACCTATAATTATTTCAATAAAATAGAAACCGCCATTTTTTTCTTTTTTCAACGATGTATTATTTTTTATTAATGTATTTGAAAAATTTCGAGAAAAATGAGATAATTTAGAAATAATTTTTAAACAAATATAGGTGGCTATGTGAACCTGTTTCTCGAAATCGGGTAAAAATCCTTCTCAGTGTTCTTAAACTCGGTCGCCGACGTCTAGGAAACCGCTCCCGGTAAATTCCTTTTGTTCTTCTTATGATTCCAGTCGATTCACCAATTATTAGAATCATATCAATTAATTCGTTCTTCGTAAACATTTCAAAATGTTTTCTTTTTTTTTGTTTACAAAATAAGTTAAATTAAGTAACAAAGAAATGTATACTTTTTGACATTAATTTAATTGTTTTACATTGTTACGTTTTGTTTATTTTCACATAGCCACCTATAATATTTGTTTAAAAATTATTTCTAATAGGTATTTCTAAATTATCTCATTTTTCTCGAAATTTTTCAAGTACATTAATAAAAAATCTGATGTGGCCAGCACATTACCTTCCGTCAGTTCTATGTATTTTGTATAAATGTCATACAGAAAGTTCCTTGCAAAAGATTATATTTCTTGTACATTACCTTAAGGCAGTTGTATGTATTTTGTACTAATTCCATACAGAAAGTTTCTAACAAAAGATCCTATATTTCCAGTAAAATTATAACAAACATACTGTCAACTGCACTTGACACTGACACCTTTCAATCAGAATTTTCTTAATGTATCGCAGCTGTTTCCAGAGTTATAGCAAAGCTGACTAATATATATGATATTTAATTTCTTTATAATTTTTTAACTCTATATCCATTTAATATGAAGTATAAAATGCATTCAAATCGTATAGAGAATAAATAATTCTTTATTATTTATAATAACATTAAATGTGAAAAAATGATATTTAACATCGTTTTTTCAAGAAAAACTGTTAAAATCTTCAAATGAGGGTACTTCCGGTTGACCAATTATAACCAAAATCTAATCAGCTCTTCACATGGATGTAACGAAGAGGAATACGAAAGAATTATAATTTTTGGAATTGTAGTATTAGAGTTATCTCATTAGAAATTTTTGTCACACACAGACACACACACACACACACACACACACACACATACACACATACACACACACACACACACACACACACACACATACAGACATCATCGTAAAAATAGTAAAATCGTATTCTAGGGACCCTAAAACGTGCTTATTCGTCAAAAACTCACCACCGAATTTTTTGACCAAAGACAATACCTTCCTTACCTAAAGGTGACGGAAGGTAAAAATAATACATCGTTGAAAAGAGAAAAAAATGGCGGTTTCTATTTTATTAAAATAATTATATGTTGCCATTTGAAAAATAAAAATTGATAGTCATCTGCCATCAAATAGTATATGTAAAATAATAAAACTTTTATATGAGCCATTTTTTCTATTACTTATAATAAAAAAGTTAAGGGGGGGGGCGTCTTCCCAGACTCGCCCTGTATAGTGTATAGTAATTATATGTTTATACAATATTAATTATTATATTATAAGGAATAAGAATATGACCTCAACAACCACAAAAAAATTGTGGTCGTCGTGGTCACGAAAAAGTAACCAAAACTTTTAGGAACCACATTCCGAAATTGAACCGCGATCCTAAAATTATGTAATGGTTAACATTACGGAATGCATAACCAAAACTTTGGTCACCGCGGTTAAGTTACGGAATATACAATAATAATACACAAAAACTATAAAATTATATAATTTTAGACCTAATCGGAGACTTCCACTTCTGGTTATACCAGATTAAAATAACTACAAAAGCGAATATGTATGTAATATGTAATATATTATTACTGACTTTCTTCTGGTTTAAATGGATTATAATGAACTAAATTGGTGAATTCTAAACTCTTCTCCCATAGTTCCTTAGCTAAATTAGGATTGTTAACTAATTTGTTGGTAGTATCTTGCGAGCAATTGCTGAAACATAATAAATATTGTATCAACTACATTTACATCAGAAAAATATTACCTGTAATATAAACCAGATTGATTTTCTAACTCTTTATCTAAAACACAATACAGAGTAGTTTTACAGCCTTGTTCGGGTGTGAGAAAGAAGAGCCTGCAGATAAACCGGCCCCACAGCCATGCCAGACCCCAGAAGAATATATCCCAGTTTTGGAATATGTCTGTAGCTACGATGCCAGGGTTTAAGCTATACGTTGTTACATTTTCTACACCAGCATCTAAATAATTATTTGGTTTCTTATATTTTAACAAATAATATTAACCTATGGGGCTGTCCTTAAATTACGTAACGCAGAATTAGGAAATTTTTGATACCCCCTACCCCCTTTGTAACGCACCCGTAACGCAAACATGAACCCCCCATATATTACGTAACGCAGTACTTGACCCCCCCCCCCCAATTTTTTTACTGGATATAAAAGTATATGGCCTCCTTAATATTCAGTTAAAATTTGAAACAGAAACTATTTAAATTAATGTATATAAAGATGAAAAATAACAGAGCAGAACAGAAACTATTTAAATTAATGTACATAAAGATGAAAAATAATGTACTACTCTTGCCCTACGGCTTGTCACTCCAATTTCTTTACTGGATATAAAAGTATATGGCCTCCTTAATATTCAGTTAAAATTTGAAACAGAAACTATTTAAATTAATATACATAAAGATGAAAAATAACAGAACAAAACAGAAACTATTTAAATTAATGTACATAAAGATAAAAAATAATGTATTACTCTTGCCCTACCGCTTGTCGCCCCAATTTTTTACTGTATATAAAAGTATATGGCCTCCTTTATATTCAGTTAAAATTTGAAACAAACTAATTAAATTAATGTACATAAAGATAAAAAAATAATAGCACAGAAATTAAAACCATATGCATTTCCATATATGCTTTTAACAAACTATTGAAAAGTTTTTCCTTATCAACACTACTTGAATTCATGTTTTAATATGAATTGCATTGCACGAATGAAAGACCTCTGGCCAGAATTTGTACTGTGCCCGATATTATGTTGACAACAAACGACTGCCTGCATATACGAATTAGCACCGCGAAATTTGAATGTTTCAAAACTATTAAAGCAAGTTTAGCAATATTTTTTATATTTTATCGTTACGTAACGCACACATTAACCCACCCCCACCCCCTCGTAACACTGCGTAACGCTACTCTTGACCCCCACTCCCCCCTTGAAGCGTTACGTAATTTAAGGACAGTCCCTATATGATAAATACCTTTTAATCTTTTAGCTAATTCTTTTGTGAATATTACTTGTGCACATTTGCTCTGAGAGTAACCTTCTAATTGTAATAACCAGGGTCTGCATTTTCTTGCTTCAGACAAATCTAAACGTCTTGATAGCCAAAACGCTGAAATATAGAATATCTGTTAATAATTACAGCAATGCATACTACGTTGCCATAAATGATAAATATAATTTTCCTACAACCGTGCGCGAAAAGTACTTTTTATGCACTCTTTGCAGTGTGTAAAGAGTCACATTTCAAGGAGTAGTGCTTGAAAAGTAAATAGGCGTTGCTAGGCAACATTAAAATTCGGTCAATTTATCTGTCAAGTAGAGCATTAAGTAGTAAATAATAATAAAAGTAATAAAATTTATTAAGAAATATTAATATACACACATATCAAACAAATGTAATAATTTTTTAACAGATTGAGTACTAATCTAATTTTTAAGAATATCAACATTTTTTTGAGAATATTCTAACCTAATTTTTAATATTAATATTAAATGTACAATTTGTACAATTATAGAAGACTAATCCACTTCTGTCTGAGATTCATCCAAATGTTTAAATTACATTTTGTACAGTATTATAAGAAAGAGCACTAAGATGCTGGACGCCTGTACAGTCAGTATTACGAGAAACATCATTAACATTTCGGTTGTAGGAAAAATGTTGTATGCAACACGTGTGTAAAATAGTATTTTTTGTCTCGTGTTACAATGGCACTCGACCAAAAAAGTACTACTTTACACATTTGTTGCATAAATAACTATTATAGCAAATAAAAATAAATAGGTAGTTATTTTTTCACTCTTTTAACAGCTTTCTTAAAATATAAAAATAAGTATAAGTACATAAATATTGATTTTATTTAAATTTTTGATTAATTCGCAATAGGCACTTATATAATTGCAATTTGCACGAGCGCATCTAGCGGCAAAGCATAGAACTAATGGGTGCTATTACGACTTCCAAAGAAAGAACTGCCACCTCTACATTCTAGCCATCGTTTTAGTTGTATTATCAAATGATCTTCAATATTATTACACATAGATGTTGCCCCAGGCACCTCTTCTCGCTTTAAACTCATTTTTAAGAAACACAACGAACAAAGCAAATCAGAATAGAGAATTAGGTTATACACGAATGACAGATGCAAACATAATGACAGGTAAGATACTAAGGAAAGGGGCGTAAGACAACGAGCGGGGATTTGTTTGGATGCAAGATCTTCTATCTCCCTCGCAGCTCTCTCTTGCGTGTGACGTCAATTATCTAAGTATCTATTGAAATATTGGTTCAACCGAGCATTAGACGAATGAAACAAGATGGTCAATTTTTTTTTCTTTCTAGGACAAAATTATTACAAAACTGTTTTTGATATATTAGGGTCCTCTAGTATTTTTTGAAAATGAACGTGATTTGTAGTTTTAGGTCTTTATTGTTATTCATTAAGCCGTAATAATTTTATAAATAATCTGTGACGTAGATATAATGATAATTTTGTTCTCAAACATTATAATTCGCTAATAATTGGAATCACATAAATTGATATTTTATAGCACTTAAATAGTATATTAAAACACAAGTATAAGGCAAACTGTTAACGTACGAGTCCAAGTTTGGAAAACGAGCCGCTAGGCGAGCTTTATAAAGGACGAGTCGCATTTTGGCTTAAAATATAACACATCAAAATTTCAAACCATTAAGGCGCTTTGAAAACGATATAAATTTTGGCAAAAAAATTGATAGTACCCAATAAAATAAATAAATAAATCAAATTTTACTCCCCGCAAACCCTCTTGTCGTGTTTTAGCTTAAAATATAAAAAATCAAAATTTCAATCCATTAAGGCCCTTTGAAAACGAAATAAATTTTGTCAAAAATAGATAGCGCTTAATATATTTAATTTTACCCCCGGCAGACCCGCCTGTCGCGTTTTGGCTTAAAATATAACATATCAAAATTTGGCCCTTAGAAAACGAAAAAATGACGTCACATTGCGGCCAGTATTTAACATGGCCCAGGGGGCTGATTACCGTTTAATTTCGCAATTGTAGTTTGGGAATGGCACCGCAAAATGTCGGTATAGTCGCTATCGTATACTTTCATTGAAATTTGGCTTTTGCTCTTCCTGGTGAAACAAAACTGTTTGAATTTACCTTGGATACGTGAAACGGAAACGATTAAAATTCAAATAATTTTGTCATTATGTCAACAAGATATAATGCAGATTTGCAAGTTTTTATAATCAAATTTTTTGGAAAACATACCAGGAAGACCGTAAGTATACTCATTATAGTATATTAAGTATTAAGAACGGTAAGGCCAGTTTACCGATCGAAGACAATGTTTTGTCTTAGATCGGTAATTCCTTAACGTTCGTGATGCTTCTACTATTTTTTGCACGATCGACGCACAAAATTTAGAAGAAAAATAAGATTTGAAAATTATTTTGACATATTCAAATTTTTTATTTGTCATTTTTGAAGTAAGCTTTGATTTTTGCTTTTATTTATTTATCGTCTCACCTCCTGAACGGTAAGTGAAGCACATCACTTACGGACGTGAGTCACATCACTTACCGTACAGTAATTTGTAAATAAGACCTATAAAAAAACCTTCTTCCATTTAAGCCATTCAGTATTGCGGAGCATAGGGTACCTTATATAAATCTAGAAAATTAAATTCCTATAATAAAACCATTGTAACAATATGACGTCATCAATTCCCTTCCCCCTTGCGATTTGAACCTTATGTTTACTATTGATGACGTGGGGATCAAGTCGTGGAAACGGACTTCATATATATATATATATATATATATATATATATATATATATATAAAGAGAAATGTTAG
>OY720448.1:93906115-93986115 GCA_963082715.1 Harpalus rubripes | reverse complement strand
TCCAAAACGCTCTGATTGAGTTATCAGTATTGAAAATGGTTAATTTTAATTATTCAAACGAAGAAAAATAACAAATTAGTAAGAACTATTATTTTGATGCACACTATTTTTTATAATTTCTGACAGGTATAAAAAAAGTAACTTATACAATTTTAAATTCAATTTGCTTGATTAACAAACGTACAAAATTAAGTATGATTATTGATTAACATGCAGAATTTATTTCTCTACAACATTTATTTGAAATATTTTTACCTAAAATAATTTAGGAACTTTTGTAGAAGGAAAAACTGATTACCCGTATAAGAAAGGTGGAAAGATAGAAAACAAAAAATGACTATTTAAATTATATTGATTTTTAAATTGTATATCTTTTATCAATTTAGGTTTTACATAACATTTTTTATGCCTTTTACACAATGTAGTGTTCTTTAAACTTAGCGTTGGAATAACATTTTTGTTAATGCATTTTTTCCCACATTCTCTATTTGCAAAGAAATCAGTTGCAGCAAAATGATTGGAACAAACAACAGATTCTTTTTTTAATGAAAATTGCGACATACGCAAAGCATGAAGTCACCTAGTTCTTGTTAAACAATTTTTGGGAAGCCTGAAAAAGTATATTTATTTATAACAATGAATAATAAACTTACTTGTGAAATGATATGGTTGAACCGCGCATATATTGGACACCGCACAATATATAACGCTTTCCCATGATTACGTCTTACGTCTAGCAAATTGCACAAAAAAATTCTCAGTACAAACAACTCAAACCAACGAAGCGTAAAATAAAATAGCGTAGATGCGAAACGTCAGATTCAAAAACTTATGTTTACATCACGGGTTTACATGAAAATGTACAGTTTTGTGATAGAGAAAGATATATACGGCTTTACGCATGAGAAAGATATACGATAGTACACAACGCATGCCCAGTATACATTTACACATAACTACCGTTCTCTTGAAGGATGGAGACATATTTCTGCACGGTTAACTTGGAACATTTTTGAAACGGGCAAAATAGGATGATCGGTGTCTATAGTTTAGAAGGTCAATGATTTCCACTCATTTTCATCATTCGTCGCAGTAAGAATATATACTTCCAAAATAAACGTGTCATGTTCTTCCATAAACAACCGTTCTATCATAATGATTTGAATAAATAACAATTTAATTTTAAAGGTAAAAACAACTGTATGTCAAAAAATTCCAATATATAACGCCGCTGACTTTTCCAAATGTCGGTAATATAGGAAACTGTTGAACTTGAGGGATCAGGTGAGAATTTTGAAGGTATTTTTCCAAGGATAAGGCCTTTCTGATCCAGGTATTCTTTTTTATAGAACGTTTTATTTACATAATGGACGTTTCGGCCCACAGTGGACCATCTTCAGCTATTATATTGTTGTAATGATAAAAAAAAAATATTTAAAATTTATACAAAAAAATTTTTGTTTGTTTAATACGTTAACAATTAACATTGTTAAAGAAATAAATGTGAAGGTCACATAGTCAAAAAATTGTTGATGAATTTGAGTACACTCAAACTTGTTATATAAGTCAAGAAGTAGCAGTACACCAAGTTTCTTGACATATATAACAAGTTTGAGTGTACTCAAATTCATCAACAATTTTTTGACTATGTGACCTTCACATTTATTTCTTTAACAATGTTAATTGTTAACGTATTAAACAAACAAAAATTTTTTTGTATAAATTTTAAATATTTTTTTTACCTTCCGTCACCTTTAGGTAAGGAAGGTATTGTCTTTGGTCAAAAAATTCGATGATGAGTTTTTACTCAATAAGCACGTTTTAGGGTCCCTAGAATACGAATTTACTATTTTTACGATGATGTCTGTATGTGTGTGTGTGTGTGTGTGTGGATGTGTGTGTGTGTGGATGTGTGTGTGTGTGTAACAAAATTTTCGTCTGCGATAACTCTAATACTACAGTTACAAAAATTATAATTTTTTCGTATACTTCTTCGTTACATCGATAGGAAGAGCTGATTAGATTTTGGTTACAATTGGTCAACCGGAAGTACCATCATTTGAAGATTTTAACAGTTTTTCTTGAAAAAACTATGTTAAATATAATTTTTTCGCATTTGATGTTATTATAAATATTAAAGAATATTTTATTCTCTATACGAGTTGACTGCATTTTATACTTAATATTAAATGGATATAGAGTTAAAAAATTATAAAGAAATTAAATTTCATAATGTAGCCATAGCTGTGGAAACAGCTACTATATTAAGAAAATTCTGATTGAAAGATGTCAGTGTCAAGTGAAATTGACATAGTGTGTCTGTCTTATAATTTTACTGGAAATGTAGGATCTTTTGCTTTCTGTATGGAATTTGTATAAAATACATACAACTGCTTTAAGGTAATGTACAAGAAATAATAATAATAATAATAATAATAATAATAATAAATCTTTTATTTCTGCAGATACATTACACTGTATATAGAAAACGTCACAAAATAATAATTTTCTGTATGAAATTTGCATAAAATACATGCAACTGCCGGAAGATAATGTACAAGAAATAGAATATGTGTTTAATTTAGCAAGGAACTTTCCGTATGAAATTTGTACAAAATACATAGAACTGACGGAAGGTAATGTGCTGGCCACATCAGATTTTTTTATCATTACAACAATATAATAGCTGAAGATGGTCCACTGTGGGCCGAAACGTCCATTATGTAAATAAAACGTTCTATAAAAAAGAATACCTGGATCAGAAAGGCCTTATCCTTGGAAAAATACCTTCAAAATTCTCACCTGATCCCTCAAGTTCAACAGTTTCCTATATTACCGACATTTGGAAAAGTCAGCGGCGTTATATATTGGAATTTTTTGACATACAGTTGTTTTTACCTTTAAAATTAAATTGTTATTTATTCAAATCATTATGATAGAACGGTTGTTTATGGAAGAACATGACACGTTTATTTTGGAAGTATATATTCTTACTGCGACGAATGATGAAAATGAGTGGAAATCATTGACCTTCTAAACTATAGACACCGATCATCCTATTTTGCCCGTTTCAAAAATGTTCCAAGTTAACCGTGCAGAAATATGACTCCATCCTTCAAGAGAACGGTAGTTATGTGTAAATGTATACTGGGCATGCGTTGTGTACTATCGTATATCTTTCTCATGCGTAAAGCCGTATATATCTTTCTCTATCACAATACTGTACATTTTCATGTAAACCCGTGATGTAAACATAAGTTTTTGAATCTGACGTTTCGCATCTACGCTATTTTATTTTACGCTTCGTTGGTTTGAGTTGTTTGTACTGAGAATTTTTTTGTGCAATTTGCTAGACGTAAGACGTAATCATGGGAAAGCGTTATATATTGTGCGGTGTCCAATATATGCGCGGTTCAACCATATCATTTCATAAGTAAGTTTATTATTCATTGTTATAAATAAATATACTTTTTCAGGCTTCCCAAAAATTGTATAACAAGAACTAGGTGACTTCATGCTTTGCGTATGTCGCAATTTTCATTAAAAAAAGAATCTGTTGTTTGTTCCAATCATTTTGCTGCAACTGATTTCTTTGCAAATAGAGAATGTGGGAAAAAATGCATTAACAAAAATGTAATTCCAACGCTAAGTTTAGAGAACACAACATTGTGTAAAAGGTATAAAAAAATGTTATGTAAAACCTAAATTGATAAAAGATATACAATTTAAAAACCAATATAATTTAAATAGTCATTTTTTGTTTTCTTTCTTTCCACCTTTCTTAAACGGCAAATCAGTTTTTCCTTCTACAAAAATTTCTAAATTATTTTAGGTAAAAATATTTCAAATAAATGTTGTAGAGAAATAAATTCTGCATGTTAAACAATAATCACACTTACGTTTGTTAATCGAGCAAATTGAATTTAAAATTGTATAAGTTACTTTTTATATTTTGCGTTCATAATGAAGTCATTACGATACGCAATTGCGTATCGTAATGACCTTCATTTCGATACGCAATTTTTTGTTTTAGACGGTTGGTACTAGATGACGTTTCTTTAACCCATTTTTACCTAATTTATTTTTAGTTAATTGACAATTCATTTTAATAATATAATGTCGATATTATTTTTTTTATTATTTAGGGAAGATTATTTACATGAAAATGTACAAATATAATCACAAATTGAGTAAGTAAATGTTAATATAATGTTCGAATTAGTCCACATAGATGGACCTAGTAGTACTAAAAATTTGTAGATTGAACCTTTGAACGATAGAAAATTATTTTTAATTAATTTTAAAGCAAGTTTTAGTTCAAATATAAGAAAAAATAAAAATTTCCTGTATACTGAGGCTGAAAGGGTTAAATTGTCAAACGTCAAAGCTGGAAGATAAGAAATTTCAATATAACCTCAAAATTTCTTTTACTTAATAAATTACTTTATTTAATAAATATAATAATAATACATATTTTCATCTTACTTTGCATTTCAAAATGAGCAATCAAAACATTCTCTGTTTGCCTTTGACATTATTTTCTTTACACCATGTGTCAAAATTTGCAAATTCTTTCTCATAAATCTCGCGCGATTTTTTAGGAAGTAGATTATTTACTGTAGTCCGAGCTATATTACGTAGCTCAGGCGGAGTGCAACTGATTTCATCTTCCATGATTACACTAAATTCACTTAAATTTGTTCGTAAATATTGAAATGACATGAACTTTCAAATAATAATTGAATGTGGTCAATTCAATGTTACCAACTACAACATTTCACTTACAAATTTCCCTAAATCAACTCGGTTTAATATCAACAGTTTTTTAAAAATATTTTAGTTTGTAGAAGGCGCAAAATATAAAAAATAGTATAAAGAACTCATTTTATAAGACTTTCTTTCGCACTTGTCAATTAGAAAACTCGCTAACGCTCGTTTTCTAAATTTTGACGCGTGCGAAAAAAACATGTCTTATAAAACACGTTCTTTAATATACTATTTTTGTACCTGTCAGAATGGTAAAATATAGTGTGCATCAAAATAATAGTTCTTACTAATTTGTTTTTTTATTTATTTTTCTTAATTTGAATAATTAAAGTGAAAAGTGACACTTTACATACTTTAATGAGAGCGTGAAAAGTACTCACGCACGGCTGTAGGAAAAATAATTTATAAAAAGGTACATATATTATAGTCCAAGTTTCACTTTCATACCAACGCATGGATTCTGTCGTTTCATAAATTTAAACAAATGTGATTTGGTTTACTTTCGTTGTTTTTTTGTTCTTATTTTCTGCATTCTTATATATAAAAATAAATTCCGTATTTTTAAAAAGCGAAAACAGAGGGCTTGGAAGTAGTGGTAAATTGGAATAGAGTAAATGTGTGACGTAGGTATAGAGATGAGGAAATAGTATTAAAAACTCGATTATGTTACAAACTAGGTACAGTTTTAAGATCTAGTTAACCTTTTCTAAATTATAGTTTCAGGAATAATATTTCAACTTTATCTTTGTTAGTCAAAATTCAAAATTCTGTTTAGAAATAATTATCATTTCTACATTAACTGATTGTTTAGTCTGAATGTCAGCGGGTTAGACAGTTATTTGTTGACAATTAAGTCTAGAAGTTATTGGAAGCCTACATGCAGGGTTGATATTTTATATACAACGAATTTACTATTCTTTTTTAATGTGAAAATATTTTAATATTTGTTTTTTCTGCAGTTTATGTACAAAGTAGCCATTTGCACTCTCTTTTGCCAACGAAAAATATCACTTTGCCGCTCATGCGCGACAATGTAGTAAAAACGCTCGCTATCCAAATTTCTAACACAATGTTGAGAAATGTCACTTGTCTATGGAAACGTTTAGTCAGGAACTAACGGCACCGTAGTTACACATTTACCACCTTCCCAAATCAATCTGACATATAACTGCTCTGTCGGTATATTATATAACCAAACAAAATGCCGCACTTCTGTAAAAATAAAGTAGGGCATTCATTTACATAACCGAAAGTATAAAATGCGTATATTAGATTGAAGCAATAGCTCAAGAAGAATGGAAAATAAAGATAACTTAAATTTAAAGATAAAATAAATTGTGTGAACAGTTGTGCTGCCACCTGCAAATGTTTCGCGTTAACGCTCCCAATGGACATCCACTTTTTCACTGCACTAGTATAATGTACTTAAAACATATAAATTTTTGTTATGGTGAAGGACCCCTATTGTGGCGACTGTAGAAAAATTTTGCGTGTTTCGAGCGCAAATGGACATTGTCGATTTCCACTTCTCAATCGACAATGTCCCATTTTGCGATCTTAATATACAAAAAGCTATTTTATTTTAATAAAGTATGTAAAATCGTAAGTACAACAAATACATAAATAAAATCTGATGTGGCCAGCACAGTACCTTCCGTCAGATCGTGGTCAGATCTGTGTATATTGTAAAAATTCCACACAGAGATTTTCTTGTAAAAGATTCCATATTTCCAGTACATTACCTTCAGTTCTATGAAGTTTGTACAAATTCCATACAGAAAGTTTTTTGTAAGAGATATATTTCCGTTATTTATTTATTTATTCGTGTCGAACTAATATAATAACAATAGCAAAAAGTCACAAATCACTAATTTGTCTTCCACTTCTGGGCTATACTTGAAGAATACTAGTTCGTTGTTGCAGAATTATCTACCGATTAAAAACCAGTACCCAGGGTCGCGACGGGGACGCTTCTGCATGACCCGTTTTTCATTTTTGACAGTTGTCAACAACCAAACTCCATCTTTATAATCTTGACACATTTTTTTAAATTCACATCGAAAATTATATACTAAAAACAGGAAGAATTAAATAGTGAATCGATTTATTGTACTAACAACATTTAAAATTTTAATTTTACACTAAAATTTTGTAGACTATGAAATTGAGCGTAATATTTTTTTTATATTTCCAGTGAAATTATAACACAAACATACTGTCAAATGCACTTAACACTGACATTTGCCAATCAGAATTTTCTTAATATAGTAGATGTTTCCATGGTTATAGCACATCTTGCTGCTTTATGAAATTTAATATCTTTATAAATTTATTACTCTATATCCATTGAATATGAAGTATAAAATTTAATCAAATCTTATAGAGAATAAAATATTCTTTAATATTTATAACATTAAATGTGCAAAATGATATTTAACATCGTTTTTTCAAGAAAAACTGTTAAAATCTTAAAATTAGGGTACTTCCGGTCGACCAATTGTAACCATAATCTAATCAGCTCTTCATATTGATGTAAAAAAAGGAATACGTAAAAATTATAATTTTTGGAAAGGTGGTATTGAAGTTATGCGATCCGAAAAAATCGTCACACACACATATACATACATCCATCGATATATACATACATACAGACATCATCGTAAAAATAGTAAAATCGCATTCTAGGGAACCTAGAACGTGCTTATTCACTAAAAACTCATCACTGATATTTTTGACCAAAGACAATACCTTCTTTACCTAAAGGTGACGGAAGGTAATTAATGTCAACTACTACAATGAGGTGAGATGAAAAATTCATAGTAAAGTTCTTTCCCTAGTCACATTTTTAACAAATTTTCGAGAAATAATAGATTTAAAATTTAATTTCAAACGTTATAAAATATTGTATTAATATTTACTTTTATGTAGAAATGAGGATATGTTGATAATTCGAGCTGGACCTGAACGTATAATCCTCGGAAGCAGCAAAAGCGTGAAGAGGAAGTGACCCAGATAGTTGAGAGCAAAGTGCATTTCAAAACCATCCGCAGAGAGTTGCTGGGGGTGGCCAATCACCCCCGCGTTATTTATTAGATAATTAATTTCATTTTCTTCTTTCAAAATCTCACTTGCGCAACTGCTCACGGAAGATAAGTTTGCCAAATCCAAACGCTTTGGTATGATATCATGGAATTTGTTAATTTGCTTTACTTCTTTCTTGATTTCTCGTATTACTTGTTCAGATTTTTCCTGGTTACGACTACAAATTAATACTCTTGCACCTAAAATAAGATAGATTAGTTAAAATTAACGATATACAAGTTATACAGGATGTTCATTTTATTTTGTCCACTATTGCTAACTCGAGAACTATAAGAGCTACGAGGTCGGTTAAATTAGCAAATAGTTTCTATGTCGTAAGACTATGAAATTGAGCGTAATATTTTTTTAAACCAATGGTTCTCAAAATATAGTACACAACTTAACTTTCATATTTCAAATGGGATACTCTATATATTTTTATATATTTGGAATCTACTTAAAATTACGAAGTGTATTTTTACTAAAGAAATAAATTACAAAAACGAAAGAGAAAATGAATAATAATTTAGCTGCTAAGCCATGCCATGATGTCAGGCAGGAGTAAAACTAAGACTATTGGTGAAAATCCGGGGAAAAATTCCTATTAATAAGCGAGTTATGGTCCCCCGAAGTTTGAAAATATAGATGTGACGTCACGGATATGTTTTTATATAAAACTGTTTTCTTCGTGGATCTAAAATGTGTTTGAAATGTATGCTATTGTCACAGTAATTATTTTGCGTAAGATTATTTTTATTAAATTTATTATAATTTGTCTCTAATTAGCTATTTAGGTACGTAACCGATGCTGTTGGATATGAGCTACATTTAATGATACTGGTATTCACGTATTTTATTTCAGTTTATTTCTAGATTTCAGTGTGAGAACATCGATATTGTAGTGATTCAGGTGAGAGAGTTAATCTGGCGTGTGTATGATTGTGGGTGTGCGTGTGAGCAGTACGATGTACTGTAGGGGCCGCATCGTGTGTACCCGAGAGTCGCAGCAGGGAAGGCTGTAGCATTGAATAAATAATCTACTACTAGTACATTATTTATTCAATGGCTGTAGTGACTCGCATCTGTGGTTGCGAACGATAGCAGCAGTTAGGGCTGTAGTGATCTGATCCAGTTGGTTAAGAGGAATATCTCCGGATCACCACCGAAGCGGCAGTGGTTCCGTAGTGGCCGCTCGTGTGAACCCGAGGGTCGCCAGCGTAGCAGCAGGGAAGGCTGTAGTGACCCACATCTGGTGTCGCCAACGACAGCAGCAGTTAGGGCTGTAGTGATCTGATCCAATTGGTTAAGAGGATTGTCTCCGGATCACCACCGAAGCGGCAGGGGTTCCGTAGTAACTAGCGGTACTGCCCGTAGTTGCCAATATGTGTGTACGGGGTGTGAATGCCTGTACCTTTTGTAAATAATTGCCTCCTCACTGAGTATTTCTCATGTGTTAATTCTTTTGCGGAAATAATCACGGCGTGGAGGAGGATTCCGCGTGACCGGGTTCGGCCAGGCGACGGTCATCTAGATTTGTTATTTTTTTTGTATTAATACTGTATATACTGGTTTGGGTGATAAATGTGTTTTAATATTCTTATTTTCAGCGCTAACATTTAATCGTCATTTATAACACTATTTTTAAATTATATTTATAAAAAACAAATTAATATTGAAACACTGTACAAGTCTACATGCTTTATAACTGCAAGTGTATCAAAATTATTAAGTTTGGTGCAAGAAATTTATATTCAAATAAAAACTGTTTGAGAATTGCAGTACTGGACTGGTAGCCTCGTGTCCGCTATTTGAATTTGTCTACTTTCATTGGTAGTAGCCTCCACCCCCTAACTCGGTATTCATTATATATTTATAGGTGGTCTTTGAGTCGCCAATCAAAATAATATATATGGAATTCATATGAGTGACGAGCTGCTAAAACAAAAACTCCCTTATTTCCGAAGTATTTCAATTATATCATTTTATTTCTTTCATTAATATTTATTATTAAGCATCTACTTTCATTATTTTTTACTAATTTCTCTTAATTCGATAGAGCTGTAATCCCCTATTTTCTATTACGTTTTTATTTATTCAGTAAAAAAATCACTTCAAGTATATCGTTGTATTCGTAATTTTACGTAGATTCCAAATATATAAAATTATGTAGGGTGCCTTATTTGAAATATGAAAGTTGTATCCAATATTTTGAGAACCACTGGTTTTAATTTTTTTGTTTTTATGACAGAAATTGTTTTCTAATTTAACCAACTTCGTATCTCTTATACTTTTTGGGATGGCAATAGTAAATAAAATGAACACCGTATACGAGAGTTCTTGCTATAAGATAGGGTGCATTTTTTTTATTGTCATATATAATATGAGTGGTAAATTTTTGCCGGAAAAATTTTCAGGTTGTTACGAGAGCCGGTTGCCTAGCAATTTATTGAGTGACATTGACAAAAAAATTACGAGTTGTCAAACGAGTGATTTTTGATCAATGTCACGAGATAAATTGGCAACAGACTCGAGTAAAGTAATCGGAAAATTTTTCCGGGATAAAATTTAACCACGAATGGTATTCGGATGACTATTTCCAAAATAAAAATCAGGTAATCATTTATATAATTTTTTTTCTTGACAAAAATCTTGTAATTTTTATTGTGTTTAGAGGTATTATGTTTCAGTTTGCTTTTTCAACGTTTTAAATAGATTCCTGTCCGAATCGACTCGTTTTTAATAACAACTAATAACACTGAAAATATACAGACGTTGACAGGTATGTAAACAATATGTTTCTAAAACGTCAAAAAATTTTCGTTTATCAAAACACACTTACTTGCAAAAATACATCTTATTGGCTTAAAGGGTGCGAAAAAATTTTTGTGACAGTGTTTTGCCGAAGTGAAACTTGGTAACTAGGTAGAATCCTGAATTTGGATTGGTTTATATATTTATGAGTGAAATAGTCATATATATATAGTATATTCCGTAAATTAACCGCGGTGACCAAGGTTCTGGTTATGCGTTCCGTAATGTAACCAAAACATAATTTCAGGATCGCGGTTCAATTTCGGAATGTGGTTCCTGAAAGTTTTGGTTACTTTTTCGTGACCACGACGACCACAATTTTTTTGTGGTTGTGGTGGTCATGTTCTTATTTCTTATAATATAATAAATAATATTGTATAAACATATAATTACAATATACTATATGCTTATATGTATAATATTTACGTTAGTATAAAGATAGACAAAAGTTATGTTGTCACTTATTTCTATTGACGCAGTGGTTCCCTGATTTACCGACACAAATTAACCAAGTTGTTCCGAATTACAACCACTTTTCAGTGACCATAACCTGACCACTTGAACCATAACCACGGTCGTGGTTAAGTTACGGAATATACTATTAATATCATAAGTGGTAAATTTTTGCCGGAAAAAATTTCAGATTGTTACGAGAGCCGGTTGCCTAGCAATTTATTGAGTGGCATTGACAAAAAAATTACGAGTTGTCAAACGAGTAATTTTTGATCAATGTCACGAAATAAATTGGCACAGGCTCGAGTAAAGCAATCGGAAATTTTTTCCAGGATAAAATTTAACCACGAATGGTATTCGGATGACTATTTCCAAAATAAAAATCAGGTAATCATTTATATAATTTTTTTCTTGGCAAAAATCTTGTAAATATTTATTGTGTTTCGAGGTATTATGTTTCAGTTTGCTTTTTCAACGTTTTAAAGATACTCCTGTCCAAATCGACTCGTTTTTAATAAAAACTGATAACACTGAAAATATACAGACTTTGACAGGTATGTAAACAATATGTTTCTAAATGTCAAAATTTTTTCGCTTATCAAAACTCACTTACTTGTAAAAATACGACATCTTATTGGCTTAAAGGGTGCGAAAAAACTTTTGTGACGGTATTTTGTCGAAATGAAACTTGGTAACTAGGTAAAATCCTGAATTTGGATTGGTTTATATATTTATGAGTGAAATAGTCATCACAAAACTGCGATGTATCGCAGTTCTGCTTTGTTTGACGTCACAACTACTGTTTACTGCTTACAGCTCTGCGAGGAATAAACAAACAGTACCCTGCGGCACCTACTGCTATTATAACAAGGTTATATTATCTGTCAAACGCCAATTCATCAGACATTATTAAAAGTTATTCAAAATGTTTACTATTGCTACAAATGCGACTAAAGTAGTTATTGAAGATTAATATCTTTGGTTATATTGATTTTCGTTTCGTGATAAATTTCAAATACAATCTGCGCATGCGTACATCCAATGCAACCTTTTCAAAGCTGGATGCATACAATGCATGCATGTAAACACCGATTTTTTTCGCTTGACCCTCACGTCATAGTTTGATGTTCGTATGAATCAAATGGTATTGGTAGTGATTTCGCGACAAAGAGTGAGACATACGGGTAACTCACTATTTCTCCTGAATTTGGGTTTCGAACGAGCATGCAAAAATTCAAATTACGTATAACTATTTTTTTTTAAATGCATTAGTAAAACAAAGATGAAATTATTAGACATACGTATCAAAGATAGAATGTAGGAAACCATAAGTAATACAGAGATAAACATACAATTACTTGTTATTTTGCGGTTCAGAAATCAATGACGTGAGGGTCAAGTGAGAAAAATCGGTGTATAGGCGGTGTGCTCAAAAGTAGTCAGCGCCGACAGCGGACAAAAATGACAAAAGTGGTTACTCATTGAAGCATAGCAAGGTTATGTTTTATGTCAGAATAATTTTGCAATTTCTATTTTATATAATATTTACAATGCATGCGAATGATAGGACGTCAAATATTATGTGATTCAGTGAGCGATGTAATAATTCTTACAAAATTACCGATTGAAGTATCAAATTTTATAAATTTCCTAGAAGATTATATGAGCAACAGATGTATTAGAAAATAACTTTTCATCAGATATCTTCTACTAATATGAAAAATTCTTTTAGGTAGGTATATATATATTTTCTCATTGTAAAAGATACTTATCGTATGAATACAATTCCAACAATGGTCGTCTGATTGCAATAATGAATTATATTAAAATGTGTTTCTTAAGTTACTATTTGAACAAGATATAATACAAGAAGCAGAAAATTGTCTTAAAATTGTATAATACTTGCAGTTGTATGAAATAAAAGTCTATTTTTGACATAATTCGTCTATTTATTATAGATTTTGTACATGTAATGTTAATGTTACAGACAGAAATTCACATGATTCGTACTTTTCGTGTATTTTCTTTTTCGAGCTTGTGCAACTGATTCCACTTAGAGCCTGGTATATTTTCAATAAAGAATCTTCTTCATTTATTGCGAATATAAAAGAAAGATGCTAATATCATACGCTGATATCGAGATATGTAGAAATTTTCTTCTTTCCAATCATTCAAGTTTTCCAACTTTTTAATCTCAATTTCCATGTTTGTGCATCTTGTAACATTTAACTGATATTATAAATTATAATATAAATTTAAATATGATAAAATGGTCAGAGCCGTAACTAGGGTTTTGAACACCTGTGGCAAACATTTTATATGCGCCCCTATATATTAAGCAAATAAAAAAATAAACTTCTGATGAGCGGTTGGCGAGTTACTAACAACTTAAACTTACATGAACATTTTCTAAAATTTAAACATCCGCAAATCTGCTTCATATTTTCATCTAAAATATTGACACGATTAAAGATAAACAATATTACGTATTTGATATTTAAAATTTTAGAGGAGTTTCATATATATGTTTAAGTTGCTAGTAACTCGCGAACCGCTCATCGGCAAAAATTGTCTATACTCAGTCCCAGTCTTAAGTAGCAGAAATTACATTGGGTAAACGTGTCACGTGTCTCTTGTCTCCAATTTCAGCCAAGCAGAGAGTTCAAAACTATGCCCAATTCTCTACAATATTGAATGGCTTAAATGGAACAAGATCTATACTTAGTATTAAATACCTAATATTGTTTATTTTTTGAGTAGTTTAAATTTCTATCATAAATTGTTATTCTGGTTAACTATTTTTTAACATAATTCTTTGAGAGTTCATCCTAGGCAAAAAAAAATGTTAGAACCCTTTTACGTACATGAAATTACGAACTTTAATTTTTATTGTTGTAAAATTTTGATACGGGCCACTGTTTTCAAGAAAATGGCCAAAAACTCATTTATTTGAACTTTTAACTCAAGATGGTGGCAAAATCTGGGGTCGCGAGAGGGTGCAAAATTAATATGTCTTTCTGGAGGTCCCAGTAAACAATATAATTCACGCCAGCTTGTCACCAATTATTTCCACAATAAACACCTTGTCAACTGGCCTATCTGTAGATAATTATTTGTTAAATTTAGAAAATAGATTTTAGAAATATTGGATTTAAACCCATATAAATGCTTAAAATTTTGCGCCCCTAAGAATTTTGCGCCCGTGGCGTGCGCCACCTTTGCCACGCCCTAGTTACGGCACTGAAAATGGTTTACAGAAATCAAACATATTATTAGAAAAATTATTTTTTCTGCCACAGTACCTTCGCTGGTATTTTGACTTCACATATATAGCATTTTAAATATTTTCTTTATTAAAATAAATAAATAAATATATCATCACGGCTTATTACCCATTGCTGGGTGTGCCAATCTGCTTTGTAAACAGATGCGGTAATGATGAAATATTTGCACCGTGCGGGCGCTTACCAGGCGTCACCTCACGGGCACTCATTGCTGGCGTGGAGAGTGCACCACAGGGGTCAATTTTGTGCCATATAAAATTCGAAATATTTATTTTTCTTTATTCATTTCAATTTACTATGATGTATAATATTCGTACACAATAGCAACAACTCAAAATAAAATTGTAAATTGTATCACTTTCTAGAAATGTTGATTCGGTAACCAAAAATGTCAATGTAGCCGTTAGAGGCGCTGACGCTCAAAATGTGCATATCGCCTATATATGTATACCGTGTGTCTATCAGAAAGGTGTACATAGGAGATTAACATGGGAAATCAGTTTTTTGCAATTTCTTGCGAACCTAATTATTTTAAGCAAAAACGCGTCGAATAAAAGTTTTAGGCCATAAAATTCTGCATCTAAATCAATAAACAGTATTACCTTTACATGCTTTGTAACGACAGTAATTAAATATGAAAATGTCGAAAATTACTTTGAAAATATCGACAGCCTTGAAATTGAACAAAAAATAAATAAATGCTTCACGTTTTATCTGTCACAACGTAACTTATTTGACGTTTCTGACAATTTGAATTTGTCTCGTTTTATTGTCTGAAATTATTAGAAAATGAATATGTATACTAATGAAGAGCGTGATTTCACAATTGCTAAATTCGTGACATAATTTGAAGACTGCTAATGTGTCTTCATAAAATACACGTTAGCCGCGTAATGAGAAAACAGGACGAGCAGGAAAACGTGCGTTACTGGAAGAAAGAGTGTTAGGAATAAGTGTAGTCCTCTTCTGTATTACTAGATGTATTGGCAATGTGTTTGGAGTACATCACAGCATCATACATAATTTTGTTACGCAGTTGAATTTTTAATAAATTCATATTATTTAAACAAAACTGTATTTTAACTTTGTTTATTAGTCTAATATAATATTTATTATCATAATTAATAGTACATTAAAACACAAGTATCATAAGGCAATCTGTTAACGTACGAGTCCAAGTTTGGAAAACGAGCCGCTAGGCGAGTTTTACAAAGGACGAGTGCGTTAACAGGCCTTATGATACATGTTTTTTATACTATTTTTTCTATTGAGGTAATTTTACAATTAAATTTTGTTAAAAAGGACTTGTCAAAAATATGTCTTGGTGATTTTTTTGTCAGTTATGTTGGTAGCGCTTCCGCGCCAACATTTGAAATTTCACATTTTGACAGTTTGGGTATTGTGTGATTCTGACTGATTGTTTACATTAAAACATTGTATCAAGCATTATATAATTATGGAAGAGGAAACCAATACTTACAATGTACTCCACCGGTTTATTAATGAACCACCTGATTTGACATATCTTGTAATAAATGTAAATTTATCAAATAACGGATCGGGATCGTTGGTTCATGTTAGTTATTATCATAAATAAAACTCTTTAAATAATGAAATACATTAATGAACAATTTATTGATTTACATTTTTACATTTCACCATTTTGCCAACACATTGACAGCTCAATTGCAGACATAACAGCAACAGCTGTTCTTACATTCTTCAATACAAAACATATGTTGTATATGGCCCTTATGTCTAAATCATATTTAAAACTTAAATATTCGACAGTTCGCTTCGACGTGGAAATGGAAATCATGGATCGTAAAATTTTCATATTTACTTGTAAGTAGCCACAAATTGAGTTGACAATGTCAACATTTCAAGTAAGGTGCACCATACATTTCAAAACCTGCCTGATATAACAATACAATCAGCTGAAAATTGCAATATTACCATAAAATTAAATTGTAATAAACAAAACTTACCGTTTAAATTATTTTGACAAAGCAAATCTGAGCGTATTGTTTCTTGTTTCATAATTTTTTAGTTGAAAGATTTTAACTTCACAGATTCTTCTTTCTGAACTAACACAGCTATAGCTATAAATTTCTCTTCTTTCTAGTCCTATCACCTGGAGATAAGATAAAAATCAATAATTAGAAGTAATATTTCAACATTAACAACTTACCATTTTGAGGTTATATGTAATTTATCTGTCATGACTACCACCTTCTAGAACATGAAAGGCGCCAAAAACAGTACGTTTATAGATTTTCTAAACGTCGTGTTTTCAGTGATAAACAGTGCTTTTATAGAAACATAAGAACACCGAAATAGAAAATAGTACATTAAAACACAAGTATCATAAGGCAATCTGTTAACGTACGAGTCCAAGTTTGGAAAACGAGCCGCTAGGCGAGTTTTACAAAGGACGAGTGCGTTAACAGGCCTTATGATACATGTTTTTTATACTATTTTTTCTATTGAGGTAATTTTACAATTAGATTTTTAAAAAAAGGACTTGTCAAAAATATGATTTAGTGTTTTTTTGTCAGTTATGTTGGTAGCGTTTCCCGCCCACAATTGAAATTTCACATATTGAGAGTTTGAGTATTGTGTGATTCTGACTGATTGTTTACATTAAAACATTGTATCAAGCATTATATAATTATGGAAGATGAAAACCAATACTTACAATGTACTCCACCGGTTTATTAATGAACCACCTGATTTGACATATCTTGTAATAAAGTTAAATTTATCAAATAACGAATCGGGATCGCTGCTTCGTGTAGGTTATTATCATAAATAAAACTCTTTAAATAATGAAATACTTTAATGAACAATTTATTGATGTATACTTTTACATTCCACCATTTTAAACATCACATCCACTGCTCAGTTGCAGACATAACAGCAACAGCTGTTCTTACATTCCTCAATACAAAACATATTTTGTATTTGTATACGGCACTTATGTCTAAATCATATTTAAAAATTTAATATTCGACAGTTCGCCTCGATGTGAAACTGGCAATTATGGATCGCAAAATTTTCATATTTACTTGCAAGTAGCCACAAATTGAGTTGACAGTGTCAACATTTCAAGTAATGTGCACCATAAATTTCAAAACCTGCTTGATTACAACAATACAATCAGCTGAAAATTGCAATATTACCATAAAATGAAATTATAATAGATAAAACTTACCGTTTAAATTGTTTTGACAAAGTAAATCTGAGCGCATTGTTTCTTATTTCATAATTTTTTAGTTGAAAGATTTTAACTTCACAGATTCTTCTTTCTGAACTAACACAGCTATAGCTATAAATTCCTCTTCTTTCTAGTCCTATCACCTGAAGAAAAGATAAAAATCAATAATTGGAAGTAATATTTCCACATAAACAACTTACCATTTTGAGGTTATATGAAATTCATCTGTCATGACTACCAACTCTAGAATACGAAAGGCGCCAAAAACAGTACGTTTATAGATTTTCTAAACGTCGTGTTTTCAGTGATAAACAGTGCTTTTATAGAAACATAAGAACACCGAAATAGAAAATAGTACATTAAGATACAAGTTTCATAAGACATGATTTTAGCGCACGCGTCATTCTTAGAAACGAGCGGCTTGCCGCGAGTTTTCTAAGAGGACAAGTGCGCTGAAATGTCTTATGAAACGTGTATTTTATACTATTTTTTCTATTTTGGTCATTTTTTCAAAAAATGTACGTTATTTCATGTCCAGGAATTTCAATTTCGGTTGTTTAATATGTACTTTATGAAACTCATTTGGATGTAATAAAGAAGTACTTTATGACATCCAAATGGGTTTCATAAAGTACATATTAAAGAACCAAAATAGAAAAAGATATTTTTCAAATCAAATTATCAGAAACGTCAAATAAGTTAAATTACGTTGTGACAGATAAAACGTCAAGCATTTATTTATTTTTTGTTCAGTTTCATGGCTTCAATGTAATTTTCGACATTTTTATATTTAATTACTGTCGTCACAAAACATGTAAAGGTAATTCTGTTTATTGAATTAGATGCAGAATTTTATGCCTTAAAACTTTTATTTGACACGTTTTTGCTTAAAATAATTAGGCAAGCAGGAAATTACAATAAACTGATTTCCCATGTTAATCTCCTATGTACACCTTTAAGATAGACACACGGTATAACTATACGTGTACTTTTTGCGCCGTGAACGGCAAATTGCGGTGCCGGATACGGCGCCGTACATTGAAATTACCACTACTACTGTTTATGAGTGTGTTCACATATTACGAAAGATGCCGTCTACGGCCGTCGTTGTTTTTCAATCCAGTAAGGCTCGGGCCACACTATGCGTTTTGGCGGGACCGGTTTAACAGAACCGGTTTAACGGGAAAACAACAACTAATTGTTTTAAATGTAGGCGTCCACACCTATGCGGTTGCGGTCCGGTTACCGGATACTACCGCAGCATGTTGCGGTTTGACCGGACGGTAAATTTGCCGCATGTCAATTACAACTCATTGAAGATAATGCGAGCCATAGACAAAATATACATATACTACGAGCGTTCACATTTGTCCGGTTTTTACCGCAGCCGCAGTTGATATTTATACAACATAATATAAAAATTGAGAGGAATGCGGAACATCAAGTGTGTATTTGTCATTGTCAATAAATATCTATGATAAATAATGTTTGACACAGATAAATTTATTCAGTATGTTGAAGGGTATCCTGCCTTATGGGAAAAGGGTAGTAATGACATACGATAGTACTCAAAAAATTTAGCCATTATACTATCGTATATTTCCGAAAAAAATTGGGAATCTTTCATTTCAATGGATGAACCCAATATTGACGTGTTACCGGTTCGTGAAGTAAACCAGCAGCTTCAATTTTGCAAATAAGTTTAATTTTTAAAATCATATCTACCTATACGGACCATTATTAACTTATTTATTTATGTACTTATTTGTCTCTGTCACAGACTACCAACTCCATGATTTAAAATATTTCGATTGTTTTTTTAATAGAATCGAGTTGTCATTGCTGCTGTCCTGTTTTGCGAGATATATGTGGACGCTGTATGATTCATCCCGTTTAACCGGATGCGGTTTTACCGGTCCCGCCAAAACGCATAGTGTGGCCCGAGCCTAACAGTAATTTGCCGTTCACGGCGCAAAAAGTACATGTAGTTAAATGCGTGCGTTCATATTTGTCGGTAGTTTATTTGTTATTATAATAAGTTTCTTGAGAATTCACATGTCGATAATATTTTAAGTGTATTTGAAGAGTAAACATTCCTATTGGTATTGTATATAGAGTATGAAAAATAATGACGAATTATATAATAGTTATTTATGTAACAAGTGTGTAGTGCGATGTTTTAAATTGTAACACGTGTTGCATACAACATTTTTCCTACAACCGAAATGGTATTGATGTTTCTCATAATACTGAGTGTACAGGCATCCAGCAGTTTCAAATACTGTTAGTACTCTTTCTCATAACACTGTACAAAATGTAACTTAAACATTTGGAAGAATCTCAGACAGACGATGATTAGTCTTTTATAATGTACAAATTGTATATTTAATATTAACATTAAAAATTAGGTTAGAATACAAGTCAAAAAAATGTTAATGTTTTTAAAAATTAGATCAGTACTCAATCTGTAAAAAAAATATTAGATTTGTTTCATTTACAGTGTATATTCATATTTCTTAATAAATTTTATTACTTTTATTATTATTTACTACCTAATTATATACTTGACAGGTAAATTAACCGAATTTTAATGTTGCCTAGCAACGCTTATTTACTTTTCAAGCATTAGTGCGCGAAAAGTACTTTTCACGCACTAGTGCTTGAAAAGTGACACTTTACACACTGTAATGAGTGCGTGAAAAGTACTTTTCACGCACGGTTATAGGAAAATATATTTTAAAGAATATTTATAATTTTTCTATGTTAATTTACAAGATAATAATAATATTCATCGTGTCTATAAATTTCATCGTCGTTTAGAAAATTCTTTTTTACTTCCTTGTACAAAGTAAAGGAAGTATTGTATTTGCGAAAAATTTCGGTTTTGAGATTTCAACGGAATTTCGTCGTGACGTCTGTACGTTTCGTATAGGGGTATTACGTACGTACGTATCTCGCATAACTCAAAAACGGTAAGCCGTAAAAAGTTGAAATTTTGTATTTAGGACTTCTATAACATCTAGTTGTGCACCTCCCTTTTTGGTCATTACATAATTTCCAAAAATGGTACTTTATTTGAAGCTTATAATAGATTTTAATGAAAAACTATATTAAAATATAATCTAAAACTTTTCAAATTTGGTATATAAGACTTTTATATCAATTGGAATAACATAACAGATTTTGGTTAAAACAGGCTAACTGGAAGTGATATATTACCTGAAGTTGTTAACAGTTTTTCTTGAATAAAATGGTTTCATTTTGATTTTAGAAATAAATGCTTTAAATAAGAGTTTTAGAGAATTAAATTCTGCGTCTAGCACATCAGTACTTTTTAGTTTTTGTAATGGAGCTTGGACAAAAAATAACAAAAAAATAGATGTTAATGTCAAATTACGTCAAATACGTGCAATTTTATAATTGAGTCTATACTTCATATTAGTCTCGCGTACAAGGAAGTCGTGTGGTGTCCACATCAGATTTTTTATAGCAGATTTTTAAAAATAAGAAAAATCATTTTTAGAATAATGTAAGTTGTGGTTCAATTTATCCAATCAAACTGTACCTATTTTCCTATCACTACTTTCTTACGTAAAATAAACTATAAAAATAATGACGCCATGTTTACATGAGCATGTAAAACCAATAAAAAATTATTTGTCAGGTACTATTATTAAATTTTGTCAATGAACTACAAAACAAAAATCACAAGGAAAACAACCACAAAAATCTAAAAAAGAATTTAGATTGAAAATATAGTAATAACAATAAAAAATTTAAAAAATACAATTAAAAAACCAAGAAATCACAATATAAGATAGAAGTATAGAGTAATTTATTTACCTAAATCTGTGAACAAAGCAGATTGGCACATCCAGCAGTGAGCAATATGCGTGCTGATATATTTATTTTGATGACTTTGACAACTCCCTATATTCATTTTGTAATTGAAGAAAAAATTTAAGTAGCTGACATCTGGTGAGAAATATGTGAACATAGAGAATGGGGAAATAATATTTCTTAATTTTTAAAATTTGTTGGGGTGGTGAAATAAATGTTTATTTTGTATATAATAGTTAATTTTTCAGAGGGAATAATTTATAATAAATGAAGAATAGTTATTTATGCTACAATGGATGTAGGTACCACTTACCAATCGAGGAAAATAAGTTCGAGAGTGGTCAAATGTACCTACATCTCGTGTTGCATATAAGATTTTTTCCACTCCCGATGATTTATTTTTTAACTGTTCATTTTCACCGCCAGATATAACAAGGAATACCGCTTAGTATTCTATGAAAAATTAAAGAAGGAAAATGCTGTCATCTGTTACATTTGACCCGTCAATGGTAACTTTTAAATGGAAATATTTATGAAATTTATGGCAGCATGCCTGAGTGTCTGGTCGCGAATCTGGGGACCGGGTTCGATCCCGACCGACGCCAAATATATCGAATTGAACCCTGTGGTGCACTCTCCACGCCAGCAATGAGTGCCCGTGAGGTGACGCCTGGTAAACGCCCGCACGGTACAAATATGTCATCATCATTACCGATATCTGCGTACTAAGCAGATTGGCACACCCAGCAATGAGTAATATGCCGTGATGATATATTTATTTATTTATTTAGGACAATTTGATAGGAATTAAATTCAGAATCATAAATCGAGAGTGGGAAAATGGAAATTTTCCACATCCTTTAATTGTTATCTTTCATATTTTTAATAAACTTTTACTATTTTTGGTTAGTGGAGAATATATCATATACACCCATATTCGAATCTCAAAATTAGATGAGTTATGACTTATGAGCGATATTAAATTGCAAAAGCAACTTTAGTCCATTTTTTTAAAGATATGAGGTAATCAAACAAAAAACTTTATAGCTTCCTTATTGGTAACGATGTAGTTTCGAGAAAATAAACAGATTATATAATAGTAGTGTTTATTTTTAGTTATTTCCGGTCATCATCCTGATTGGGACCCGCAGAATAACATGCGACATGAGCGGAATTTTAGGGAACTAAATTAATGGCGGCCAGTAAGACATATCAAATATACGTCAAAAATAATCGTTTCGTTTAACATAAAATTATGTTTTCACGCTTTGATGTATTAATTTCATATGAAAATGTATGAAAAGTAAGCGAATTAAATAAAATAAACATAATATACACCAAAAATTGCTGGGTTGAAAGGTGTACGAGTACAACAAAAATTGAAGACATATTCCATAATTTTTGGCAAAAAAATGATTTACTGAAGGCATGGAAATAGTTATTTATGATATGTGTTCCAAACTTCCTCCTCACAAAATAAAATCACTTTTAACTAGTGATGAACGCGAGGCGAGACGAGACGAGAAATATAAAATATCGATCTCGTCTCGGTTTCGGATCTGTGATCTCGATCTCGCTCCCGCACATTATTTTGGATCTCATGTCGTTCTCGCACGAGAGTCTCGCTATAAAAATAAGCGCTTGCACACTACGTATTTACGTAACTGTTTAACTACAAAAGACAAGATCGCATCAATAGCACCGTCTTCCATGTATTTGCAGTCGTATAACTATAATAAAGAGACGGAACACTAAACTCTGGTCACTAAATTATTTCAATACGAACATAATGTTTATTCATTTACGGTCAACAAAAAATGTGATAAGTTAATGAATAATTTAATTTGATATCCAATTTATCATCAAATTGTGACTCTAAACTATTTTAATACGAACATCTGTTAACACATTCTGTCATCAGTAAAACGAATTAAACATTAAAAAATGATTTTTTTGTAACTAAAAGTACCTACACTTTTTCATTAAATATATGCCACTATTTAAGTAATATTAAGTCATAAAAAACCGCAACACTGGTAACCCGCCAGCAACCAATCACTCCGCTTCTCTCCCCGTTGGCTCCCATCGACGCTTAATATAATATCCTTTACTTTGCAGAGGCGACAAGAGTTTTATTGACCGTGGTTTTAATTGGGGACTTTAGATAGACTCAAAAAATATGGTGAATTCATATAATTTTCACATTTACGTATTTTATGCATAAATTAGCGTTGACTCCACTCCTTGTACGGTGCATTTTTCATTGAATTTATGAATCAAAGCTATAAAGTTACAAATACTTTCTATTGCGAGACTCTCGCGAGATTTCTCGCTTCTCGCAGTTGTTATATCGATCTCGCCTCGAAATTTAAGCTGCAATCTCGCTTTCGTTCTCGTCTTGCATAATGCAACGAGACGAGGCGAGATGCAAAAGTACTTTCGCCTCGCCGTGCATCACTACTTTTAACACGTATATCATAGACTATTTTTTCTACGAACACTATTTTTTAATTTAAATTTATATTTCTAATAATTTTTTGACATTCACTTTTAACACTAGTGTCAAAAGAAACAATCATCTGTCACTTTTAACACTGGTGTCTTAAAATGACATTTTTAACGTTAAAAACAAACATTAAAAAGCCCACTTTTAATAGATTTGTAGAAAAAGAAATTTAAACATATTGCAAAACTTTAATCTGATAAATAAATATGCCTCCTCTTTGCATTTCACAAAAGAAGATTATAATAAAATTTTGTAGGTATGTAGTTTTAATACAACTATTGACAGTATTGATAAATAAAATTTGTAGATTCATTGATTTTACTAATATTTGTCCCCGTAGACTGCAGTATCAATTCAGAATTGCCATATGTCAAGTTACGCCACAAGTAGTATTTAAACTCGAATTTACGAATTGTTGCCCCTTAACTACGTTTCTTGATGAAGAATTTGACTGAGCAAACAAAAAAATTGTGTGGAGTTGAACAATTAACAATATTTTGGGTCAGAAAACCCTCATTCAGAATGTAAACAAATTTGACATGTCCTACTGTCGGCCATGACAGGTGCGCTTACAGCGCCGCCAACGGATTTTGCGAGCCCCAATAGTTGCGATGAAAAAGGAAAAGATTCCGCCATTTTTGTTTCAGTATAACATACTTCTGGTTCTTTTAAATGACTTATTTCTATTTTGGTTCTTTAATATGTTCTTTATGAAACCCATTTGGATGTCATAAAGTACTTCTTTATGACATCCAAATGAGTTTCATAAAGTACATATTAAACAACCGAAACTCAAATTCCTGGATATGAGACATAAGACATTTAAGCGCACTTGTCCCCTTAGAATACTCGCGGCAAGCCGCTCGTTACTAAGAATGACGCGTGCGCTAAAATCATGTCTTATGAAACTTGTATCTTAATGTACTAAAAAATTGTAAGTAAGGAAGTGTTTAGCTCACTTAGAATTACAAATTGTTAATAGTAAGTTTTCATGTAAAATGCTTACTTTACTCTTTGAACAGTTATTGTATTCTCCAAAACTACCACTAACGGAACCTTTTCCTTTTACACCTCACCGCTTAAATAATTTAAAAAAAAAATGTATGAAGTCAGAATAAAAATTCTCTTTGGAATGAACTAAATAGGGTATTTCTGATATTTACGTATTCTCTTTATTTTTTTTAATGTTTTTTCTTAAATAACAAATATATCTAAGAGTATCTGTGAAAACCCGAGTTATAAATTGTTTTTAATAAGCTTGATATTACTATTTAAAATTTTATTCTGTTATGTCACGTGATAGTGACGAATTAGTTGTACAGGGTGTCTCATTTTCGATGTTTTTTTAAGGTATCTCGGGTAATATTAATGATAGAGTAAAACCATTTGCACATTCCAGGGTCAACTTTTCCAGAAATGTTTAATAGTCACCACAGGAATTTTCGATCTTCTTTTGTTTGTGAGCTACAGGAAAAACTCGTTTTTCGCTCATTTTGAAAATATCTCATATCTTATTTATTATGATAGTTAGAGAAAAAATAGTTTTACAAAAATTTTACCGTTTTTTAAATACGATAAAATGGCGTAATTAGATTTTTTGAAAACTTAATAATTCTCGCGATATATCACAAACTTATGATTTTTTAAATGGGAACCTATGTTCATTTTTTTGCTTATTTTATAAGCTTTTCAATGATATATAACAAGTCTACATTCTTTTGTTTTAAAGATTAATAAAAGACGAATTATTAATTTATTGAGGTGAAAATATTGGAAATTATTAAGAAACAAATGAAAAAATCTATTCCAGATCATCATTTACATATTTCTAATAGTATTTGTTTCTGTTTTACTCATTTTTTCAATTTATTTACTTCAAAACCATATTAAACCATTTTGTTCGGATTGTGTCAAAGCCAACTGTAACGTCGATAAATAGTAATTTAACCAACCCGAAAATAATTGGTTAAGAATAATTTTAAGAACAAAATTAATAGATATTGAATCAAAATAAATAAATGATGATTTGTAATAAATTTTTTCATTTGTTCCTTGATAATTTCCAATATTTTCACATCAATAAATTAATAATTCGTGCTTTATTAATGTTTAAAACAAAAGAATGTAGACTTGTTATATATCATTGAAAAGCTTATAAAATAAGCAAAAGAGTAGACTATTTTCAATATAGATTTCTATTTAAAAAATCATAAGTTTGTGTGATATCTCGAGAATTATTAAGTTTTCAAAAAATCTAATTACGCCATTTTATTCTATTAAAAAAACGGTAAAATTTTGTAAAAACATTTTTTCTCTAACTATCATAATAAATAAGATATGATATATTTTCAAAATGAGCGAAAAACGAGTTATTGCCTGTAGCTCAGAAACAAAAGAAGATCAAAAATTCCTGTGGTGACTATTAAACTTTTCTCGAAAAGTTGACCCTGTAATGTGCAAACGGTTTCGCTCTATCATTAATATTACCCGGGATACCTTAAAAAAACATCGAAAATGAGACAGTACCAGTACCAGCGCTGTGCAATCGGTTCATAGGTCATATGACCAAAATAAAAAGCAGGTGTTCGGTAAGTATTGAAAAAACAGGAAATAATAGTTATTTGAGTATTAAGGTCAGTAAGTGCTTCCTACTAGTTGAGGAAGATTGTGGAGATCGAGATTAAATAAAAAATAATAAATAATTTTTGAAATTTTTATTTTTTATTATTAGGAATATTTTTCACTAAAATTATTACCTCTTTTGTATAAATCTTTCGAAGTTTCTTTTCCAATTCCATTATTTCCTCCAGTGATTACAACTGTTTTCCCATCTAGTCTAATATCACTTTCATAGTCTTTAGTGTAGTACCACATTTTCAAAGAAAATGATGAGATTACAGATCCGGTTCTACTATGCTCACACTAACTTGTAACTCACACTAATCAATAGTCAATAGTCAGAACTGAATGTTGCAAAATTATCTGGACGCACGAAAAATAAAGGTGGGGGTACGAATAACAAAAGTGGGGGCTAGTGAAGGCAAAAAAGACCTTGCAGATCTAGATCTTTTAGGTACACTTGATAGCAGGTCATTACCATAGGATTATCCGTAATTTAAACAGGTAGAAAGGCAGAGATGTATATTTTTAATCGGGAACAATGTTTATTCTAATCCTTGAAAATATACAACAAAATTTTTAAAAAACCATAAGAATCAAAATACCGATAGTTTTACCTCCGTCATACCGTAGGTAAGGGAGGTAATGTTTCCGGTCCAAAAATTCGATAGTGAGTTTTCAGTGAATAAGCATGTCTGTGCGTGTAAGACGATTTTTTCTTCCATGATAACTCATATCAAATTTCCAAAAAATTATATTTTCCGTACTCATATAAAGCGTTGATTAGATTTTGGATAATATTGGACAACCAGAAGAGATGTTTGAAGCCCATAATAGTTTTTAATAAAAAAAATCTGATGTGGCCAGCACATTTAATTTGTTGTTCTTCTTCACATAAAAGTCTTAAATACTAAATTTGACAAGTTTTGGAGTATATCATAATATATTTTTCACGCAAATCTGTTCAGAGCTTCAAGTAAAGTGTCACTTCTGGTTTATTAATTTTAGCCAAAATGTAATACGGTGTTCCCCTTGATATATATACACACACACACACACACACACACACAAACACACACGCGCGCGCGCACACTCACACACACACATACACACACACATACACACACACGCACGCACACACACACACACGTGCGCGCGCACCCACACACGCACACACACACACACACACACATACACACACGCACACACGCACGCACGCACGCACGCACGCACACGCACACACACGCACTCGCGCACGCACACACACACACATCGTAAAAATAGAAAAATCGTATTCTAGGGTCCTTAAAACGTGCTTATTCATTAAAAAATCACCACAGAATTTTTTGACCAAAGACAATACCTTCCTTACCTAAAGGTGACGGAAGGTAAAAAGAGTAATTTATTTGAAAATTATGTTTCATTCTAAATAATGCCTTTCTGAAAGATTTAGACGTCAACGCCACTGGGTAAATATTAGCACAGAGGGTAGTGTATACCTTGTTCCATTTAAGCCATTCATTAGTGCGGTTAACACGTCACAGCCATAACATACAGATGATCCAGAATAATTGAATGTCATGTGACTTGAAAAAGTTCTGATTATGATCAAATTGATCTTTCACGAAAAAAAATTAGTATCAATTTACCGGTGATATCAAATTATGTTTCTTATATTACCGACATTTGGAAAAGACAGCGGCGTTATGTATTTGAATTTTTTGACATACCCTTTTGTTTTTACCTTTATAATTAAACTGTTGTTTATTCAAATCATTACGTTAGAATGGTTGTTTATGGAAGAACATGACAAGTTTATTCTTACTGCGAGGAATGATGAAAATGAGTAGGAATATGTACGCCAATGCAACCTGTCAATCTTATTTCACTATCACAACAATGCGGCATACAAAAAATAAGAACGAGGCGGGACCTTCAATCATTCTGGATCACTCTGTATAATATTTATCCATTCATGGGCTACAAATCATGTGACGAAAATAAAAAGCGTCTCTAACAACCTTGTAAACAGTAAACATACTTCGAAGGGAAAATCCGTTGACGCACACTTTCCTACGCGTATATCCCTCTTAAAAAAATCTGATGTGGACACCATACGACTTCCTTGTACGCAAGACCAATATGTAGTATAAACCCAATTATAAAATTGCACATATTTGACGTAATTTGACATTAACATCTATTTTTTTATTTTTTTGTTATTTTTTGTCCTAATCCATAGCAAGCTTCATTATAAAAACCAAAAAGTATATGTTTTAAATATACATATCTTGCTGATACAAAAGGCTAATTTAATAATACTTGATGTGCTAGACGCAGAATTTAATTCTCTAAAACTCCTATTTGAAGCATTTATTTCTAAAATCAAAATAAAATCATTTTATTCAAGAAAAACTGTTAACAACTTCAGGTAATATATCACTTCCGGTTAGCCTGTTTTAACCAAAATCTACTATGTTATTCCAATTGACATTAAAGTCTTATATACCACATTTGAAAAGTTTTGGATTATATTTTAAAATAGTTTTTCATTAAAATCTATTATAGGCTTCAAATAAAGTACCATTTCTGGTAATTATGTAATGACCAAAAAGGGATGTGCACAACTAGATATTATAGCAGTCCTAAATACAAAATTTCAACTTTCTACGGCTTACCGTTTTTGAGTTATACGAGATACGTACGCACGTACGTACAGACGTCACGACGAAATTAGTCAAAATGGATTCAGGGATGGTCAAAATGGATATTTCCGTTGTAATCTGAAAACCGAAATTTTTCGCGATTACAATACTTCCTTTACTTTATACAAGGAAGTAAAAACAGTCGTAGAAAAATTTAATTATATGCATATTTTATTTCAAGTATTTTTTTTTAAATAATTAATAAGCGATTGAGAGTTGAGAGATAAAACAATGCTAATCAACTTCTCACTGTAGTATTCAAACTACCAGCCAGGGAATTTGCGCCACCAAAAAGCAAATTTTATGCTTTGCTTAAATAAAATAATGAAAAGCGAAATTAGATATTTAAAATAATGGACAATACTGTCAAACATTCGAACTGCTTTAATTTATTTAAATCAAGTTTAAAATTTAACGTCTGGAGGTGCAAATTGTTACATTATTTATTATACATATATTATAATAATTAATTTTGTTTGTCGTTTAAAATATTTGACAAAAAAGAAATAAATAAGCTTTTTTTGCAAATCAAAAGTTATAGTTATAATACCAAATTACACATGGCATCTCTCTTTAACGTGTCAATTTGTAAGTGTGTCTTTTGCACATTTAAACATTATTTATTTAAAAGAATCCCTATAAATAATAAAAAATTAAAATTAAATAAATATATCATCACGCTTGTTTCCCATTACTGGGTGTAACACTCTGCCGATATAGTTTTATTTAAGAAATTTTAGCCCGATCCTGTATTAATTTATAATTTTAAAAATATGATAAATTTTTAATACAAATTTACAAAATGTTCCAATAAAAATATAAAAAACTGTATTTTTAAAAATACAAAAAGTTGTCGAGAAATCTCGGAATAATTGTCGAGATTCGAGAATCTCGACATGTAAGTATCGTCTCGTCTCGTGAGTTTAAAAAGCTTTCTCGTCTCGGCGAGACGAGAAATTTCGAGACGAGATTCGAGAATGTCTCGTCTCGTCAGAAACTCATCCCTCAGGCCTCAAGACCATTGGTATTAAAACATTTTAATAGTGTGACCCCAAATTGAAGATACACACGAGTCAAATCTGATGTGGACACCACACGACTTCCTTGTACGCAAGACCAATATGAAGATGTAGTATAGACCCAATTATAAAATTGCACGTGTTTGACGTAATTTGACATTAACATCTATTTTTTTATTTTTTTGTTATTTTTTGGCCTAATCCATAGCAAGCTTCATTACAAAAACTAGTGATGCCGCGAGATCTCGCATTTTCGAGATCTCGTCTCGAATTTCTCGAATTTTCGAGATGAGATTCACCTTATTCTCGTCTCGACAATTCGAAACGAGACGAAAGTAATGCCCTCGAGATTTGCTCGAGACGAGAGTGGAAAGTCGATATCTCGAATGTACTTTTTTTTAAATTTTCCCGTTAAAAAATAAGTACCTATAAAAGAACAAAATATTTATCGGTATATATAAATATTTAAATTGTCTCTTCATTTATCATAATTACTTATTCATTTTAAAGTTATTTTGGGTTACAGCAAAAAAAGTGATACCTATAGTGTACTTTTCACACCAGCTTCAAGTGCCCGCACTATACGAATAATTACCAATATCTGCGTACAAAACAGATTGACACGCCAAGCAACGGTAAATAATAATAAGATATTGCGTATTTTTTATACCTAACCATTTAAATACCAGACAGTAAAATAATCAGTTTTAATTAGTGGTACTCGTTTCTTTCCTAATTATAAATTCGAGAAATTCGAGACTCTCGAGTCGAGATCGAGAGAAGGAAAGAAAAATTATGACGAGACGAGACACAGAGTAATCTCGTCTCGAAATTTCGAGACGAGACGAGAGTGGATTGATTCTCGCTGTTTCTCGTCTCGCTGCATCACTAACAAAAACCAAAAAGTATATGTTTTAAATTTACATATCTCGCTTATACAAAGAGCTAATTTAATATTACTTAATGTGCTAGACGCAGAATTTAATTCCCTAAAACTCTTATTTGAAGCATTTATTTCTAAAATCAAAATGAAACCATTTTATTCAAGAAAAACTGTTAACAACTTCAGGTAATATATAACTTCCGGTTAGCCTGTTTTAACCAAAATCAGCTATTTTATTCCAATTGATATAAAAATCTTATATACCAAATTTGAAAAGTTTTGGATTATATTTTTATATAGTTTTTCATTTAAATCTATTATAGGCTTTAAATAAAGTGCCATTTCTGGAAATTATGTAATGACCAAAAAGGGAGGTGCACGACTAGATGTTATAGAATTCCTAAATACAAAATTTCAACTTTCTACGGCTTACCGTTTTTGAGTTATGCAAGATACGTACGTACAGACGTCACGACGAAATTAGTCAGAATGGATTCAGGGATGGTCAAAATGAATATTTCCGTTGAAATCTCAAAACCGAAATTTTTCGCGATTACAATACTTCCTTTATTTCGTACAAGGAAGTAAAAACCGACACACCCAGATATGTCCGAGTGGCAGCAGAAGTCACTATAAGCTAGGGTACCTTTATAACCAGGGTATGGCCATGGCGTGGCTCACGTTTCGTCCGCCATTACCGGGACATCTGTTATATGTGTTGTTCTTGCGCAAAGTATTATGTATTTTCGTGGCTATTTGTTTTATTTTAATGAAAACACATTTAATTATCATTTTAATATGTATTTAAAGTGTAAGTAATATATTTTATCTTATTTACTTGTGTAGTTTGTTAAGATACCCACCACGATTACTGTCACTGAAAACAACTAAAAATTACCAATATTAAGAACAATCATTTAAATTTTTAAAAGGTAAGTTTAGAATATATAATTATTATGTAATTAAGAACTAGTGATATTAAATTAGATGTGATAATAACAATACATATCATATATTCTACATAACCTATAAATGTATGCCTTAATAATAATTGTATATATCTTAAATACATTCATTTTTATTACCTTTTTAAATTCACAGTGTGATTATTTAATATTATTTTATAATACAATATCACATTTATTACAAATAAATAGGAAAATCAATTACCGACAATGGCGGCGATCTTGGCCCATGGCCATACCCTGGTTATAAAGGTACCCTACTATAAGCTACTCTGCATGTAGTAACGAGGGTGCCAACAGAGGGCACTAAAAATATCTCTGTAAAATTGTAAATAATGGAACTTTTCAATTTAACGGCTATCTCTTTCTATCGCTGCAAAAGAAAATAGCGCTCGCTAACAACTGCCAGTTGGGCTGTCAAACGAAACGTCAAAAATATTGCAGTCATTAAAATACCTGTATTCTCGGCCTCGGTGAAAATTTGCATCGCTACACATTTTAATTTCAATTTGCAAAGAAACGTGACTGATTATCGTATGTTAAAAGGACGCACATAAAAATCAATTGAGATAGATCATTGGCATCATCTATGAAGTTATTTATAATTTTAAATATACATAATTTTTTGTTGTTTACGTCTTGATTTTAGCGATTCCAAATTGAACAAAACAAGTAAACAACTATAGTCAAGGTCTGGCCAGGTATGAAACAAGCGTTGGTGACAGTGTATGCAAAACTTTTTAGTATATTTTCAATCCGTATTATTCATTAGATAATGGGGGAGTTTTCGAATTAAACACTCGTTTATATAACTTATTACATAATATACTATCAGGGCCAGATTGGGAAGATTTAGCGGCCCGGGAAAATTCTAGCATGATCGGTCTCATCTCCAGTTTTTTAAAATTTATAATTATATTTCCACAAAGTAATAAATTAATTATGGTGTTGGACAATACGAATTTTTTGCCTACATAAAAATTGAACAGTTATAAAAGATATTGAAATATAAAAAAAAACGCTCTTAAAAATAGTATATAAAATATAGAACATTCTGTAGTTAAGAAAATAACATTAGGTTCGTTTTAAAATTGTAGACAATATTAAATTATTAATAAATGGAGAGTGAGGAAAACCTGAAGCAAAAAAATTATCTGATCAAACCTAAACTTGAAAACGAAGAAAATAAAGCATTGAAAGATAACACAACCAAGATTCTACCCGCAGATAATGGCAGTGTTACAGTAATATTGGATACCAATTTAATATGATCAGAAAATAGAAGAGCTTTTGAATCAAGGAAATTATAAGAAACTTGGAAAACATTCTACTACGTCCATAGAAAACAAAGTGTACCGTGCTCTTAAGAAATATAAAGAATTGTATTCCGTTTAGAACAAGAACAGATCTCACTCAATATTTTAGCAAGCTTCCACACCTGTATGGAGGGCTTCCTTAAATCCATAAGAAAGATTTGAGCATCTCAGAAACCCCTTAAAAGTTCCATAAATTCTCTTACTTACAAACTATCACAATTTCTATTACCAATCATTCAGCAACTTCAAAGAAAAAGATCATATGTAAAGAATTCAAAACATTTTGTAGAACTTTTGAGCTAAATACAATTGCAACCACAAATTCTTTGTATCAGCTTTGATGTAAGTTTATTTACGAAAATTTTTTAGAAATCATCAAAACAATGCTTGTAAAAGATATCAACTTAAAAGATAGAACCTACTTGCCTCTTGATGATATTATGGAACTTTTGCAGTGCTGCCTACAGAACTCATATTTCCAAGAAAAAGATTAGATATTTTGTACAAGAAGATTGTTTGCTGATGGGTTCTTCTCAGTTATAGCCAATTTATACAAGGAATTTTTTGAAGAATTATTTCTATACCTTAACTATAATTCTAATCATTCAAAATCTACAAAGTAGGAAATTATCAAAATCTCATATATGCGAGCTCGGAGTATATCTGCAACACCGAAAGAAATTTTGTCAAGAATTAGAAAATACTGAAAACGATCTAAATAAGAACGGTTACCCGGTGAAGTTAATTAGATGATACTACGTACTCAAATTTTAGTTTGTAATCACCGAGCGGCGGCCTCAAAAAGCCGCGGCCTCTCGGGAAATTCCCGATTATCCCGACTGGCCAATCCGACCCTGTATACTATAAAAAACTTCATTAAATCGATGTAACTGTCGAGTATTAATTATTGTTGTAAATAGTAAAATTATAATAAAAGTTTCAAATTATAAAGTAATATAAAAATTATAAATATTAAAATTCTATTTTAAATTTATGATAAAAAATCTGATGTGGACACCACACGACTTCCTTGTACGCAAGACCAATATGAAGATGAAGTATAGACCCAATTATAAAATTGCACGTGTTTGACATAATTTGACATTAACATCTATTTTTTATTTTTTTGTTATTTTTTGTCCTAATCCATAGCAAGCTTCATTACAAAAACCAAAAAGTATCTAAGTTTTAAATTTACATATCTCGCTTATACAAAGGGCTAATTTAATAATACTTGATGTGCTAGACGCAGAATTTAATTCTCTAAAACTCTTATTTGAAGCATTTATTTCTAAAATCAAAATGAAACCATTTTATTTAAGAAAAACTGTTAACAACTTCAGGTAATATATCACTTCCGGTTAGCCTGTTTTAACTAAAATCTGCTATGTTATTCCATTTGATATAAAAGTCTTATATACCAAATTTGAAACGTTTTGGATTATATTTTAATATAGTTTTTCATTAAAATCTATTATGGGCTTCAAATAAAGTACCATTTCTGGAAATTATGTAATGACCAAAAAGGGAGGTGCACAACTAGATGCTATAGAAGTCCTAAATACAAAATTTCAACTTTCTACGGCTTACCGTTTTTGAGTTATGCGAGATACATACGCACGTACGTACGTACGTACGTACGTACGTACAGACGTCACGACGAAATTAGTCAGAATGGATTCAGGGATGGTCAAAATGGATATTTCCGTTGAAATCTCAAAACAGAAATTTTTCGCGATTACAATACTTCCTTTACTTCGTACAAGGAAGTAAAAATCTGATTTAATTGTAATTTTCGAAATTTCCATCTCTAGTTTTTGCAGTTTCAAAACAAATTAAATAAATCAATTTTATTTATTGATTTATTGCGCAACTGTATGCTCTACAAATTTTATTTAAATTTCTTTTTTACCTCTCGCTACCCTTGGTAAGGGAGGTATAGGGATCGTGCTAAAAATCACATATCGAGATTTTGGTAAATGACCACGTTTTAAGGTCCCTAGAATCCCATTTTAACATTTTCACGATGATGTCTGTGTGTATGTGTGTGTGGATCTCAAATACTATCATTCAGAAAATTTTGAAACCATGTATTTCGAACTTTTTCTGTAATGGAAAGAGTCCATTAGATTTTGGTGAAAATCGGATAACCGGAAATGGCACTTTACTAGAAGCTCAAAATAGTTTTTCTTCGAAAAATACCTTTAAATGTTATTTTTTCGAGATTTATGTTATAAAAATTAAAGATTATTAAATTTCCTTTAGATTTGCATTAATACTTTTTCTATATATATTTTATGCATAAATTTATAAAATTATCTATAATTTAAATCCCAGAGCTACGCTATAAACAAACAAAACGCAGTTACTCAAATGTATGTACCTAACTGACAGATAAATGTCACTATCAAAGAACTAATCATTTCAAAATAATATTCTTAACGTTTTAAATAGAAAAAAATAAATAGAGCAATAGAAAAGGAATTCAATACAGTTTCCAGCATAAGTAAATATATATGTATTTATGTATTTAGATTAATAAAAATTAACGATTCACAAAAATGTTTAAGCTAATCATAATTTTTGTATTAGTGAATGCTATTCTATCCCGGTATTTCAAATTTAATCTTAATTTTATTATAGCTCCGGTGGCTCAATGGTTAGAGCAACGTCTCGTCATGAGTGCCCTCGGAACTCTGGGTTCGAATCCAACTAAGGCATGGATGTGTGTGAATGTGAACCCACTCTGTAATGGACCTTTTCAATTTAAAGAGATAGAAGATATGCGCAATGGGGATCTGCGGATAGTAAGAACAACTGAGATCTATGGCCTATGGCGTTTGTTTCAATAAAATTTAGACGTAAATTTTAAAATATCTCACATAACTTTAAAAAATCTTATCGAAATAAGTTGCAAAAGATTTGATTGAAGTTGTTAAAATGTCTAACGATGCAAATTTTCACTGATAATACAAATATTTTTATGACTGCAATATTTTTGACGTTTCGTTTGACAGCCCAACTGGCAGTTGTTCGCGCCATTTTCTTACTATTTGCAGCAATAGAAAGAGAGAGCCGTTAAATTGAAAAGGTCCATTGGGATTTAATTCTGTTGAGAAATAAACTGTCAAAATTAGAATAAAATTCGCTAATCCATAAATAAGGATTAATTTAATCTTTTTTGCGACTCGGGCTGTAAATGGCGGGAGGTAATGTGTTGGCCACACCAGATTTTTGTAATACATATAATTTGGGAAGCAATGGTACTTCGTCTACCGAAAACTAGTGTTGCTTTTATTTATCCTGACGACACGGTTAGAGGATATAAAACCACCTATGTCCTTTCCATCCTGGTAGTGAAGAGTTGTATAGTATGATGACTAGCGATGAAAGTTGACGTTTAAAGTATTTAATAGATACTCCGTTACAAAATATTAGAATTGTACTCAATACCAGGGCCCGATTTTTGAAATCATGCGAAATTTTTCGCACGCGACAAAATTCGTGTGGTTAGTTTCGTGCACGAACAGTACTGTACCTACGTATGAGTGATATTCTTGAATACCAAACGAAACTCGGCCGAAGCCTACGCATCCGATTCTCGAAAGCAAGCGAACGTAGTTTGTAGCAGCCAATCTAAACGAAACATTTGTACCACGTGAATGCTTCAGCATATAATTGTTTTTAACTGTCAACCTGTCAACCAAAGCTGTCAGCTGTAGCTGTCAACGACGGTGTCATAAGCCATAAGTGTTGTGATTTTAATATTCAAAATTTATTAGATATATACATAATATATTTGATATAGTAGGTATTACTTTTCTTAGTTTACAGTATGTACGTACATAATATGACAATAATATTAATATGCAAGTGTTATGTAATAATAATACTCTAATTTTGCTAACTATTTCAGATTTGGAATGCAAAGCTCGTTAAGAGGCACCTAAAATTCTTTTCTAACAATCCATTGCATCGTTCTATGAATGCACGAGCACACATTTGTAGAATATTACAACGATACTCAAGTGTATGGAGATTCTAGATTTAAAATTAGCATCATTATAAGATCATAAAACGCACCCGGAATTATATAAAAACATAATTTGATTTATATAAATGTATCAAAGTACTGATACACCAAACACAAGTAACAGTGACAGACACAGTTTCGTGTGCGAATGATACTTTCAAGTTATACATACCCATGCGATGTAATTGCGCACGGAATATTCGACTACGACCAGACGGTTTCGTTTCAAGAATACCAATATGTAGTTCGCACGCGCATCTCTCCCACTTACGTATGCGAAAAATTTCAAGAATCGGGCCCCTGGAGGCATTTAAAATGACCTTAGCAACAGGATTCAGGGATGTATTTAAAAAATTTAATACCGCAAATTCTAGTTCGTTCGTCTCAGGTGTAAGCAACCCTCGAGTTGGAATAACTGTTAGAGGAAATTAAAAATAATCCTATTTCATAGAATTGCTAAACTAAATAGTTTAAAGATCAAAATATTTTGTTATAATCATAACGAAAAATGTTTAAAATATTTTTTGTGAAACCGGACGCAAAATAAGCATTTCGCAGCCGCAATACGGACAGCGAAATTGCATTTTGCGAACGTTGTCATGGTAGCGGCCGCAAAATTAGGTAAACAATCACTTTGACACTTGAGAATTGCATGGTTTTGTTTATCAAATGTTAATCCCACAGCCACCTTGAAAGCTAACTTTCTATTTATAATGAAACTGTTGAAAATTAATAAAATATGTAATTACATATTTTTTACGGTTGCACAAAAAATATTGTGTACACCTTGTCCGCGAAATCCTTTAGCGCCCTCGAGATTGTCTTGCCTCGCCGCAAGCGGCGTCGGCGACAATTTTTCTCTCGGTACGCTAAAGAGTGATTTCGCGGCCTTGATATACAAATAACTATTAAATGCATCCCTGTTTTGATATTCAGTTAGCCTAAGGCGTTTTTTATTCAGGTAACCGGGTTACAAATGGTTAACCGCATGTAACCGGTGTGAATAAAATATGCCCGGTTACTACAGACGTTTCTGTCAAATTAATTATTTGACATTTGTCAAATATTTATCTTGTTCATAGTGTGATACATTTAATTTAAAGCGTATTGATTTAAAACAAAATAAGTTGAAAAAAAATGTTACAGATTCCATTTTTACTTTTACTGAAAGTTGGCTAACTGTCAAAATGTTAGCGTTTTGACATCTAGAAAAGGATAGCAATAGTAACCTGACATGTAACCGTCCAGCATAACGCGCATGTTTGACGTAACCACAAGTAACCGGTTAGCTGAATAAAATGCGGTTACCATGTAACCGGAGGTAACCGGTCTGAATAAAAAACGCCTCTAGTGCTTTCCTAGTCCAGTATTTAAATGGGTACATGCAAAAATTTCATACCTGAATATTTCGTACAATGGGCTACTTGCGTGCCATTTTTTATTTAATATTTTTGAAGAGACGATAAAAACTTGCTACCCATATTTTTTCTTTTGGCAAAATTTTCATTAATTGGCCTGAAAGAAATTAATAAAATTTTAATATTTAAACTACCGCCATATATGACGTACAATTACGCCGAACCAATGAATGGCCGTAAAGCAATAACATCGGTACGTCCAACAGCAACGGCATGTGCGGGTATTTCCGTTTGTCATTTTAATTTTGTACGAGTATAACCTAAGTTAGAATCCTTCAAAATCCTGCTTAACAAACCGAAATACTTAATAAAAGTAACAGAAACCACGCAAATTGTAAATAATAAAGAGGAGAGACAGTGACAGAAAAATGAACTAATGTTAAAATCAAATTAAAACTCGCACTCGCTCGCCATCTACAGATTATATTCTTAAATATGCACGTCAAAGAATATCTTCTTTCTTAATTTATTAAAAAACAAATAATTTTTTTTTCAAACGTCGTAGAAATGACATTTTTTGTTACTTGATTCACAAGGTAGAAGTTTCATTTCTACGCCGCTGGAAATTTCTACGCCGGCGGAGTAGAAATAAGGTAATTTCTACGCCGCCGGCGTAGAAATAAAATAAACAAATATCCATAGAAACGTCATAAAATTAGCGAATAAAAAGAATAGTGGGTTTGAAAAAAAAATTAATGTGTCATTCGGAATAAAAGTGTCTTTGTGTGCCTCGCATGCAATTCTTCCATACTCGCCACACAAAGTATCACTTTTACTCCCAATAACACAATACACTATTTTAAAAATAAAATTTATATTTTTACATACGTTTTCAACTTTACTTTAGTTAAAAAAAAATTTCATTTACTTAGGTATTTAGTGATAGATATCAGATTTTTAGTACCACGCAAGTAGCCTAATCTATTCTTCTCTAGGGTTTCAAAAGAAACCACATCTATAAAATAATTTAAACGTCAACATTCATTCGCTAGTCATACCATACTACCATGGATACCGTATAGTTTTTAATTTTCGATGACACTCATGGAGTTAGGGGTAGTGATGTGTCAATTCCCGAAAATGAATGATGAGGAAAAATTCCCGAGAAATTTCAAATATTGCAAAGCACCACAATATTTGTTGACGGAGTAATAGTAGGTAACAGACAGGCACAAACATGCAAAGTAAAAAATCTGATGTGGCCAACACATAACCTCTCGCCAGATATTTTACCTGATTGTACGCATAAAACGAAAAATATTTTGAAATACAAATACATATATTCATGTCTCACTACAAAATAATTAGTTTAATATAAATTATGTACAATACATACATTTTCTTTATATTCAATATCCTGAAATTTTCTTTTTCTACTTTCCTTTTCGTTTTCTTTATATTCGTCATTTTTTGCAAATTCCTTTTATATTCTTTTTTACGTATATTCTTTTGCGTTGTTGACTTTTTTTATTTTCATAATCTTCATAATAATGTACAAATATTTTTGACAGAGGCATACAAATATTTTTGACAGTGACATTTATGTCTCAATTACAAACATTTGAATTTCTTGCCTTGTAGTAGTTTGATCTGAGATTTTTTACATCAAATTATTTTATATGCCTTTCTTTATCTCTAAATCTATAGAAGATATAATAATGAATTTATATTTATCGAATAAAGAATTTAACGTTCTTTAATATAAGTATTTACATAAATTTTCGATAAATAATATTTAGATAATTTTTTTCTTGTAACTACTACTTCCGGTTGTTCAATTGTTACCAAAACTGACTCGACTCTTCCCATTATTGTTAGATTGAGGAATCCGTAGTTAAAAATGTCTTAAGTCTTATAGTATTTGAGATATAGTGAATCCAACATCCACACACACACGTCCACACACACACACACACACACACACACACACACACACACACACATACGGACATCATCGTAAAAATGTTATAATCAGATTCTTGGGACCTTAAAACGTGCTTATTCATTAAAATCTGGATATGCGATTTTTAGCATGAATACAATACCTCTCTTAGCGAGAGGTAAAAAACAGGAGTCAGGGTATAAATATTTCCAAAAAAATAAAAAATAAAATAAATAAAAATCCAGGGAAAAAGCAAAGTTATTAATATCCGGGAATTTTCCCGAGAAAAAATAAAATTCCTTGAGGGAATTTTTTAATGGCACATCACTAGTTAGGGGCATAATTACTAGAATATAAATCTTCTTTGCTTTCTTCTTTATTTATTATTATTTTTGGGATGAAATGAAATTAATATGTATAATTTAAAAATTATTTTATTTACATATAAATTTAAATCTAATTACATTGAAAATTTATGCTGAATTCGCTTCTATTAGCATTTATGTAAAAAATGACATTATACATTAACAATAGCTTCTTATTTTAAAAGCGCGTTCAGCATGTAATCTAAAATTCTACATTTAAATTTTTGTTATATTCATTGGTTTGTGTCAAGAACTAGTGAAGAAGTGATGGCTTTATATAGAATTAAAAACCATTAGTTTTCTTTGTTAAAAGCTAAAATAAATAAAGAATTTGAAAATATGATTTTTTTTACTGCTTTATTAATTTTGAAGTTCAAATTAAAAGACTTATAAATATTTTATTTGTATGTGTTGGATATTAATTTTAATGCGTATGAATTATATTTTTTAATATTATTTCACATTCTTTTGAACAAATCTTAATATTTAATTTCTATTACACTGAATATGCGAGAGCCAAAATAGCAAAGAGTAGGGTGTAAAATACGAAGGAAAGCCTGTCTATCGCTGCAGCAAAAAGCAGCCAGTCTTGATGTTTAATTTCAGCATCGTAGCGTCTCGACGACGAATCAAGAATGCGGCGTTCATCACTGGCATCGTCTCCACTGTGGTCTAATCCTACTGGATGCAGCTGGTCACGGAGCTCCTCTCCAGACACCACACTGGATCTGGATATCGGGACTCGAGCACCGGAGATTGACGTCTAGAAATAATATATCTTAAAAAAATTGTACATCTAACAAAACAAATTTTAGTACAATAGGGCGCGAAAGACCTTGATATGTTTCAAATCAGCTGTTTGTCACTTTGACAACAATATTATGATATATTTTGATTTTGGTTTGGGGCACACCATGCGTTTTAGTGAGATCGGTAAAATCGCATCCGGTTAAACGGGAGGGGACATACCAACGACCAAATATAACTAGACAAAACTTCATTTGGTTTGTTTTGATTTTGTCAGACAGAGAAACTAGAGATAGAGATATGTCTTGTCTAGTCCGAGTATTTCTCACTAGAGGTCACCACTGAGACCACGTAGAGTATTAGGGTCTAGTTTGAACTTAGCTCACTAGAGGCGTAAGTGTTCTGAGTTAAAATTTCTTGGTTAACATTTAAGGTTAACATTTAATAATTTATAAGGTTTTATATTAATGAAAAATCAGCGTGTCACTCACAAAACCACTAAAACTACAAAACAAAGACAAAATACACATGCATCTACGTGGCCTCTAGTGAGCAACGTTCAAACTAAACACCAGACTACACAATGACATTCTACGTGACCTCTAGTGAGAAATTCTCGAACTATACAAGACATATCTCTATCTCTAGTTTCTCTCTCTCTCTCTCTCTCTCTCTCTGTGTGTGTGTGTGTGTGTGTGTGTGTGTGTGTGTGTGTGTGTGTGTGTGTGTGTGTGTGTGTGTGTGTTATGTGTGTGTGTGCATGTATTTAAAATTTAATCTTAATTTTATTTTCAAAAAAGGAAGTTACTTGGATTAGATTAGACTATATTTTAAGAAATAAACAGCTGAAATTAGAGGAAAATTCGCTAATCCAAAAGTAAGGATTAGCTTAATCTTTTTTGTGACGCGGGCTATGGCTTGAGGTATTGCGTTGGCCACACCAGATTTTTTATAATAATTTGACCTTGAAAAGACGAGACTCTCGGCGAGACTTAGTCGAGACCAGTTCGAGACCGAAACGAGACAATGGCATTCGAGACCAAGTCAGGACCTAGACCGACCCCAAGATTCGTCTCGTCTCGCGGCAACACTTTTTTGTAAACAATATCTTTCAATTCTCAATAATTGGGTAATGACGAAACTTACTTTGACTTTTTCTTTTTCAAATACGTAACTTTTAAACTATCAGTAATCGTTTAGGCCCGCTCCAACCACCTCTAGTTAAAGTGGAAGTTAGTGCTAAGCTAACCAACGGTTATGTTCTAAGTTGCAAAATTGTTCTTACCACCTTTGGTTAGAGCTAACTAGAAGTTAAAACTGTTGTACGCATCGCTTCATACCTTCAGTTTAATTTTTAACTAATGGTTAATAAAGTATCACTTTAACTAGAGTTGGTAGGATCGGGCCTTAATGTTTTAATTTTAATGGGTAAACATTTAAAATGAAATGAAATATATATTGTTCAATTTTACTTGATTAATATAACTGGATAATCCAAGCCATCTTCCTAACCAGCCAGTAAGTGCGTGCTTTACTACCCACGGTAGTGCTCTATGGTGCTGTGTCCGGGAGATCCAAATCACAATCACAGAACCGATAATGCAAAAACTGATCACGTACAAACTGCTGCTGTAGAACATTACTGCAAAAGAAATCATTTTAAACATAGAATAGATGTTCAATAATTTTGTACAATATTTATTTACCCAGCAACGGGTAATATGATGATATATTCATTTATATTTATTAAAAGATACCTACACATTAATGAGAAGAAATTAAGCTAATTTGAAATATTAAGCAATGTACGAAGGTACTACAATAGGTAAAAATTTAAGTAGGTAATCATGAACAAGGCCACTAATCTGAATCTGTTTATAAATTGGTTCTTTTAAATCAAGTTTTTAAATTTGGTATCCAGGACCATATAATAGATTAATTGCGTAGGCTTCCACAGTCTGAGTCATGAGAAATATTCGTTTTTCGGGAATGGACTGTGTCATATTTTGAGTCAGAGCTCAACGTTTCGCCCGCAGTCGTATGGGGCATCTTCAGGAGCAAGGGGGATAGTACTGTCTTAAACAAGGTTACCCGACGTGTCAACCACGCTAGACGCCGAGTTTAAGCAACAAGGGGGAGACTCAGTTTACAATGTTACCCGACGTGTAAACCAAGCTAGAGGCCAAATAAACCAAGTGACGAAAGGAAGGCCGAGAAGACGGTTATATACTAATCTAAAGATACGGTAGATGAACAAAGCTAATGAGGACTAATGGGAATCGAGTTCGTAATGGTAGATTGGGCGTGTCGTGTTCCGAGAATCATCGGTTTCCACATGTGGCTCAAGAAATAGCCATCATTCCGATTAATGTTATTAGGATGTTTCCATATTTCTAAAGTTTCCCTGTATTTACGTCTGTAAAACTCAGGGACAGGAGCTCAAATGCGGGAATTTTCAAATAAGATGTTATGTCCTGTGTTGTGTTGGTGTTCTGCGACCGCAGATGTTAATACCATACCATTACGCAGACAGCGTCTGCGTTCTGACAATCTAGTGTGAACACTCCTTCCTGTTTCACCTATGTATACTGTGCCGCAAGAACAAAGAATACTATAAACACCGGGTGACGACAAGGGTTCGCGTTTATCTTTAGTTTGGGGGAGTATTTCTGAGATTTTTTGTGGAGGTTTAAAAAAGACCTTAATATTGTTTTTATTAAGAATTCTACCTGTTTTATCCGAGAATCCTTTAATGTAAGGGATAGATGCATCCATACGACTGCGGGCGAAACGTTGAGCTCTGACTCAAAATATGACACAGTCCATTCCCGGAAAACGAATATTTCTCATACAATAGATTGTTAATTGTATACCACGGGTTGAAAGTAGCTCTATACAGATCGATGATAAAGATTGCCGTCCGAGCGTAGCAAAGCCTGCGACTAGTTGAGGTCTGCAAAGATACTTTAAAGTAGACGGACAACCAACATTTTTTCTACAATGAGAAAGGTTAATCGATTTTTAAATGTAAGTTGCCAATTATATCGTGATAAGATGATATATAGTATATACAGAGTGTTTCTCGAATATCGGACACCCCGATTATTTTCTTTATTATTATGAATAGAAGAAAATCATTCAAATAAAAGTTGTAGTAGATCAAGGGGGACATTAACTTGTTGAAGAAAAAAATTAGCCTATGGTGCTCAAACTAAAACAAAGTTATATTTTTACTTCCTTGTACGAAGTAAAGGAAGTATTGTAATCGCGAAAAAATTCAGTTTTGAGATTTCAACGGAAATATCCATTTTGACCATCCCTGAATCCATTCTGACTAATTTCGTCGTGAGGTCTGTACGTACGTATCTCGCGTAACTCAAAAACGGTAAGCCGTAGAAAGTTGAAATTTTGTATTTAGTACTTCTATAACATCTAGTTGTGCACCTCTCTTTTTCGTTATAACATAATTTCCAGAAATGGTATTTTATTTGAAGCCTATAATAGATTTTAATGAAAAACTACATTAAAATATAATCCAAAACTTTTCAAATTTGGTATATAAGACTTTTATATCAATTGGAATAACAGCAGATTTTGGTTAAAACAGGCTAACCGGAAGTGATATATTATCTGAAGTTGTTAACAGTTTTTCTTGAATAAAATGGTTTCATTTTGATTTTAGAAATAAATGCTTCAAATAAGAGTTTTAGAGAATTAAATTCTGCGTCTAGCACATTTGTATTATTAAATTAGCCCTATGTATAAGCGAGATATGTAAATTTAAAACATATACTTTTTGGTTTTTGTAATGAAGCTTGCTATGGATTACGACAAAAAAAAACAAAAAAATAAAAAATAGATGTTAATGTCAAATCAAGTCAAACACGTGCAATTTTATAATTGGGTCTATACTTCATCTTCATATTGGTCTTGCGTACAAGGAAGTCGTGTGGTGTCCACATCAGATTTTTTTAAATGGAATGCTATATATTTTTTAATCTCATTCGAAAGAGTATTTTTTTTCTGAATTCAACCATGTAATCATTTTATATCCTTGCATAAAAAAATATTGAGAAAAATGAAATTTAAATAAATTTTATTTTTATAATTATATTTCAGTACGCTATGCATAAAAAAATTAACTTAATTAAAACGAAACATAAATATTTGTTAATAACTTTATAAATAGCAAGAATAAGAATTATTCACTAAATAATTCAAATTGACGTAGCAGTTTTAGTTCTTCGTAGATAGCCAACTGAAAAATAAATATAAACGTGTAACAGTAATTATTTTGCGTAAGATTATTTTTATTAAATTTATTATGTTTTGTCTCTAATTAGCTATTTAGGTACGTAACCGATGCTGTTGGATAAGAGCTACATTTAATGATACTGGTATTCACGTATTTTATTTCAGTTTATTTCTAGATTTCAGTGTGAGAACATCGATATTGTAGTGATTGATTTGTGTAGTGATTCAGGTGAGTTTAGTTTTACACACACTTTTAGTCCACGATAGCAAGAGTAATGCAGATACGGATTTGTATGATTATTCTCTTTCTTTACTGCGTTGTCCTTTATCCTAATCCTTGTTGATCGGTCGTGCCCGGTAGAGCCCCTGGTACGTGATGAGAGAGCTATAAGGGTAAGCAGGAATGCGATCTATGTGTCCATGATTGCTAGCCTCGTGAGTTTTCGCTGATTGACCGCGTGGTAACGGCAGGGATGGTTTTATCCTGGTTTTGTAACTATGCCCCTAAGGCCGAAGTAAAGCCACTAGGGTTGACCAGCACCTGAGCGGAATTCGGATTAGGGTAGCTCCCTATTCCAAGGGGTGGTAATGGCAGAGTTGGTTGTGGAACCATATGTCGGTGCCGGTATAAACCACACCGCTCAGGGGTGGTAATGGCAGGTACAGTTGAGTATATGTACGCGTAAATCCGGGGCCACAGTGGTAATGGCGGGTACAGTTGAGTATATGTACGCGTAAATCCGGGGCCACAGTGGTAATGGCCGGTACAGTTGAGTATATGTACGCGTAAATCCGGGGCCACAGTGGTAATGGCGGGTACAGTTGAGTATATGTACGCGTAAGTCCGGGGCCACACTGCTATTGAGTAGCAGGTACGCGTTTCGCATAAGGTGACTTTCCATTTTCCCTGTTCTATTGGACTTTGTTGCATACGTGTGTTATTTCTCGTGTGATTTCTCAATACATTCCTTTGTGGTGGATGCGCGTGTATTTTGTGAATGATTGCCTCCTCACTGAGTATTTATCATGTGTTAATTCTTTTGCAGAAATAATCACGGCGTGGAAGAGGATTCCGCGTGATCGGGTTCGGCCAAGCGACGGTCATCTAGATTTGTTATTTTCAGCGCCAATATTTAATCGTCATTTATAATAAACGTAAAGTTAATTAAAATTCAATTGCATTTTTCTCAATATTTTTGTTATGTAAGGATATAAAATGATAGTTGAATCACAAAAAAAAATACTCTATCGAATTTTTTTTCTTCTTCATTCTTCTACTATAACTTCTATTTGAATGATTTTTTTTCTATTTTCAATAATAAAGAAAATGTGATATCTATGAAACGGAAATTTTGAATATACGTAACTAGGGAAATAATTCACTGGTCACTGGTATGCAAAATACTTTGTAGATATAACTATTAGCATCGGTTTGCAAAGAGCTTTGGTCAGTAATGAATCACATTGTGTAACCAAATGATATTCAAAAAGCCAACTATTTTTATCCATTATAGAAAAAATATATTTCATAACCAAGATCACCTAAACCACAGTATAGCGGTTGACCGCTTCGCTCGCTTACAACCAGTACGGTGCTGTCCTTAAATTACGAAACGCTTCAAGGGTGGGGTGGGGGTCAAGAGTAGCGGTACGCAGCGTTACGAGGGGGTGGGGGAAAGTTAATGTGTGCGTTACGTAACGATACAATATAAAAAATATTGCTAAACTTGCTTTAATAATTTTGAAACATTCAAATTTCGCGGTGCTAATTCGTATATGCAGGCAGTCGTTTGTTTTCAATAACAGTCAACATATGTCGGGCACAGTTGAAATTCGGGCCAGTGGTCTTTCATTCGTGCAATGCAATTCATATTAAAACATGAATTCAAGTAGTGTTGATAAGGAAAAACTTTTCAATAGTTTGTTAAAAGCATATGGAAATGCATATGCTTTTAATTTCTGTGCTGTTATTTTTTCATCTTTATGTACATTAATTTAATTAGTTTCTGTTCTGTTCTGTTATTTTTCATCTTTATATACATTAATTTAAATAGTTTCTGTTTCAAATTTTAACTGAATATTAAGGAGGCCATATACTTTTATATCCAGTAAAAAAATGGGGGGGGGGTCAAGTACTGCGTTACGTAATATATGGGGGGGGGGTTCATGTTTGCGTTACGAGTGCGTTACAAAGGGGGGAGGGGGTATCAAAAATTTCCTAATTTTGCGTTACGTAATTTAAGGACAGCCCCTGCTGAGACAAAAAACATTGACCTCTACGCTTGGAGGCGTGTCCTCACTTAGTTATCAAGCTTGCCATACGATGGCTCCAGAGGTTAAACTACCTGCTGTTAAAGCCGTAAGATGTCTTCTATTACATACAGCCGGGTTTATTTTCAAATTCAAATCATTCCTGCCTTTAGCAAAAGGTGGAGGTAAAACTTTTGATAACTGTGCTGTTTATTTTGTTGTGAAATAATTAGTGTTTGTTTAAGAACTTGTGTATTTTAACCAGGTACCTAAGTACCTACTCGTTATATATAAAATGTTTAATTTTTGATACTGCATTCTTTATAGCATAATTTATCTAATTATTATTAAAAGTAAGCTTTTAACGTTAATTTTTGAGTTAAAATAGTTATTTATGATATAAATGTTAGAAATATAAACATTGTTAACACATACTTATATGGTGCACTATTTTTATCTACAAACATAATTATTAAGTATCTACATTTTATTTTTCAAATACAGATTTTTACACGATGCCGAATTCATCCAAAGTAGGAGGTGATCGTTGTGTTGCTGATGGCTGTCTGAATCACTCACGACGTGAAAAAAATTTAAGTTTCTTTAGATTTCCAAAATAAATACGTGTTTTTATATTTTATTTATTTATTATACTTAGTTTAATCATTAATACAATACATATCGATGGAAAGACTTTACAAATTTTTCTACGCAATTAACTAAAGTTTGACGTTTAATTGAATTTCCCGCGCTCGCATGCCAAATTTCATATCTCAAAATAAAATAACATTTTATACTTTTATCATATATAGCTATTTTTATATATTTTTTATTTATCATACAAAGTTTAAATATTATTACAATACATATCAAGGGACAGACTTTCCTAACTTCTACGAAACTATTGAAAATTTGACGTTTAATTGAATATCCCGGGCACGGATCGTATATACCCCACATATACCCTTTGTAGATGGCCGACGACCACTATTGGGATATTGGGATTTTCATGTATCAAGAGATGGCGCTGATCGTATTAAACAATGGTACACTTTCCTTTCATTTGACATTTGTAAGTGTAGCATTGCTGTCAATTGTGTTTCTTTAGTTATCGATTTATTTTCTCATTTATTAGTATTTTTTATTTATAATTCAAGTATATATACTTATTGTAGTCAAATAGTTGTAGTTTCATGTAAATGTCAAATATGTACCAATGTTTCTAGAGTTTTCTTATTTGAACATCCCAATAACAATTGAGACTGTTGCACGTATCGCCGTCTGGCGCTTGGAAGAAAAACTAATTGCGAAGTAGGCAACCTGGTGTATATATAGGCAATATCAAGGAGCAGCGACCCGCAATACTTTGGAATACACTAATTTTTACCTCTCTCTAAGAGAGGTATTGTATTCATGCTAAAAATCGCATATCCAGATTTTAATGAATAAGCACGTTTTAAGGTCCCTAGAGTCCGATTATAACATGTCTGTGTATGTGTGTGCGTGTGTGTGTGTGTGCGTGTGCGTGTGCGTGTGTGTGTGCGTGTGCGTGTGCGGGTGTGCGCGTGTGTGCGCGTGTGTGCGCGTGTGTGCGCGTGTGCGTGCGTGCGTGCGTGCGTGCGTGTGTAAGTTTTAGTAACAATTGGACAACCGGAAGTAGTAGTTACAAGAAAAAAATCATCGAAATATTATTTATCGAAAATTTATGTAAATACTTATATTAAAGAACGTTAAATTCTTTATTCGATAAATATAAATTCATTATTATATCTTCTATAGATTTAGAGATAAAGAAAGGCATATAAAATAATTTGATGTAAAAAATCTCAGATCAAACTACTACAGGGCAAGAAATTCAAATGTTTGTAATTGACACATAAATGTCACTGTCAAAAATATTTGTATGCCTCTGTCAAAAATATTTGTACATTATTATGAAGATTATGAAAATAAAAAAAGTCAACAACGCAAAAGAATATACGTAAAAAAGAATATAAAAGAAATTTGCGAAAAAATGACGAATATAAAGAAAAAGAAAAGAAAAGTAGAAAAAGAAAATTTCAGGATATTGAATATAAAGAAAATGTATGTATTGTACATAATTTATTTTAAAATATCCCATAGATTTTGCAAATATATGTGACAATTATTTTGTAGTGAGACATGAATATATGGATTTGTATAAAATATTTTTCGTTTTATGCGTAGAACCAGAGGTAAAATATCTGGCGAGAGGTTATGTGTTGGCCACATCAGATATTTTAAAGTAGAAAATCGTGTAAATAAAATATGACCACAATTAACTGAAAAAAGTTTATTTTCTGATTTCATAAATTTTTTGTTACATAATGATTGGTAATAATCAATACTTTCATCAACGTAGCCCAATTCACCGGAGAGCAGCATATCTGGAGCACATGACATAATTGCATACCTTTTTGAAATGTTTTTAGATCAGAATAATAAAGAGTGAAGAATAATGTTGACAGCCGAGCAAAGTAGCGTAGGAGCAACGTAATCGCAAAGCAAAGGTTCGGCGTTTGAATTCCTCTCAGGCATGAATGTTAGTAGTGTAGTGCACAGCCGTAAAATATCTAAAAGAAATATTTAAATTCTTGTATATTATTTTTATTAAAATACAAAAACATTTTTACGTACCATTAGCTTTACGCACGCTTTACGTTACTGAACAGAAATTAACAATAGTATAAAAAATCGTTTAATATTAATTCAATCGCTTTCTTTACTTTAAGGTGATTTTAAGTAAACTATTATTCACGAAAGATGACTATTCAAGGTCATTTGTGAGCCGTCTGATATAATATTACTTACAGATAACTTCATTGCATTTCGGATGCATAGGCGTGCAACATGAAATATTTATGGACACATTTTAACTTAAAAATAAGAGTAATTTATTTGAAAGTGATGTTTCTTTCTAAATAATGCCTTTCTGAAAGATTTATGTTCTTCACTTATGTTTTTGCAAAATACAAAATCATAGACTTAACTTATAAACCAAGGAATAATAATTTGATTTTAACGTCAACGCCACTGGATAAATATTAGCACAGAGGGCAGTGCAGTAGATAATTAGGTATCTGTAATTCTACGACATACGTTATTATTATTTATAGTGTGTTAGAAAGTAATGCCACTATTTACGCATATCTGTCACGCCACATAAATTAAATAGACATAGGTCAAACAATCTTTCTCTGTCACATACAAAATGTTGCTAAGCTACTGCTGTAAATTGATGTGTATTCTTTCTTCGAAAGAATAACCTTGAATAGCCAACTTTCGTGAATAATAGTGTACGATATAAATTTGACATAAATATTCTAAAACACTTGTCATAAAAAATGAAATTTCGCGGCTTTCTATAGATCAATTCGAAATATGTAATTTCTTAATTTTATCGCGTCGGCAATATTGCACCTGGCACCATCTAGCGCTTGGAAGAAAAGTACTATCCATAGGCTACTACATGGTCTCGACATTTTACATAATATGAGTTTCTGTAGCCTGATCCCGTAATACAACGGCAGTGGACGCGCTGCGCGAAGAAATGACAGGTTTCATAAGATCAAAGGGGCCGACGCAGAGTGCACCTACTGGTTGTAAGCGAGCGAAGCGGTCAACCGCTATACCACAGTATAGCCCTATACTGTGGCTATACTGTGCCTAAACTATATAATAGCGAAAAGTAATTATTTTTGAAAAATTTTCACGAATATAGAGCATGAAATTCAAATTTTACTACTAGAGTAAGAGCAAATCAACTATGTATATTATTGCAGAATCGATTAATGCTTGAATCTTTTATAAAACTAAATATTATTTACATGTAGATACAGGTACCTTGTATACTAAACTGTACTTAGGGCCGGTATTTCCATCTACAGATAAAGTGTTTGATAACTTATCTGTCGGATAAATGAACAATATCGTATCAGAAGATGACATTCAATATAATTTACATCATTTATGCTTTTATTTCGATGCGATATTTTATCATTTATCTGACCAATAGTTATCTTGAACTTTATCCGGAGATGGAAATACCGGACCTTAGTCTTGTTAATTTAATGCATTGGATCTTTAATCTAACACATTACTAGATGAGTAGTAACTAGTAAAGAATTAAAAAACCTTACTAACCTATAAGTGGTGTATGATCACCCATAGCTGGACATTTTTGACTAAAGTATAGTAAAAATAAGCAGATGAGTACAGCGGTGCAACAATTGAGAAGGATTTTTTCACCTGCTTCCGGTGGCAACCAAAATCCCAAAAGAGTCATTGCTATTACAGCTAGAAACAAATAATAGTTATTTATTATGTGAGTGCGGAATGTATCATATTAGCCACGAAAGAAAAAGTTTAGCCGCGGCTAATTTTCTTTAGTGACTAATATACATTCCACACGAGTGTAATACAACGTTTTATCCAACACTTTTTAAAAAACATCTTAAATCATTTTTATGTTTTCATTCCTCGTTTGACACTGACAATTCAGTTGATGTAGAATTTTAAATTACAAAAGCCGTGTTCCTTCGGGTTGTGATTGTGATTTTGTGAATCCTGATTAATTTAATCATGATCCTTTTGAAACAGGATTTAAAAATTATAGCAAGAAAACAACACAATCTAGTGTCAAATGTCAATGTCATATGCAGACTAATGCAAACTATCCTGCTTTATTTTATAAATAATCAACTGTCTAGTGTTATATTCAGAATTAAAAATGGGTTATATTGAAATAAAAAATAATGTTCTTGGTAAGGAATATGAAGTATGTTTATTTCAAACAAATCTTTATGTGGTTCATTACACGCTTTTGTAGAAAAATCTTATTTCCCTTGATGCCACAAACCCCACATTCGTAAATTTCTACGCTCGAAATAGTATATTTTCAATTTGTTCTGAACTGAATCCATGTGAATCACTCAAAAAGGTTGATTCTGAAGGGAAGGGGGAATGTTGTCTAGTGATCACAAAGTGAGAAAGTGGGGATAACGAATAGGAAACGTAAAAACATTATACTTCTTAATCATTATCACTTTTATCATTTAGATCACGAATCACAGCCCGAAAGAACACGGCTAATGTAGCCATTGAATGATTGTTATAGTTTTGATTATTGTTACTGAAAAAAAATTGGTGTAATAATTACTGTCCATTGGAAATTATTTGAAAGAAAAATACATTAAATTGAGTGAAAATGAGGACCTTCCTTTAAAAGGTTTTCACTAGAAGCATAAGCAGCATCTTCGAATTTAATTCCAAAGCATATAACCATTAAGTCGTTTCTCGTTTTCGTTTCATCAGCCGTACATGACAGCTGTCATTGTGTGAAGATAAGTAACCTATTTTAGCATAAATGTTAATATTAATTTAAATAAATAACTTTCATAATGTTAAATTATTTCAATAATAAAATAATTTTGTAAAATTGATTTTTATTTATATTAAAAAAAAACACAACAATCAGTTATAATTCCTCAGTGACTTCTAAAATATTCTCTCACGGAGTGACTAATGTTGTATATTAGTTATTTCAAATAACCATAGTAACAAGTACATTATGAGTCGGTGTTGGATAAAACGATTTAATCGCTTATAAATATTTTAAACTATATTATAGCAAAAAGGTACCTATACAAAAAGTTTATATTAAATTAGGAATCTTGTAAAGATTTTGTGTACGTATTTCGTAAGACAAAAATATATTACTACAAATGTGTATTATCTAATTCGATAATTTTACTGCCATATATCTATATTAAATCACAGTCTAATATCCTAAACGTTCTTGAAGAACGTAATACATTGGGTAAGGCATATTGTTTCCTAGAATAACTTACCAAATGCTGGTGTAACGATAACAGCTTTGTAAGTTGGTGACCTACGACGAATGGTGAAGTTAAAGGTAACATCAGGATATGGCTCTGGACAACAATGATATATTTTTGTGTGCACCTCTGATGTTACGCTCAGGAGTTCCCATTCCGAGTTTCGAACTAGTAAGTCCGCCTTAAAACAATAGTTACTGTCCTCAAAACAACCAACAATAAAAAATTTAAAAAATGCAGAGAACTTATACTCTATTTCTCATACATCAGGCGGCGTTATGATTTCTTAAGGTATGTAACGGATTGTAGCTTAAACAACCAGGTTCCGCATTGGTTCACTGAGTTACGTTTGAAATTTAAACACAATTTTACATTTTGTGTGTATTGATATATCAACTGATAACGATTTATTCTACTATAGGTAATATTTTTACCTTCCGTCATCTTTAGGTAAGGAAGGTATTGTCTTTGGTCAAAAATTCGATGATGAGTTTTTAATCAATAAGCACGTTTTAGGGTCCCTAGAATACGAATTGCGTGTGTATGTGTGTTTGTGTGTGTGACAACCGGAAGTAATACTTGAAGCCCATAACAGTTTTTAACGAAATCTATATTAAAATTAACAACATATTTGATTTTGGCTAAAATTGTTAAACCGGAAGTGATACTTTACTTGAAGCTTTGAACAGATTTTTGTGAAAAATATATTAGATATGATATAATCCAAAACTTTTTAAATTTGGTATATAAGACTTTTATATTAATGAGAATGACATATTAGATTTTTGCTAAAATTGGGATTGGTACTTTACTAGAAGCTCTAAACTGATTTTCTTGAAAAAATAATTAAATATAATCCAAAATTTCTCAAATTTGGTTTTTAAAACGCGTATATAATTTGAAACATATTAGATTTTGACTATATATGAAAAACCAGAAGTGGTACTTAATTTGGAGGTCAACTGATTTTTGTGGAAAAAGAATAAAACCAAAATTTCCTAATACAGACTTTTCTATATACTGGAACAACAAATTAGATTTTGTTTTCAAACTATCAACCTGAAGTGATACCTACTTAAAGTTCATTGCAATTTTAAACATGGAATTGGCGGGAGGTTATGTGATGGCTACATCAGATTTTTACCTCCCACTACCCTTAGTAAGGGAGGTATAGAAATCGTGCTAAAAATCGCATATCGAGATTTTGGTAAATGATCACGTTTTAAGGTCCCTAGAATCCAATTTTAACATTTTCACAATGATGTCTGTGTGTATGTGTGTGTGGATCCTCCACTCTAACTCAAATACTATCATTCAGAAAATTTTGAAACCTTGTGTTTCGAACTTTTTCTGTAATGGAAAGAGCCCATTAGATTTTGGTGAAAATCGTTTACCAGAAATGGCACTTTACTAGAAGCTGAAAATAGTTTTTCTTCGAAAAATATCTTTAAACGTTATTTTTTCGAGATTAATGTTATCTATTATAAAAAATAAAGATTATTAAATTTTCTATAGATTTGCATTAATACTTTTTCTATATATTTTATGGATAAATTTATAAAATTATATATAATTTAAATCGCAGATCCTACGCTTTAAACAAACAAAACGCAGTTATTCAAATGTATGTAACTGACAGATAAATGTCACTATTAAAGAACTAATCATTTTAAAATAATATTAGTAACGTTTTAAAAAGAAAAAAGTAAATAGAACAATAGAAAAGGAATTCAATACAGTTTCCAGCATAAGTAAATATGTAGGTATGTATTTAGATTAATAAAAATTAACGATTCACAAAAATGTTTTAGCTAATCCTAATTTTTGGATTCGTGAATTCTATTCTATCCCGGTATTTAAAATTTAATCTTCATTTTATTATAGCTCCGGTGGCGCAATAGTTAGAGCAACGCCTCATGTCATGAGTGCCCTCTGGGTCTGGGTTCGAATTCCACTAAGGCATGGATGTGTGTGAATGTAAACGCACTCTGTAATTGGGATTTAATCTTGTTGAGGGGTTTTAAAAAAAGGTAATTACTTGTATTAGATTAGACTATATTTTAAGAAATAAACTGTCAAAATTAGAGAAAAATTCGCTAATCCAAAAATAAAGATTAACTTAATCTTTTTTGTGACTCGGGCGGGAGGTATTGTGTTGACCACACCAGATTTTTTATCTTTGTAAACCGACTGCCGATGGCAGCGCTATCTGCTACTTTCTTAAGGTGAACCAAGGTTTAGTGATCAAATTATTTTAAAAATTTAACTCACATAAGGAATCGTGTCTCCAACTTGTAAATCCACCCAATATCCATGATATGTCCAGGAGCCTAACTTAACCCAACACTTTTGTGTATCGAAGGGCCACAGCCGTAAATCTAATTCACAAAAGACTATAAATTGTGCTGGAGGCACCCATAAGACGGTTCCGTCGTCAGATACCAAGCAATGCGTATTGGCGTAGTGGTCAATGGTGCTACCTGCTGCACTATTGTAAGGTACAATATCTGGCTGCCATATTTCGTGATCTGCTACATGTAGCATATTAAAACCGTCGTAGTCACTGGCGTTCCATTTCAGCTTATCGTCTTTCCAAATCTAACAACAGAGAAATATGTAAATAAATAAATAGGGAAACATTAAAGAGATATCTGAAATTCTGTTTGACTTCGAATTTGTATTGCTAGTTAAGAGAAGTATTTACACATTGTGCTAGTGGTGCGCTCCGGGGTCGGTATAAAGGGGGTATAGCCACATGCCGAAGTAAGACTACATTGATATATATATATATATATATATATATATATATATATATATATATATATATATATGTGCGTCTCTGTGTGTGTGTGTGTGTGTGTGTGTGTGTGTGTGTGTGTGTGTGTGTGTGTGTGTGTGTGTGTGTGTGTGTCTATGTGCGTCTGTGTGTGTGTGTGTGTGTGTGTGTGTGTGTGTGTGTGTGTGTGTGTGTTTTATACCAAAAATGATCAAAAATAAGGGGATAATGTATCAAAAGTAACAAACCGAATATTTAACCAGTAGTTCTCAAACGGTAGAACAAAATTATATTTTTTTAAATGGCACCCTATATAATTTTTTAGCCCTTTATATAGAATATTATTTTCTGATTTCAACGATATAAATATAGCATAGGGTTGTATAACAATTATTTCGAGAAAAATGGTATTAAAAACTAGAAATAATTTAATAAAAAATGGGTTTACTACTAGCGTAACTAGGCAACAGACGTTTCAATACCTGTGTATTGCATAGCCTATATTGTAATATTATAACATTATTTTTAATACCATTTTTTTCGAAATAATTATTATACAACCCTATACCATATTTATATCGTTGAAATCAGAAAAAAAATCTCTAATAGACTAAAAAATTATATAAGGTACCATTTAAAAAAATATAATTTTGTTCTGCCGTTTGAGAACCACTGGTCGAATTTTCGGTTTGTTATTATTAATAAATTAGCCCCTTATTCTTGTTTTAAAGGAAACACCATGTATATATATATATATATATATATATATATATATATATATATATATATATATATATATATATATATATATATATATATATATATATATATATATATAATTCCAATAAACTATTAAAATATTAAAATGTCAAAATAAATAAATTATCAAATGCTTATGAAATAGACGTCACACGAGACGCACCCTCCCTTCTCTTCTAAATGTTGTATATGAATATTATACGTCATAGTACATTGAAATGAATAAAGAAATTATTTAAAAAGTTATATGTGAATCAAAAAAGTCAAAATACCAGCGAAGGTAGTGTGACAGAAAATATAATTTTTCTCATAATATATGTGATTTCTGTAAACCATTTTATCATACTTTGTGTTATATTATAATTTATAATATTAGTTAAATATTATAAGATGCAGAATACATGGAAATTGCGATTAAAGAGTTGGAAAACTTGGATGATTGGGAAGAAGAAAATTTCTGCATTTCACGATATCAGTGGATGATGTTAACATATTTCTTTTATATTCGCAATAATTGACGAATATTCTTCATTGAATATATACCAGGCTCTACGTGGAATCAGTTGCACAAGTTCGGAATGTGAATTTTTACTTTTAACATTTACATTACATGTACAAAATATATAATAAATAGACTAATTATGTCAAAAATAGACCTTCTATATGATACAACTGCAAGTATTATACAATTTTAAGATAATTTTCTGCTTCTTTTATTATATTTTGTTCAAATTTTAACTTAAGAAACACATTTTTATATAATTCATTGTTTCAATCATACGACCATTGTTTGAATTTTATTCATACGATAAGTATCTTTTACAAAGAGAAAATATGTAAACCTAAAAGAATTTTTCATGTAAGTAGAAGATATCTGTTGAAAAGTTATTTTCTTACGCATATATTCCTCATATAATATTCTAATGCCCGTTTGCACCGTTGCGAGTTAAGTTGCATTCAGTAATAAGTGGCGCTTAAATTACTAAAAACCTTTGCACCGTACCTTAAGTTCCACTTTATTTTTACCAAGTGACGCTTATATTACGCCGTACTTCATCTACCGCTCAACTGCATTAAGTGACACTTACGAATATTCTCTGTCATTTCGTACTGTGTGTCAAACTGATAGATGAATGTTTTCGACGATATTAATTTAATAAATTGTGGTATTCCAAGGAGAGTTTATAGTAGAAAAATTTTTTTTTCACACATTGGATGATTTAACATTGTATCATTTGGAATTCACAAATGACATGAACAATTCTATATCTCAACTGTATCAAGGATAATTGTAAGAGTGTCAGAAGCTATTGCGTCACTCTCGCTCAGAGAGCAGTTTATAAAATTTTCCCGAACAGCAAGAGACAAACAAATTACACAAAATCATTTTTTTGAAATAGCTGCACAATGGCCTGGATCAACTCACGCGTCTACTGTTTTTAATAATAGTAACATTAAGGCCGAATTTGAGGCAAATAGGCACGATAATTGCCTGTTATTGGGAGATAGTGAGTATCAACTTCGACCTTATTTGTTTACTCCACTTCTAAATCCAGTCACTGAAGCAGAACAACGGTACAATGAAGCTCATATAAGAAAACGAAATATTTTGCATGTTTGTACATAATACTTACTTTGTATTATATACACTAGAATCAAATAAAACTCTCAATATAACAATAATGACAGTATTATAAACGAAATGTCACTTGTCACCTTGGAAGGGAGAATATAGAAACAATAAAAAAATACAATTTCCCCAGAGTGATCCGGGCAAGTGACGCTTAGGAAAGTTTTTCTCAAATGGAACTGGTGCAAAGATAATTTTATATAACTGTCACTTATATTTAAGTGCTACTTGCTGAAGTGTAACTTATATAATGCAACGGTGCAAACGGGCATAAGAAATTTTTAAAATTTGATACTTCAATCGGTAGTTTTGTCAGAATTAATACATCTCCCACTGCATCATATAATATTTGACGTCCTATCATTCGCATTCATTGTAAACATTTTATAAAATAGTTATTTTAAAATTATTCTGACATAAAACATAACCTTGCTTTGTTTCAATGAGTAACCACTTTTGTCATTTTTGTCCGCTGTCGGCGCTGACTACTTTTATGCACACCGCCTATATTTTGGTGTAACTTATGACATGGGCATGACTTTATTTGTTGTTTTTTTTTCCACATACAGTGTTTTTACCCTACTAATTTTAAAATAGTTACATTTTAGATTGTTGGAAACTAAAAAATATTTCATTCTAACTATTACTACGTTTACATGCAGTTTTGAAAATGGTTTCAGTTTTCAGTCAAAATTATGCAAAACTGTTTACATGCGGTTTTCAAAACCAGTTTAAAAATTGATTTGAAATCAGTTTTGGCGCATGCGCATTTAGATGATGTAAGTGACAGATCCTCTTCACTCCAAATATTTCGTTTTGCTATTATTCCAATTATTTTTTATACTTCGTACCACTACGCACTAAAACTACACAACTGTCCGTATATTTGAAGGTTAGTAACACAAAGCGACAGAAACGTTATGCTCTGTACGCATGCGCAGTATCGAAACTGAATTTTAAGTGTTTACATGAGTCGTTTTGAAACTAGTTTTCAAGTCCAACCCATGAATTTTAATTTTGGTTTGAGATAATTCAAAACCGTTTTGACACTGTATACATGGCGTTTTCAAAACTAAAAACGTTTTAAAAACGGTTTCAAAACTGCATGTAAACTCAGTATATATACAATGACGCCTATATAAAAATATATAAAAAGTGTCCTCAAGAAATGCAAACCAAAATTCAATATTATTTTGTACTTGGATGGAAATTATATGCAAACATAAAAAGCTGCCAAATTTACATTATTTTCGGCGCCTGTACATAGTGTGGCATTCTCGTAAACATGGAGGATCTCGAGAACTATAAAATTGCCAAGTGGTTAAATTAGACAAAAGTTACCCAATGGGCTGTGACTATTTTTTACATACCATGTATCTACTTTTTTATGGACCATAGGAAATACGATGGTAAAATTTTGATATGGCTGTAATATCTGCCCTATTTATTATAAAAGTACACTCGTAAGGCCGGTTACACACTAGGCGGTTTTTATCGCGGCGGTAAATTGATCGTCGCCGTCGTTCCGTCAGTGGTACGAAGAATCAAATGAGAGTTTGCACACTGGGCGGAATAAAAGCCGCGCGGTAGATTTGTCGTTGGCGGTAGCTATGCTGCCGCCTTAATACGGGCCATTATTTTTTAGAATACTCCGCAATTTGGCTTTACTTAACACAATTTATTCTTGTTCAAAATGGAATGGTGTATGGTGAGAGTCTGTATCATAGTTTCTTACCAGTCTAACCCAACAATGTACACTAAATGTGTTTTTGAACTCATTGACTTCTATGTGGATAATATTCATGCCTACTGTCACCGTGGTGGTATTATAATGTTGTGCTGGTCGCGCAAATTTATCATAGTGCATCAAGAGTTCATGTTTTAGACGATCTGTTATAGTTGCATTCCAAGGTGTTTTGGGATTATTCGGTTCTGAAAATATCAATAATATTATATTTATGTTTCAAATTGAAGAAATTATTAGTTTATAAGCAAAAATTATTATACAATGATCTTGAGAGACTAAAATAATTCTCAATTTTATTTTATCAATTAGATACTAAATTTCACATCATTTCTCAAATAAGACTAGCTAATAAATGTGGTTTAAGAATTATTTTTAAAAATATAAAATATGTACTGAACTTAAGCACAATTTGTAATCTAGATCATAAGAAAATCTATATTATTGTAACGTTTTTTTTTATTTATTTGGGTGAAGTGTAAATATTATACAATTATTATTAATTAAAATAAAGTGTTTATTAAACTATAATGAAAGTTACTATTACTAATATTAAACAATTAATATAAACTAATTAAGACTAAAACTATAATTAACTATATAACACTAACACTACTTATTTATTTAACCAATTAACACTACTATTTATTTCCACGATATTACTAATTATTGATTTCACTACGCGTTCCAATTTTAGACTGCCGGTCTGTTGCAGACTCTTGTAGACTGTTTAAGCGATATTTATATCACTATATTTATGTCACTATATACTTATATCATATTCAACTGTCTGCCTACTGACCTCCACAGCGTCTATATACTCAACTGACTCAACAGCGTCGGTATATTCACAACACTATCTGTCTATTTATTTAACTCTCTGTCTAACTTCCACAGCCTCAGTTTCACCGACTGTTCGTATGCCACAATTCTTCAACACCACTGCCGAGTATTCTCTTCCACTTGCCGTTACTGTCCCCGTATACCTATGTAGCTTCACAATACTCTTCAACACTACCGAGTATTCTCTTTAACACCTATCCCGGTATACCAGTAACTTCCCGACTCTCCGTTACTGTCCTTGTACACTATAGCTTCCCAATACTCGTCAGCACTACCGAGTATTCACATACACAGCTATCTCAATATATCAGTAACTTCCCGAGTACCTACTCGACACCAACTGCATACACTCAGTACGATACTGCTGTGCTTCTTACTAACACTTTACTCTCTAACACTCCATGTGAATGTCTCCATGTCTGTGTATGTAACTAACTTTCGAGCACAGCTACGTCCCTTTTATACAGTTGCTATTATCTTCTAGAAAAGCCCTAGCATGTTCGACCGCATAATAACAATGAACACAGAAGGTTCAGGCGTCCGCAAGTAATTAAACACGTCGCGACCAGTTTGTTTACATCGCCCGGCGGTGGCGACGGCGGGCGTTCCACGTTACATTATTTTTATGTCTCACTAAAGTATTATGAACTGTTTATTGCTAGGATACGGTGTATATAAACAAATCTATAACAACCGGGGCATTATATGAGGGCATAATAGTTTATTATGCCCTCATTATACATCGTTTATGAATTTTAAATTAGAAATAATATGAACGGTCTTAAAAAGTAATTTACTTTCACCACACATGTAAATAGTAAGTAAGTCGAATTGCAGACTGCAATGTTTCGCATTTATTTTTGACGAATAACGGATCACTAATTTTTTTAGGGACGATATTTATCCACGTTTGAATTCATCTTTGATATTATTTACCGTCACATGTGACACATCTACAATGTAATAATATTCAGAAATAAGTGCCTAGAAGAAATATAGAACTGCGATCTGTCATGTGAAAAAAAACCTCAAAATATAATACTTACATCTTCTACAGACGATAATGAATTAATTAGGGGAACATTTATGCGTTTCTCTTCCTCAAAGTATGCAGAAGCATTCAAAATAATATTTTTTAGGCGGCTATTACATAAATAGTTGTTTTACGTATCGTTTGACAACCGTAAAGTGTCACTTTTTTTTGACATCTGTCAAAAACAACTTTACGACCGCATTTACTTTACGGCCGCTTTTACTTTACGGCCGCATTTACTTTACGGCCGCTACAATCACTCGTTTGTTTAAATAGTAAATTCAATACTCCCTAATAGACAAATACATATATTTAGAAATAATTACAATTTAACTTACAATTACAACGAATAGAAACTATTTAAATGAACAAAAACACAAAACTAACTTAAAATATAGACAAGATATTAAACTTAAAATTAGAACATGAATTGAAACAATTTAAATGAACAAACAAAACTAACTTAAAATAAAGCCAAGATATTAAATTTACAATTATAATATGAATAGAAAATATTTAAATGATACTAATTAATTTATATTTTACTTATTATTAATACTAATATGAAATGTGCAATTAGTGCATTTAGAAAAGTTCATTCCACTTGCAGAGGTAGTGGACAATGCTTGACTGCCAGTTGTTACAGATTTGCAATTGTTCACATCAACCACCAAATTTTCAGTCTCAATTACATTGTTGGTGGTAACAAAGGAAGTTGAAACTCCATATCTACCTGTAAGAATTCTGCTTGAAATTTCTTTTTTGCTGTTTATGCAATCTTCCACATAACCCTCCGCCACAGTCGAAGATTTCCAACCGCCATGCCGTTTTAGCATTAAAATATCGCCTCCTGCTTCTACTAAGAGTGAGGCTGAGCTTCTTCTGAAGCAGTGGCCTGTGTAATTGTTGGGGTTCGGCAATTGTAAATATTTTGCAATTAGACTTGGAATTTTTCCAAATGTATGCACTCCTATAACTTGAGTGCTGCACTTTCCTTGGCGATAGTTAACAAAAAACGTTTTGTGGCTTGTATGGGGAGGACGTAGGACTAAATATTGCCTGTATAACTCTAAAGCACTTAATTCTTCGACTATTTCATCGGTTATGGTGAAAATTCTTTTATTTCCTGTTTTTGTCTCTGGGATTGTAATTATCAGCATATCACCTTTATCTTGAATGTCATCCATCGCTATTTTTCGTAACTCCTCTCTCCTGCATGCTCCAGCTAATCCAATTATCAAGCAAACCTTCATGAAAAAGTAAACCATTTAAACTATGTGCATATGTATAAAAAAAAATGAATACCTACCTTCCACATGAGATAATTTTCATTCGGCGCTTCTCGCAAGAATTTTATTATTTCACTTCTTGTAAATATCGCCGATTTTTTTGCTTTGTAGCCCACGTTTTGTTTCTTTAAAAACGCAATGAGTTTTGAAAATTTACTGATATCGATATCCTTTTTTACCATCACGGTTAATTTTATCATAGAATAGCAAGACCACAACGTCGAAGCTTTTAATGATTTAGCTTTCTCCGAAAAAAACGCAAGAAACACATTTTCCGTTAAATTTTTAATTTTATGTAGCTTGCACCATTCTTCAAAAATATCAAATTGTTTAAGATAAATTTTCTGGGACTTTTCGGGCAATAAATTTAACGTCGCCCTACCCGCAGCTTCATGTATTTCTGGCGGAGTATTAGAGATATCTTCGCTATCTGAACTGCTCATTTTCTTGCTTCTCAGTTAATAATTGTAGATATTTTATCACGAGATACACACGTTTTCACCACGATTTAAAATATTTTGACAGTAAACAACACAACAGTACAAAACAGATTGTTTTGTGAGTTGTCCAGGTGATAGAGCAAAGCACTCTGCAAGTGACATGAATAACCAAAGGCGATTTCGGGCGACATACCCGTTCACTTCTTGGGATCAGTTACGGTCACTTGCGGTATGCTATGGTCAGTGCTGGCGCCAAAAATCAATGGTTCACTTGTTGACACCGTGCCTGGAGGTTATGTATATTCTGCGACATTTAAAACTGTCAAAAATAGTGTCTGACAATTAAAATGCATTAACGGAGAAAGATAGTTTATCCATATTTGTCCAAAAAAGAGTCAACGAAAATAATGTCACCCTGCTTGACATAAAAGGCGATTTCGGGCGACAACCGTTCACTTGCGGTATGTTGCGTTCAGGTGCGTTCACACATTCGGGCGCAAGGAACAACATACCCGGTATGCTTGGATCAGTGCTCACAGCTGAACGGGTTTGCTAGTCGGGTCAGGTCTCTGTTCACTATTTCTATCTCTTTTTATCATGTCTTTTTTGAAATGTCAAAAGTCAAAACAGTCGGAGTCGTGGTCTTATGTCAAACAGGGTGACATTATTTTCATTGACTCTTTTTTTGGACAAATATGGAAAAAACTATCTTTCTCCGTTAATGCATTTTAATTGTCAGATACTATTTTTGACAGTTTTAAATGTCGCAGAATATTCATAACCTCCAAGCACGGTGTCAACAAGTGAACCATTGATTTTTGGCGCCACCACTGACCATAGCATACCGCAAGTGACCGTAACTGATCCTAAGAAGTGAACGGGTATGTCGCCCGAAATCGCCTAAAGACCACGAAACCGACTGTTTTGACTTTTGACATTTCAAAAAAAGACGACAAAAAGAGATAGAAATAGTGAACGGAGAGCTGACCCGACTCGCAAACCCGTTCAGCTGTGAGCACTGATCCAAGCATACCGGGTAAGTTGTTCCTAGCGCCCGAATGTGTGAACGGACCTGAACGCAACATACCGCAAGTGAACGGTTGTCGCCCGAAATCGCCTCAAATATATGTAATTGTCAGATAACTGTCACTGTCAAAATTGTGAAATTGATTTTTAAAATAAAGTTTATATCTTTTTGTGATAGTCGCCTAAAAAATGTTGTGTGCACCTCGGTTAAAAGTTCTTTTTTAGCCTCATCTGATTTGCTGGCCTCGGCGGTCGCCTCGGCTGCAATCTACAGATTCGGCCAAAAAAGATCACTGTTACAACCTTGATACACAAATAACTATTTACACCGTTTCGATAAAATATTATCCGAAACATCAAATTCACCCATTCCATCATCTCAAACGATGTAGAACGTTGATGTTTTAAAAATAAATAAATGTTGATAAGAAACAAAACAGTTAAACATTATCATTAGCAACGCCAAAGCTTAAGCATTAGCTGTATTCTTTTTGGACAAAATCTTAGCTCATCTAAGATCACTTCAGATAAACTCAGGAAATTGTTGTTCTTTTTGACACAACTGATCTGAGTTGTTCTGAGTAAACTCACTTCCCCCCTTTCCGATGCTACACTGCCAGGTTATAAAACTCAAAATGATTTGCAACACTCAGTTTGCATTTTAAGGTTACATAATGCAACAAATTTTATATTCCCATATACAAATATACTTACAGTAATATAATTTCAATATTATTCATTTTTAGTTAACAAACATTATCAAAGATTAGAAAATAAGTCAATAATTTTGACAGCTGTTACAGCAAATACTATCGGTAAAGAAGGAAGTGATAAAATGGAATTAAACTTGTTGTTTTTGCACACATCACAACTCACTTCATCTCAACTCAGTTATGTACTGAGCTGAGTTTTAATTGGGTCAAAAGGAATACAGTTATTAATTAATTAATGTAATCAAAATTATTATAAATGAAAACATATTTCACATACTCTAGTGTCTAGTGAGACAAACTCTTGTATGTACCATGGGCGTTACTAGATGATAATGCCCATTACCCATCGGACGACATCTATCCCTTGGGCCCAAGGCCCTCGGGCTAGATCCTCGTTGCCCTCCTGGCATTATCATCATCGTAACGCCCTTGGTACATAAAATACTATTATGTAGCAAACTTACTGAAATGGTTTTTTTAACAATTGATTTGAAAATTCCTGTTTTATTTTCTTTAAGCTAATACATTTGTAATGAAATTCTACATCGCTGCCTATGAGCAGTCATTCCTCAGAAAAATCAAGAATAATTCTTTGGCCCTCAAGATTGCCTTATTTGTCGCCTTGTAATTTTTTATAGGGTTATTTAAGGAGCAAGACATTAACCGTCCATCGTCCACAGAATATTGCCGAAATCAAACTTAGAATTGAAAAAGAAATAGTCAGAAATCCATTGGAAATACTACGGCGACCGATATTGGCGACTAAAACTACCGATGGCGGCGCTAGTTTTGTAGCATACCCGTGCTCTGAAAATGGTATTGTTCTATCAGATCGCATACGGAAACATTGTATAACCAACATTCGTATTGAAATATACCAACAAATTCATTAAACTTTTTATAAATAGTGTTAGTAATAATTTTGTGTACGTACTTCAATTATAATGACATTCGAAGAAAGTTATCTTAGACTTAATTCTAAGGAAATGTAACAAATTCTTCTCGAAGTTTTATAATAATAGAGGGAGAATTCGTGGGTTGTTATTTTCATGTAGCGTTAATGAAAATAGTGCTACAGACTAAAAAAAAAATTGGGCTGTGTTCAAACAAGTGCTCTAATGTACCATCCTCATGAGATTAGAAGAACTTTAAATTTACAATTGATTATTTACAAAATGCTCTTGTATAGCTGACCATAGTGGCCAGTGCAAACACATTACAGCTGTCTTTATATTTTGTACAAGATAGTAAAATAGTACCATGTATTATTTATGGATAGTAAATAAACATGTATTTACTTTTTAGTTAAGAAATTTAAAATGGAACTAATGTCAAATATCTTTCAAATTGTTTTAATTACAAGTGTAATATTGCTTGCAGTTGTTGTTATGGTAAATAGATAAACAATCACTTTGGCACTTGAGAATTGCATAGTTTTGTTTATCAAATGTCAATCCCATAGCCACCTTGAAAGCTAACTTTCTATTTGCAATGAAACTGTTTAAAATTAATAAAATTTGTAATTACATATTTTTTAGGGTTGCACAAAAAATATTGTGTACACCTTGTCTGCGAAATCCTTTAGCGCCCTCGAAATTGTCTTGCCTCGGCGACAATTTTTCTCTTGGTACACTAAAGAGTGATTTCGCGGCCTTAATATACAAATAACTATTATTCATGAATTGGTCATGAAATAATATAATACTTTTTTTTTGTTATCCTCTTATGATTCGTCACTTGTTTTCCAGATCATATTTTCCTAATCCAGCCCTCCCTTTTGTCGATAGACTCCATTTTACCAAATTTATTTTGAATGTCACTTTTCTTCTCACCAATTTTTGGGACAGGTACTTTCTTACTACCCCGAGAATGACAACCATCAACGTTTTTTGCTCATATTGCAAAGTAATTTATATGTACTTTAAAACAAAAAGACAAACAAGAAATCGACAAGGAATCCAATGCACTACATACATTTACTATAAATTTGAATACCAGAATACCATTTTCAAGAGTTGCAAATATCGTCCGCTTGAGGGATTCATGTTAATTTTAGTCGCCAATGTACGTGTTGAAGAACTGAGGAATGTCTACACAGAGGCGGAGGTCTCACTGGAAATATCGTTTTTCGTTTTCAAAATGAAATGCTTTTAATTACTTTACAAGAAATAAATTATGTACTTATATATCTATCTATCTAAATTTATGTTTTAGAAGTAAACAATCTCAGCAAACTGAGTTTATTTTTCATATTATTCTAAGGCCCGGTATTTCAATCTCCTAACTTCCTAATAAATTTTATTTACCTAACCATTTTTTTGCGTATTTCAATGTCCAAACAAGTTATTAGGTACGTTATAAATTGTTGATTCGCTAACAAATTTGAGAGGAACTTCTAGTAGCTAATAAATTTGTTAGCTACCTAATAAAACGAATGTCATTGTCAGTTGTCATCACATTTACATTTGAAATAGAAAATGGGAATGTATTTTGATGAAATTGATTATATATTGGAAGAGGAAGAACTTGAAATTATTGCAAATATTAATCCCTTAGGGAAAATATAATATATAATGTACGACAAACACCTGATAATTTAAATATTTGGACCAATGAAGAATTTTGCAAAAGATTCCGGCTATCAAAACGTAGCTTGGAATATATTTTAGAATTAGTAGAAAATTATATAAAATATCCCTGAAATAGGTAATTTCAAAATTGTAGTGCTTTTACAAACTATGATTTTTCAATATAGACCAGAAAAGTGAGCTTAGAATTTGCCTTTGGCGGTAGTTCATAGTTTGAATTTCCTACTATAGGTTTAAAAAATATAGGAGTTTGATTTTACAAACAAAAAAGGTGTTTTGTACAAAAAAATTAAGCAGCTCTTATTAAGAATTCGATAGTTTGTTTATTCAGTAACAAATTGTCATTTTAGAAATTCATGTCTTTCGCCGTTACACCAATTATCAAAAAAGTTACTAGAGCACTAACAAATTTAAGAAAACTTAGGAGTGCTTGTAGAAGTACTAGTCCAAAATACAAATTTGATGTTTGCAGTTTCTTTTAATGTCCTTTTGATGCAATCAAATTTTAAACGAAATGCTTTGCTATCGCGGTGGACAGTACCACATTGTGCATTAAATTCGCTAGTTATGATTTCCCAAATCTCCTATTTATTTTCCCACGTTGTGGAGGTTGCAGTCTTATTTGAATGCTAAATCAGAACTTCAGCGTTGGAAAAGTTTGATGTCCGTTTCTTGTCCATATTTTTATAAATATTTGTGACATTAAATGTCAGTGTCATGTATTATTTTAATTTATTCTATATTTTTACAACTAGATTCCAAAAAAGTATCTAATAACAATTTGCATAGCAACTTAACATTGAAATACCGAAATTTGCTATCTTCCTAATAAATCTACCTAATAAATTTGTTTACCGAATAGTTGTTAGGAACATTTGTTAGGAGATTGAAATATCGGGCGTAAGACTGTTCTCAGCATTGCAATGAAGTGACCGTGTTATTTAAAGCAACAGTTAGTAGTAATTGAATTACAGACCGGATCTTAACTATGTGTAGACCAGTATTGTCATTTGCATCTCTATAGAAAGATACACTCTTGGTCTATACAAATGTGTCTGCGCCATTGAACAATACACGTAATGCACTAGATGTATGATGTTTGTGACCTAATTATAATAGATTAAAGTCCTGCTAATTTCAGCATAAATTGTTCTGTTTTTATCACTACGTATAATTCTAGTATTATCTTACTGAAACAGAGTGATTTGTTGTGAAAAATTTAACTTATTTTTTCCTTCATCAAATATTTGTTCCTTCATCCTTTTGCAATTTAAATATTTGAACATGTCTAATTACGGTACCAATAGACAAAAACAAATTGTTAATGGACTTAGACATTTTTCCGCCCGGGGCTAACTTAAAAAACCGTCATTCTCGACAAAGAAAAAATCGTATTTTGAACAAAACTGTTTTAAATTATAAATGGTATATAAAGTCAAAGAAAAAAAATCTGATGTGGCCAGCACATTACCTTTCGTCAGTTCTATGTATTTTGTATAAATGTCATACAGAAAATTCCTTCTATATCTTGTACATTACCTTAAGGCAGTTGTATGTATTTTATACAAATTCCATACAGAAAGTTTGTAGCAAAAGATCATATATTTCCAGTAAAATTATAACACAAACATACTGTCAACTGCACTTGACACTGACATCTTTCAATCAGAATTTTCTAAATATAGCAGGCGGGCTTGCGTGCGTGCGTGTGTGTGCGTGTATGTGCTTGTGTGTGTGTGTGTGTGTGTGTGTGTGTGTGTGTGTGTGTGTGTGTGTGTGTGTGTGTGTGTGCGTGCGTGCGTGCATGCGAGCGTGCGTGCGTGTGTGTGTAAGTGCGTGCGTGCGGGCGTGCGTGTGCGCGTGTGTGTTTGTTTGTTTGTGTTTTTGTTGCGTGTGTGTTTGTGTGTGTTTGAGTGTTTGTGTTTGTGTGTGTGTGTTTGTTTTTGTGTTTGTGTGTGTGTTTGTGTGTGTGTGTGTGTGTGCGTGTGTGCGTGTTTGCGTGCGTACGTACGTGCGTGCGTACGTGCGTGCGTGCGTGCGTACGTGCGTGCGTACGTGCGTGCGTGCGTATGTGTGTGTGAGCGCGTGTGTGTTTGAGCGTAAGCGTGTGCGTATGTATGTGTGAGCGCGTGTGTGTTTGAGCGTAAGCGTGTGCGTGTGTGTGTGTGTGTGTGTGTGCCTGTGTGTGACAAAATTTTCTAATGCGATAACTTTAATAATACAATTTCAATAATTATAATTTCTTCGTATTCCTCTTCGTTACATCCATGTGAAGAGCTGATTAGATTTTGATTTTGGTTATAATTGGTCAACCGGAAGTACCCTTATTTAAAGATTTTAACAGTTTTTCTTGAAAAAACTTCTCAAATTTGGTATTTAAAACTTGTGTATAATTTTAAACAACATTAAATTTTGACTATACCTATATGATAAACCGGAAGTGGTACTTAATTTGGAGCTCTTAACAGATATTCGAGGAAAAAACAATAAAATATAATCCAAAATTTGGTATTACAGACTTCTATTTATTGGAACAACAAATTACATTTTGTTTACAAACGATAAACCAGAAGTGATACTTTACTTAAAGCTCATTGCTATTTCAAACATGGAATTGACGGGAGGCCATGTGTTGGCCACATTAGATTTTTTGTATTTCAGTTAATAAGGAAATATTTTCATAATTTTAGAAATGAGTAAACTGAACAAAACAAACTGTAAGAAGAATTTGTAATGGGTAAAATGTAACGAGTTTAACAATTATCTTTAATTCAACAAATTTAAAAATTGTGTCTGGAGTAATTCAGCTAATATGTATAATTAATAAAATAATTTTAATGATGTGGAGTACGATGATGATATTTATATTACCAATGACTAGTATAATAAATAATTAACATCTATAACTGTAAATTTATTATCAGAGAATTTATGTGTGGTCAGCCATTGTTTTATTTAAATTGATCAAATGTAAATAAAAAGTGCGTAGAAGGTATATACGTGACAAAAGTACATCACTACATTACCAGAAATGAAACAGTTTAAAGCGAATATTTTGTTAATAATCTTGTTCACTACACATGTATGTTATGATGTAATATTTTAAATTTATTTGCAACGTAGGGACAGTAAAATCGAATTACTCAATTATGTGAATTGGACTAGCTAGATTGTAGTCTTGTTAACTAAACTATTAGGTAGGTACCATTTATTAAACCAGAAATAGATAGCTTATATTTTCTATTTAGTCCAAGGTTAACATATTTTACAACTATGAAACACTTCTACAAAATATTTTACTTTTTTGAAATTTATTTTTGAATTCTACACTTAAGGTACAATTACAATTATATCATTTTACAAAATCTTACAGCCGTTAGTGTAGATACGTATAGGATTAAATAAAAAATACTAGTCTTATTAAAGAATTGATTTGAGTAACAAAACAAGTTTAAAATTATATATCCAAAGAATGAATAATACTTTCTTTCGCCAGGAAATATAATTGTCAACAATTCTACGATAAAAGATGCAGGTAATACTTACTGTTGGTATCTGCTAGCATATAATTGAAACAACAAATCACAGTAAAACCAAACACAGAGAAAAGTTTATTGCGAAGCATTTTGAGAAGCACCCGCGCCTTCGCTAACAAGCGGTTAGCGACGGTCTCTGGCCACGATGTGCTAAGTGGCTATCTTGTTGAGTTGAGGATCAGCCGACGTGCTTCACATACAACACGGTGGGTGTGTTAATATACAGGAAATTGTACTGAAATTATGTTTGTGCTACATATACGTTTTAATCCTTACCGAAGAAAACTACCAAATAGGTAGGATATTGCACTGAAAAAATAGGTTCACATTTATAGTTAAAAATTATTCCCTAATACTTTTTTATTAACATCAGATAATAAAATTACTCAAGTAGAATTATTTTCTTTGCCTCAGTGGATGTAGATTTGTATGCATATGTTGTTCCTATTTAAAGGAGGTACAAAAAACCAGATTAAAAATTACAGACCTATCTCTAAACTATGTATTTTGGAAAAAGTTTTCGAGAAATTAATACATAAAATTATGTTTTCATTTGTTAAAACTATTATTATTTCTCAACAACACGGTTTTCATACTGGCAGATCTGTCGAAACTAATCTTCGTGTATATACAGAGTATATATTAAAATCTCTGGATGAACGCAGTCAGGTTGATTCTATATATACCGACTTCAGCAAGGCATTTGATACTATAGATCATTCAATACTTTTAAAAAACTTGCTGATTTCGGTGTATGTGGAAATCTCCTTCATTGGTTCAGATCCTATCTGACTGGCAGAAGTCAACGAGTGACGATCAATGGTTTCCAGCCTCAAGACGTCTATATTCCATCGGGTGTTCCCCAAGGTTCCCATTTAGGTCCACTTTTATAACATCTTCATTAATGATATTTCAAAGTGCTTTAAATTTTGTAAATTTTTACTACACGCAGATGATTTAAAAATGTACCATTGTATTAAAAATAATGATGACTGTGAAGCCATTCAATCTGATCTCAACAGATTATACGAATATACTAGGATTAACAAGTTAAATTTGAACATTAGTAAATGCCATGCTATAACTTTTACAAGAAATAGAAATAATGTATGCTTCTCTTACACTCTTTCAAGTGACATCATTAATAGAGTTTCGGAAGTTAGAGACTTAGGAATTATCTTTGACAAAAGGCTTATATTTGATATTCACATAGATAACATTATAAAAAAAACATTTAAAATGTTAGGTTTCCTAATTAGATCTTGCAGACAGTTTAAAAATCCCAGAACTACAAAAATATTGTATTATTCATTAGTACGCAGTCAATTAGAGTTTTCGTCGGTTTGTTGGTCACCTCAATACGCCGTCCATATAAATAGAATTGAGCGTATTCAAGAAAAATTTTGTAGATTTTTTAGATATAAATTTCAAAACCATGAATTATCTCTTCTTACATTAGAAAAGCGCCGAACTATAATTGATCTAGTTTATCTATATAAAATTTTGAATAATAAAATTGATTGTCCTGACTTACTACATCCCTTGGGACTTCGTATACCAACTTATATCACAAGAGTAGTTGATCTTTTTTGTTTGGGTTTTAGAAGAACTAATGCTGCTTTTAATTCTGCGTTAAATAGACTTCCATTTTTATACAATAAATACTTATTGCACAACAACCAAATAGATATATTCAATAGTACCTTAACAAGATACAAAAAACAAGTAACAGATGCAGTAAATTCTTTTAGTTAATTTAGTTTGTTGTTCTCTGTAGTCTTTAGTATATAATCTCTTTTTATTAATGTAATTTTCAACAATTCAATTCATGATTTAGTATTCTCAATTGCTACATTTAAAAATGTATAATTTATGTAAATTATTTGAGCCATCCTGTTATTGGGACATTGCCCTGTTGGAAGGCCGAAGTTAATAAAAAAAAAAAAAATGGGAACAATTTTTTTATTTTTAACGAATAATCTTCTAATTTAGAAAAAAATATGTTCTACTTTACTGAATTACAAATATTGATTACTACTTTAAAAATTAAATTCTCTATTTTAGAATATAAACTTAACAAAATAATTAGAGTTTAGAAAAATTAATACTACATTTACTAATATTTTTTTTAAGACAGCGAATAAATATTCTGTAATAGTAAAGATTGCACCCTAAAGCTATGGCGTCGTAAGTCGTAAGTATCTTGCGACTCGTTTGTAAATAGTTGAAGTAAGTTTGTGTTGAGTTATTTGTTATAAACGAAAGATGCTGCCTCTTGTGCAATGTAAATAATATTAAATACCTATGTATGTAGTATACATTATTTAATATCATACATAAATATTTATTGTAGCAGAGCAATTTACTAACAAGGCAACAAGGGAAACCAAGACCCCGGACACACCAATTTGTATAGTTATAAAGTACTTTCCATATAAGGAAAATAAATCAACCGATTTTATGCAATACTGGCAAATGGCAGAGAAATTGATAAAAAAAGTGTAGCGGCTATTGTTTTCTGACAATAAGAAAATTTTAAGGAATGAATATTGAAGAAATAATAAAACACTTTGAAGGTTTGTTTCTCGTTTTGTTTATAATTTATTATTGGTTTTTTACTTAGATTTGTAACATAATAAACGATGTAGGTTTTTGTTATAAATAAATAAATCCTTTATTCACTATGAATTTATTTATTTCTCATTCCATATAATACATCCATTATTGGAACCATATAAAAATTTTCGGTACTAGAAATAAATTTAAACCTAAAAATTTGAATAAATTCACTAAAATAGTAAATGTATTTGTTATTTAAAGAATAAGTTTTACTTGAATTAGAATTTGTGATATTTATTTCAGTAAAAAATTTCACTGAAATAGCGATTTCTATTCAGTTATAATTAATAAGAAATTTTAGTTTCTGAAACAGTTAAAAATCAATACAAATAATTTTTTATTTCCATAGGAAATATTTTCCTTGTCACGATGTTAGAGTACCTTTTTCGCTACTAGAAGCAACCTATTTTTTTTAGTGTGATTATGATTTTATTACTTTTGTTTACAATTACTACGATAATCGTCGTTCTAATGTTTTGTTTATTTTGATTTTTAACTGCTAAAATATTATTATTTCATGCGTTTTACTGCCTGAAAATGATAAAATATTAACATTTTAGCAATTCAAAATCAAAATAAGTCAAAACATTGGTCATGTCAAATTGACAATGTTCTTGTCAAAATGACATGCGCATACAAATCAGCTGATCCCAAGCAAGTCAAGGTCGCTCGAGTCACGTGCTAGGAATCAGCTGATTTATGTGCACATGTCATTTTGACAAGAACAATATCACGTTGACAATACCAATGTTTTGACTTAGTTTTATTTTGAACTGCTTTAATGTTAATATTTTACAATTTTTAGGCAGTAAAACATATGAATTTAAATATAATAACATTTTAGCAGTTAAAAATCTAAATAAATCAACACATTGGTTTTGTCAACGTGACATTGTTCTTGTCAAAATGACATGCGCACACAAATCAGTTGATTCCAAGCAAGTCAAGGTCGCTCGAGTCACGTGCTAGGAATCAGCTGATTTATGTGCACATGTCATTTTGACAAGAACAATATCACGTTGACAATACCAATGTTTTGACTTAGTTTTATTTTGAACTGCTTTAATGTTAATATTTTACAATTTTTAGGCAGTAAAACATATGAATTTAAATATAATAACATTTTAGCAGTTAAAAATCTAAATAAATCAACACATTGGTTTTGTCAACGTGACATTGTTCTTGTCAAAATGACATGCGCACACAAATCAGTTGATTCCAAGCACGGCAAGGTCGCTCGAGTCACGTGACTGCTCGTGCCCTATAGGCATAGGCGATGTGCACAAAAGTAGTCAGCGCCGACAGCGGACAAAATTGACAAAATGGTTACTCATTGAAACATAGCAAGGTTATGTTTTATGTCAGAATAATTATGCAATTTCTATTTTATAAAATATTTGCAATGAAAGCGAATGATAGGACGTCAAATATTATGTGATGCAGTGGGGGATGTAATAATTCTTACAAAATTACCGATTGAAATATAAAATTTTATAAATTTCCTAGAAGAATATATAAGGAACAAATGTATAACAAAATAACTTTCAAACAGATATCTTCTACTAACTTGAAAAATTCTTTTAGGTATACTACCTATTTTTTCATTGTAAAAGAAGATACTTATCGTATGAATAAAATTTCAACAATGGTCGTCTGATTGCAATAATGAATTATATAAAAATGTGTTTCTTAAGTTAATATTTGAACAAAATATAATACAAGTAGCAGAAAATTTTCTTAAAATTGTATAATACTTGCAGTTGTATGAAATAGAAGTATATTTTTGACATAATTCGTCTATTTATTATAGATTTTGTACATGTAATGTTAATGTTAAAGATAGGAATTCACATGGTTTGTATTTTTCGTGTATTTTCTTTTGCGAGCTTGTGCAACTGATTCCACTTAGAGCCTGGTATATTTTCAATAAAGAATCTTCTTCATTTATTGCGAATATAAAAAAAAGATGTTAAAATCAAACACTGATATCGTGATATGTATAAATTTTCTTCTTTCCAATCATTCAAGTTTTCCAACTTTTTAATCTCAATTTCCATGTAGGTATTGTGCATCTTGTAACATTTAACTAATATTATCAATTAAATTTAAATATGTTTAAATGGTTTACAGAAATCACATATTATGAGAAAAATTATATTTTCTGCCACAGTACCTTCGCTGGTATTTTGACTTTTTTGATCGTCACATCACATATATAGTATTTTAAATATTTTCTTTATTCATTTCAATATACTATGATGTATAATATTCATACACATACACAATAGCAACAACTCAAAATAAAATTGTAAATTGTATCACTTTCTCGAAATATAAAAATTGATTCGGTAATCAAAAATGCCAATGTAGCCGTTGGAGGCGCACAAAATGTGCACATCGCCTATAAAAATATGTATAAAAAATCCGATGTGGCCAGCACATTACCTTCTCTCAGTTCTACGTATTTTGTACAGATTTCATACAGAAAGTTTCTTGCAAAAGGTTCTATTTCTTATTCACTGCCTTCTGGCAGTTGTATGTATTTTATACAACTTCTATAAAGTTTCTAGCAAAAGATCCAGCAACATTATAACATAAACATAGTACGTCAATTGCATTTTACAATGACATCTTTCAATCAGAATTTTGAATTTTCCAACCGTATAGACAATAAAATATTCTTTAATATTTATTATAACATTAAATATGAAAAAAATATATTTAACATCGTTTTTTCAAGAAAACTGTTAAAATCTGCAAATGAGGGTACTTCCGGTTGACCAATTATAACCAAAATATAATCAGCTCTTCATATGTATGTAACGAAGAAGAATACGAAAGAATTATAATTTTTGGAATTATAGTACTAGAGTTATCGCAGGCAAATTTTTTGTCATTCACGAACACGAGGTATAAAAGCAGTATTTCCGGGCTGAATGTCAAACTATTTTTTTTTTTTTAGAATAAAGACGGCGAGATAACGGAACTAGAATTATATTAAAAAGAGCATCATTATGCAGAAAAATAATATAACATTTTTGTCTAAGTGCATTTTGTCACAATTATTCGTTACACTTATATCATTTTGAAATGACACATAGATAAAAGAAAGTAAAAGTAAATATAAATAAATATAATAATCCTGAATTTGAATTCTGAATCTCATAATGCAGAGTTGGAAAAATCAAAATTTTTTTCAAATAAATTGTATTGTAATATTCTAATTCTTAGCTAAAATTATCATATAGGTATAGGTAAGTATTTCTGAGTATAAAATAGATGTACATTCAAAAAGAAATCTGGTGTGGCCAACACAATACCTCCCGCCATTTACAGCCCGAGTCACAAAAAAGATTAAGTTAATCCTTATTTCCTTATTTTTGGAATAGCGAATTTTACTGTAATTTTAACAGTTTATTATTTAGCTTTTTTGTAAACCCCTCAACAGGATTAAATACCAGTTACAGAGTGGGTTCACATTCACACACATCCATGCCATAGTGGGATTCGAACCCAGAGCCCCGAGAGCACTCATGACAGGAGGTGTTGCTCTAACCATTGAACCACCGGAGCTATAATAAAATGAAGATTAAATTTTAAATACCGGGATAGAATAAAATTTACTAATCCAAAAATGAGGATTAGCTTAAACATATTTGTGAATTATCAATTTTTATTAATCTAAATACATACCTACATATTTACTTATGCTGGAAACTGTATTGAATTCCTTTTCTATTGTTCTATCTACTTTTTCTTTTTAAAACGTTACTAATAATATCTTTAAATGATTAGTTCTTTGATAGTGACATTTATCTGTTAGTTACAGACATTTGAATAACTGCGTTTTGTTTGTTTAAAGCGTAGACTCTGGGATTTAAATTATAGATAATTTTATAAATTTATCCATAAAATATATAGAAAAAGTATTAATGCAAATCTATAAAAAATTTAATAATCTTTAATTTTTATAATAACATTCATCTCGAAAAAATAACATTCAAAAATATTTTTTGAAGACAAACTATATTGAGCTTCAAGTAAAGTACTATATCCGGTTATCCGATTTACACTAAAATCTAATGGGCTCTTACCATATTAGATAAAGGTCGAAAAAGTTTTCTAAATTTTCTGAATGATGGTATTTGAATTGGAGTGGAGGATCCCCACATACATACACACACATTCACACAGACATCATCGTGAAAATGTTAAAATTGGGTTCTAGGGACCTTAAAACCTGGTCATTTACCAAAATCTCGATATGCGACTTTTAGCACGATCCCTATACTTTCCTTACCAAGGGTAGCGGGAGGTAAAAATGTATTTACAAAAGTTGTTCAGAATTTAAAAGTGAATCTAATGAATCCAAACGTATTGATAGAACACATTCATGTCACGAAATAGACGTAAATTTAAATTTTCATTTTTATGCTATGTAAAGACTAAAAAATCTCATGTGGCCAACACAATACCTCTACTCTAATATTTAGTTTTTATTAATTTAAATATACATACTTACATATTTAATTATGCTGGAAACTGTATTAAGATCCATTCCAAGGGTAGCGGGAGGTAAAAAATGTAAAATCTAAAAAAAAAACCTGAGTTGAGAACGCATAATACTCATAATAGTTAAAATAGGTTTACTTTTAAAAAAAATAATTATGCACAGCAGCATACTGTGGAATAATTTAAAAAATAATATTCACTTTCGAAAATAAAATTAGT
>OY720448.1:93871115-93901115 GCA_963082715.1 Harpalus rubripes | reverse complement strand
TAAATCACTTGATTTAAAGAATTTTGGATTAAATACTAGTATTTATTTAAAAAAATCTGATGTGGCCAGCACATTACCTTCCGTCAGTTCTATGTATTTTGTATAAATGTCATACATAAAGTTCCTTGCAAAAGATTATATTTCTTGTACATTACCTTAAGGCAGTTGTATGTATTTTATACAAATTCCATGCAGAAAGTTTCTAACAAAAGATCCTATATTTCCAGTAAAACTATAACATAAACCTACTGTCAACTGCACTTGACACTGACACCTTTCAATCAGAATTTTCTTAATGTAGCAGCTGTTTCCAAAGTTATAGTAAAGCTGACTAATATATATGATATTTAATTTATAATTTTTTAACTCTATGTCCATTTAATATGAAGTATAAAATGCATTCAAATCGTATAGAGAATAAATAATTCTGTAATATTCATAATAACATTAAATGTGAAAAAATGATATTTAACATCGTTTTTTCAAGAAAAACTGTTAAAATCTTCAAATGAGGGTACTTCCGGTTGACCAATTATAACCAAAATCTAATCAGCTCTTCACATGGATATAACGAAGAGGAATACGAAAGAATTATAATTTTTGGAATTGTAGTATTAGAGTTATCGCATTAGAAAATTTTGTCACACACACACACACACACACACACACACACACACACACACACACACACACACACACACACACACACACACACACACACACACACACACACACATACACACATACACACACACACACACACACACACACACACACACACACACACACACACACACACACACACACACACACACACACACACACACACATACAGACATCATCGTAAAAATAGTAAAATCGTATTCTAGGGACCCTAAAACGTGCTTATTCATCAAAAACTCACCACCGAATTTTTTGACCAAAGACAATACCTTCCTTACCTAAAGGTGACGGAAGGTAAAAAAACTACTAAACTACTGAAAATGTTTCAGAAACAGTATTTTACTTGACTAATAAAATTTCACTTGTAACTAATAACTTGTGATCTAGTAACTTGTAAACTACGAGTAGTAAAATACTTTTCAGAAACACAATTTACTAGTACTATTAGAAATTTCATTTGTAACTTGTAAACTAATATTTTTTGAGAAACAGGCCCGAGGTAGAATAATAGACAAAAAATAATTAAATAATAGTTTTAACATAAGTATTTTCTTTATTTACATAAACATATACATAGTACGTACAAATCAACGCATGAGAGATGAACATGCATGATAGAGATACATTTATATCTCTTTACTAATGAATGGCCACTAATTTTCAAAACATTGAAAATCTAACCATACATTATTTACAAATACAAGATTCCAAACAAAATATATTTAATGCTACAAGTTAAAAATAAAAATAGGATTAGTTTGAAATTTATAACCTTGCTTTAAAAATAGGTAGTTTTAAAAGTAAGTACCTGTAAAAATGTCAAAATTGTTTTTAAAATTATATTTTTTGTCCCGTCCCAAGCTTAAAAACAGTTTTGTTGTTTAATTCCTTACCGTCATTTATCATTGGTCGTTTTTCTATTTATTGTGATATCAAAAAAATAACAAAATTTTCTACCATGTTTTTGTTTTCATATACGAACATTTATAGGTACATACGAGTATTCTATAGATTGATGAAAAGATAGTTATCACATTAATATTACTTTTGGCAAATTATCTACTTTTACTTTAAAATACGGTTTGGATTTCAAATGTTAATTTAATTTATATTTATTTAGTTCGATAACTATTTTTTTTACGTTTTACAATTAATTGCTTTTTTTGTAAGACCTTTCTCTTCGATGTACATTTTTCTTTATTCGGATTTAAAATCAAATAACTTAAAAATCTTTATCAATAGAAAAATAAAATTTGTAATGATATTTGAGTTATTAAGTGTTAATTCTAATTTAGCAGTATTATATTAAATTTTTGCAACAATATTATATATATTGCAATGTTTTCACGTTCATAAAAACAAATAAATTAAAAAAATATGTATTTCCCGTCTTTACGAATTTAATTCTTTGAAGAAGCTAATTGAAAGAGAACAAATAAAGAATAATTATTTTACAGGTGATATCGAAATAACACATGCCATATTATATGATGTAGGTACGAGATTTAGGGTGGAATTCATAGTCAGTCATCCAGTTGTCCTTTTCCTCGATTCAAACTCAAAGTGACGTTTTCAAATTCATAAACATTTGAGGAAACCTTTTACCTCGACTCATACTCCACTCATACTCGAGTCATACTCCTCTCAAAATGACAGTTTGGAATTCATAGACATTTGAGGTCTACCAAACACTTAACATTATAAATTATAAGTATGCTTTGAGGAAAATTTCGAGTGGAGTAAATTGATACCTTAAGTGTCCCTTCAGATTAAATTTGTAGATTACGTGAATGGCAAGGATATGTATTTATATATTCCAAATCACAATATTTAATATAAAATAAAATTATTTTCTTTAAATAATTAAAAAGATTATTGCCGGAGATAGTAACTATTCCTGTAAAGCTTTTGCTTTTGAAGTGATGTACAAAATGCATGGTAGGCTGTTACGCAACGTGGAAGCAAATATTTCATTGTATACCTTCAGGAAAAATGTTCCATAAATTTAAAAGTCCAATAAAAAATTAATAGTTGTAACAACTGCAATATTGCATATTATAACTTTATGTAAGAACGAAAATTTTACTTGGAGCGGCGAATTTTAGAAATTGTTAAATTGAAAATTATTAGTGGAAGGATTAAAGATTTGGAATTATTGTAAAAGCTATGTATATTTGTTTTCTAAGTTAATAATATAATATTTTATAAATAACCAAGAAAGGATTTGTGAAAAACACATGGACGTCACTGGGATTAGAACCAAGGACCCTCCTATATCTAATCATAGTTTGACATGCATATATTGTTATCATTATCATATAATGGTAAATTTATGTGTTTTCGTATGAATCACATTTTCAATTCTATTGGACATTACTTGTTCAGTGTGGTATTTTCAAATCATTGACTTCAAACCCAAACATAATTTTTCCTCTGGAGAAAACCTTTGTCTGCCATTCAATTTTGTACCTACTCATTGTTTCAAATTACTAGTATTTTGAACTATATAAGTTTCCAATTTTGTACAAACTACTGGTTTATATGCTTGTCATACTTGTCAAAATAGTTGCGCCTACTTTTAGAAAAAGAAGTCTCTTCCTCGACGCATACTCCACTCAGACTTGAGTGAGTGACTAAGTAATGACGTTTATGAATTTCATTTCTGAGTAAAGGTTTCACTCAACCTCGACTCATCCTTAGGAAAGGATGAGTGAAGGAAGAGTCGAGGAAATGTCTATGAATTCCACCCTGAAGAACGGTTGGTTGAAAAGAAAGTTTTATGCCTGGTTGCGCCGGTGTTCCTTAAATTGACAATATTGTATCGAACCGAAACGTCAAATGAGTATTGCAGTCAAAATTTCGATTAGCATTTTTTAGTTCAAGTCTAGCTTAAAATTTAAGGGTCAGCGGTGCAACTTATAATTTTAAATTTTAAAGTAATTTTTAAATTTTGACCATATAATCTAATGAATGTAAAAAAGATATCAAAATATACGAGGATGATTTGAAAAATAACAGCAAATTAATGGTATTTCTGAGAAAAATACCTCAGATATTTAAATTTCCCGAACATGGAACAAAAAAATATTCTTACAGAGGGTGTTGACAATAGATGATATGATTAGTACACTCGGGAGGTTACATATACATCATGCCGAAACTCTTCAGTATTTGCACTGTATATGTCACTGTTAAGGCCCAAAAATCGATAAATTCTAGGATTATCGTGCAAAACCTAAGATTTACCAATTGTGTGTGGTAAATCTACGAAGTATAATATAAATGATATAATTTTGGACTATTAGCAACTCGGTCCGAGTTTTCCAAGGGTGACTTTTGTGCGTTGGGTTAGGTTATTGTTGTTATATGTAGAGAAACATGCCATTTTCGGGCATTTACAGTAACATATATATCAAATATCAAATTTTTGTGATAAAGCTTCGTACACCACAGGCGCGTATACAGCTTAGTGTTATGGGGGGATCGTAATAGGTAACTAAAAAAATAGGCACTGCAGGTAAAAAAAAATCATTCAAGGTCAAATGCCTTATAATTGATAGTTACCTTTTTAAAAGGATGTGAAGTTGAATGTTTTTCCCCTTTCATGTATAGAAATAAATTGCCAGATCACAGAACATTTAAGAAAAGTGACTGTATTTAACGGATTGTTGACTTACCTGGATAAACTGTCTAAACTATGAAAATCGAATATCACCTGCATTTCTACTATTATAACTAGGTATATTTTAACTGACATTTTGTAACCAAAATTTCAAATACAAGCAGTCAAATATCAACTATAGTTTGTTTCGAGATATTTGTAAACGTACCTGCTTTGACTTACGCAGCGGGTGGTTTCTTAACTGGGCTTGATAGGTAACATGACAGGGTTGTTACAAAATATTTGAAATTCAGCACACGAAATATTTGGGTGGAATTGTTTCACTTGAATTTTACGAAATACAGGACAAAGAATATGACATACCAAATTTTCACAAATTATAAATAAAACAGGTATATTAATTAGCGGGATTTTGAGAAAGTACCGCTACATCGTTTTCTCAAATTTTGCTAATCCTCACCTGACTCATAGGAACATAAATATCATGCTGTTTTGCGGTGTACCACGACATTACGAAAGCAGGTAGATTTGCAAATATCTTGAAAACACCATACCTATATTTGCCCAATACTTAGCTGGTCATTTTTAAACCCGACCAAAATGTTTATGAACTCTAACGGCAGAAGCCAGAGACAACAATGTAAAATTTACTGCAAACCAGTTGGGTTTAAACAATAGTCGAGACAAGACACTAGACAAATAATGAATCACTCACAATATTTAAATAAAAGTTGTGTTGTAAATATTTTATATATATATATATATATATATATATATATATATATATATATATATATATATATATATATATATATATATATATATTTAATTTCTTCGTAAATAATATCATATTTATCAACGGACAACATTTTATTCCCGTATAATTACGGGTGGTCCTTCGAGAAATATCTTGGGGCTCATCAATATTTTATTTTATTTTTTATCTTAAATTGTAATATTTGCGGTTGTTTGATTTGTTGTTTTTTTTTATCACGTCATAGCTTATGGGAGGGGTAATTATCCCCTTTACCCCCTCCCCACCCATTGTATACGCGCCTGGTGTACCATTAATCTCAATATACAAGTGAGTCAGGAATATTGTCAAACTTCGAGAGTGTGTACTATACATAAATAAATGACTAATGCCCAATTGCAACGCTATCGCTTAAATTTTAAGTGTTCCTTAAATTGACAATATCGTATCGAAACGAAACGTCAAATGAGTAATTGAATATTTCTGTAAACATTTCGATATGCATTTTTTTGTTTAAGCCTAGCTTAAAATTTAAGTGTTAGCGGTGCAACTAGGCATAAGATACTCAAAAGTTAAGCCTGCTTCAGAGTTTACATAACGTAACGTAACATATCATATTACATCATAACATAAAGAAAATATGGATGTATGTAAACCGGTATAGTATTTCACAGTTTTCGTTAGAAACATAAAATAACTTCTTTCTGTGCTTTCCTAGTCCAGTATTTAAATGGGTTCATGCAAAAATTTCATACCAGAATATTTCGTACAATTCATTTCTTCTCTAGGGTTTCAAAAGAAACCACATCTATAAAATAATTTAAACGTCAGCTTTCGATGCTGTGGCTTTACGGCTATTTACTGGTTCATCGTAATTCTACGTTATACATGGCGTTAATTTAAATATTAAAATTTCATTAATTTTTTCTGGCCAATTATTGAAAATTTTGCCGAAAGAAAAGATATGGGTAACAAGTTTTATCATCTTTATTAAGTAAAAGAATATCACGCAAATAGCCCATTAAGATAAAACATTCATTGTATTTTGGGGGTGGCGACTCGTATTAACGAATAAACATTTAACTCAAAAGATATAAAAATAGGATTGGGTTTTTGAGTCATATATTTATTTATAGTATATCTACACTCCCGAAGTTTAGCAAATTCCTCCTAACTGAGCCTGAAGACAATGGAATGCGCCCTAGCATCCAAGAGGGAAGAGAGCACCACAATTTATTCCAATACAGGGTGTAAATGAAATAAGTGCATTAAATTTAACCAGTAATATAACTCGGCGAGAGCAACAATATTTCTTAATAACTTTTCCTCGAAATCGCATATTTTTTAGCATTTTTACCACCCCGTAAATTGACGAGTCGTTCTAAATATTTTTGTGATAATTGAATGCAGTAGCACTAGCTATGAAAATTTTGTTTTAGCAATTGACAGTCCTGTCAATTGTTGCAATTAAATTTTGACATTAGTAGTAAACTTGTTTATAAGGTAAAATTCTGGCAAAATGCTTATGTTTATGATTAGCGGATACACAGACATTGTAATTACCTATGGTGAAGTTCTCAAGGTCAACGAAGTTACACGAAAATCATCCTCTTCGTAATATTCGTAAATTTATGTTGTACCACATACAATATCTTCGAGATTATCACAGTTTGATGTGTCACATATGACAATTTGGAATATTTTAAAAGAGTAACAGTTACTTCCATACCATGTGCAAAAATTTCATTGTTTCCAGCATTTCAATTTTGCGAATGAGTTGCATTGTTCACTGATAGGGCTGGATATATTAGAGAAAGTGTCTTTAATAATGCACAATACGCTTATCTGGTCACAAAAATCCTCATACTGTAAGAAGGAAACAATTTTCAACAAAAAATATCATTAATTGTTGGGTGGGAATAAATTGACGAGTCATTGGTCCTCATATAATCCCACCTCGTTTAAATGGACAAAAGTATGTACTTACATTTTTTGAATAACGTATTTAAACTATTATGATTTGCCGTGTTGACACACAAAAATTCATTTCATAACCTCCATAACTAGTATGGTCTTCCCACGCGCTTACTCTATTCACACAGTTCAGAAACCTGTGTTAATACACAATTTTATAATTTTGTTACTCAAATTTTAAATTTCTTTATTTTAAAAATTGTACTATTACGAATTTATTAATAATAAATATGTTTTCCGTTGATCGTTTATTCATTAATGTGTCTACATGTATGCAACCACCACCCGATAATTTTTGTGCTGTGTACATCAATCTTTGATTTGATCTTGCCAGTGGCGGGTAACGAAATTTTAAACAAATCTTTAAAGAATTTTAACTAAAAAACTAGAAGATTTAGAAAAAATATTATTAAGAAAAATTGTTGCTCTCGACGAGTTACATCACTGGTTAAATTTAATGCACTTATTTCATTTACACTCTGTATACTGGCCTGTACAGTCCCTATAGCTCTTAATTTGATTGAAAGTTTGTGGGAAATCGTTGGCAAAAAAGTACAAGGATTATTATTAAAATAACATTCGTAATTAGAAAAGGACGATCAAAAAAAAAAAAATGACCAATAAATTTTATATATGCTAACTGAATTATTGTCAACCGCAAAATATAGATTAGGTATGCGCTGTTACTCAATGAAGCACCTCCGTATGCAGCTATAGAAGGCATAACGATATACACATTTACTGACTTAGCTGAATATAAGTCAGGGGTTGAAAGTGGCGGTCCTGGGATCGAACCCCGCACTAGAGTAACTCCAATAGGGTGGCGGTGGTACAGGAGGGGGTGCGGCAGTAGGATACAGCGCCGCTCCCAGCTCGCTCTGGTGAGCGTGGTATTTACTATAAGCGGCTGGAAGTTCACCCCCTTGGCCCTGTGCTTGCGCCTGACACGCAGCCATCAACCCGTGGAAGTCGAACTTGTAAGCGTAGCGTTTTCCGTGCACTTTCGTCATGATGTTTTTGTCATAGTAGTACCTGCAATAGAAATAATATACATGGTTTATTTAAATATATAAAAGTGCTCATTGCATACATATATTAGCCATTGCAAACTTTAAATTATTGACTTTAACTATACCAAAAATTTATTTTTTATTTTTTGTTCCTTTTAATAAAAATCTGATATTGAGAATATACCAATAATTATTTTAATTTTTGTTATATTGTTTACTAAAGTATATCTATACCCAGTTTTGGGTTACGAAGTGTGCACTACAGTGTACATGGCGACTACGTGGTAATAAAAGGTTTCCTTTTTTTAGATGCATGTTTTCCAGTAAAATTTCAGTGAAATAATCAGTAAAATACAAAATAGAGCTTTCCAAGTGCACTACATCTTCTGAAATAGCTTGAAACTACGTAATATTTGGGGCCAAATAAGTAGTATTTTTTCGTATCTAGTATTTTTCTTGTACGTTAGATCATGGTTATTACAATAGTTATTAATTATAACGGGAGGAATAATAGCAGGAATGCAGTCTAAATTTGTTTATTATTTAGTCTGAGGCCACATTTCGCTGCCACTTACAGCTTCATCAGGGCAAACTGGTGAAAAACAAATATAAAAATCAAAATAAGAACACGTGTTGTGTGATTAACATTGCAAATTGTTTATTCCATTTTACATTAATTATAACCTACAAATAAAAAATTTATAACTATTTTTGAAAATTTGCAAGCGAAAATATCACATTTTTCACAAATACAGCCTAAAAAACTAATAATGGGCTACTTGCGTGCCATTTTTTATTTAATATTTTTGAAGAGACGATAAAAACTTGCTACCCATATTTTTTCTTTTGGCAAAATTTTCATTAATTGGCCAGAAAATAATTCATCAAATTTTAATATTTAAATTACCGCCATGTATGACGTAGAATTAGGCCGAATCAATGAATGTCCGTAAAGCAATAACATCGGTACGTCCAATAGCAACGGCATGTGCGGGTAATTTAAACATGACAGATCATCTGTTTGACGTTTGAACAATAGATTGGAGGTTAATATTTTCTTTTGTCATTTTAATATTGTACGAGTATAAGCTAATTTAAAATCCTTCAAAATCCTACTTAACAAATCGAAATTCGACATAAAAGTAACATAAACCACGCAAATTGTAAATAATAAAGAAGAGAGGCAGTGACAGAAAAATGAACTAATGTCAAAATCAAATTAAAACTCGCACTCGCTTGCCATCTACAGGTTACATTCTTAAATATGCATTATTCATCCCTTTCTCCAGTTCAAAATAATGACGTCAAAGAAAATCTTCTTTCTTAATTTATTAAAAAACTTATATATTTTTTAAATAAAATTTATATTTTTACATACTTTTTCAACTTTTTTTTTTAGTGATAGATATCAAATTTTCAGTACCACGCAAATAGCCTAATATTTTATCGCGAACTGCATGCAACCACCCGAACAGAGATAATAGAATATTGTGTTAGGAGTAAAAGTGATACTTTGTGTGGCGAGCATGGAAGTTTGCACGACGAGTGCAGCGAGTCGGACTATTGCCTGCGGAGGCACACAAAGACACTTTTATTACGAATGACACATTAATTTTTTTTTTCAAACGCAGTACTTTTCTTTTTGTTCGCTAATTCTTATGTAGTTTCTATGGATATTTATTTATTTTCTTTCTTTCTACTCCGGCGGCGTAGAAATTAGCTATTTCTACTTTGTGAATCAAGTCACAAAAAATGGCATTTCTACGACGTTTGAAACGGATTTCGACAAATTGAGTTCTGTGCGTTAGATTACCGTTAGACTAAAGTATTTTTTTGAAAATTTACAAGCGAAGAAGTTAAGCAGACCTATAATAAATAATATCAATAATATTTAATGGATATTTATCTCAAAATAAGTGAATTCCTGTATTGATTAGTTAAATGTATTTTATATTCGTATACAGCAGTGACAAACACAATAACAAGTACAAATTTTAAAACGTTTTGATCAGCAGATATCAACAAATAAAAACCATGCCTTTGAGTTTAACCCCTAATTTGCGATGTATACAAATATTATTGTAAAACTATAGCCAACACCAACACATTTATAATTTATTTCTTACCTCAATGCCCTGGACAGTTTGTCATAGTTCATGTTAGGCTTGGACTTCCTCTCTCCCCACCTTCTAGCCACCTCGTCAGGGTCGGTGAGCTTGAATTCCCCATTGGTGCCTTCCCACGTGATGCACGTGGCGTTGGACGAATCGCCGAGCAGCTCCAGCAGGAACTGCCACAGCTGGATCTGCCCACTTCCCTGAGCCACCAATCGGCTGGATGCCGCATTCAGCAGCTGGTATGGGTCTGTAACACGGCCATCTTAATTATTATACCCAGGATTGGATTAGGATTCAAACATAAAATATAAATTCAGTCGAATGAGAGCCTTAACACAATATTTCTCCCGATAGGTTCGCTAGTCGACTAGTTACTTTAACCTTCAAAAGACTTTAAAACGTTAAACGAACGTCAAACATAACCATTAATAAAAATAATAAATTTAACCTACATATTTGTGAAAAACGTTTGTTTTATTGCACCTATTGTAAATTATTGAATATTATTCTATTTTGAGTTTATATAATATGCCACAACCATGAAAAGTCATGATTGCACACAATGATATCTGTGTATTCTTACAAAAGTCAGTACATAGGAGAATATTCGCCTGCTGCCATCTACGCTATGCTTTGCGCTAAGGGTCTCATTGCTTGGGTTGGGTATGATTCCCAGAGATAGTAAAGAGAATCGTGTGAAAATTGTGTTGAAGTTACTTCGATTATCTAAAGCGACCCTGTTCCATGTGCAGGATTAACGAAGATTGTGCGCAAATATTGAAAATTATAATATAATCATAGAAGTTAGTTTTGTAGTTTTGCTCGTCTTCTATGTATACTACTTACAGTTTTCTGCAATATATAGCACTCAGACAAATGTCTTTAGATAAAAAGTAAAAATTTATTGGTAGGTAGGTACTGAAAATAATTTTATTAATGTTGTAACCATCATTTCACTCAATTGTCATTTGAGTGATATACAAAAATTTACTACGATACAGGAGTGTAGAGCTAGTACGCCTCCTGGTGGTGCACCCTGATGGGTAACACTAAATAAATTATAGCAGAAGTCGGCGACCAGACAATCTTAAAGATCTCCTAGTCACTATTCTGTCGTTACAATGACTCAAACGCAGTAGTTTTACTCGTACCCTCCAGTGATCCAGGATGAGGTAATTAAGATAGTCTTCGATGTAGTGTTGCCACAAGACGGGACGAGAGAAGACTTGAGATCGGTCTTGTCTTTGTCTTGAGTTAGTCTCGACTACATTGGTCTTGTCTTGGTCTTGTCGAGAAGAGACTTGAAATCAGTCTCGTCTTGTCTCGAGTCTCGACAAGACTCTCGACTTTGCGTCTGTCAACAAATTGTTTATAATAATAATTGTATGTATTAGTGCATGAATACCTAAGGAAATCTAAGGAAAACCGTATACAATTGCGAAAAATACAGGATTTTGTACTACAAGATGACCCTTAAAATACCGGCCGAATTATTAAAACCAGTTTTAAGTCTATATTTAAAATAGCCGAAAAAATGTTGTAGAATTTTCTAACCATTTGTGTAGATTTTACAGTTTGTTTGAAAATGTAAACTGGCCCAACTAATATGAGATTGGGCTCGTAGTAATTGGCACCTTAAGAGTTTATGTTTACTTTGAAATATGATATTTTACATTGTAATGGTATTTGAATTTTTATATTTACATAAATTATAATGTTTCAGGAACATAAGAATAAAAATTAATGTCTCTTGTTTTTATGAATTCAAATAATATTAATAGCATTGCTCTTAATTTTTGAAACACTGTTAGAAAAATATTTTGAAAAAATACTGAACAATTGATGTCGAGAGTCTTGTCGAGACTTCAAGTCTTTCTCGACAAGACTCGATACTGGTCTCGTCTTGACTTTTTAGTCGAGACCAAAATGATGAGCTTGTCTCGACAAGACCAATAAGACGAGACGAGACAAGACTAAGACTGGTCTTGGTCTTGCGGCAACACTACATCGATGGCGCCTTTCATCACCTCGACCCCATAGCAACAAGAACAAACATTAATCCAACTGCGACCTTGCCCAACAAATTACTTTATTTTTACATCTGATTCACGGTGATGACTGTATTTACAATACCGCAGATAGGTATCTACGTAAAATTTTCAATATTCAGATGGATCTAATACATCTGAAACGTGAGATGTCAGCTAACAGATCAGTCGGATATTTTCGACTGGTTTTTGAAAATATCTTGTAAAACTATCAAATTAAAAATACTTAAATACTTTCCTAAATGACGTTTTATTAGCCATTAATTAAGAATTAAACTGAAGTTTAGAATCGATGCGAACAACAATTTTAACTTCCACCTTCCAGTTACTTCTAACCAAAGTTGATAAGAACAATTTTGCAATATAACTGTTAATCAGCTTTAACTGTCACTTTAACTAGAGGTGATAGGAGCAATCATATGTAAGTTAAAGTAATATACAAGTAAAAGAAATATGTACTCACAAACAATAATTGAATAAATTACTGATTGCAAATAAAGCGGAGATTTCAAAAACAATTAAATAAAATGGGTATTGTTTTCCTTCATGGCTGGGTAGAATAATATTTTAAATCACTCTCGTTTCTGGCACTAATAATAATACAATATTTTTTAAATATGACTGTGGTGATCGGAATCCTACCTGGTTGCGTTCAGGTGCGCTCGAGTTGCCTATATAGTGATACACGACGAGGCGAGAGTCCTCTCGCATCTCGGTTCGTCTCGTTGTCTTTGCGAGACGAGAACGAGAGCGAGATTGCGGTTTAAAATTCGATGCGAGATCGATATAACAAATGCGAGACGCGAGAAATCTCGCGAGATTCTCGCAAGTAAAGGTGGGCGCAGACCGTGATTTTGTCGGGTCACGATGTGACCCGCGTAATCGTGAATATAATTTAAATTTTGTTTCGTGATTGGACGTGAGCGTGAGGCACTAAAAAGTATCGTGCGTGATCAGGCGTGAGTACAAATTTTCTTTTATTTTTTATTTAAAAAATTGTCTTAATTTCCATCTTTTACTTTACATTCTTATTGTTATTATTAGTATAAATTGAAGAGTGATGCTATAGAAGCGTGTAATTTAAAGTATTACTACTTAAGATAAATTGTACAAATGCGAGAGAAAAATCAGCTGACGCCGGGGTTCGAACCCGGGACCTTTGGAGGTCCCGGGTTCGAACCCCGGCGTCAGCTGATTTTTCTCTCGCATTTGTACAATTTATTATTAGTATGTCCAAAAATGTCATCAACAATATTTTTTGCATCAAAATAGTATTATTCTTGTACCCAAAATTGTATACACAGTTGCTCCGATTTCACTAAAGACAAATCTTTAAGCTCGTTTGACACGATCATAATTTTGTTAAGAAATTTGTTACCAAATTTATAATGATATTTGTAATGGAATAGAACATCCTATTTGTACATAAACATTCGTTTCCAATGAAACCAATTTGTTACCTAATTTATTACCAATTTGTTAAAAAATATGGCTGTGTTAAACAAGCTTAAATTTACATAGAAACAATTACGTAACATGAACGTGACCCGCCGGGCGTGAGTAAAATAATAAAATCGTGAGCGTGAGTGATCGTGAATCAAACATAAAAAGTCGTGCGTTATTGGTCAAGATTACATTTTTATTTACGTGAGCGTGCGTGATCGTGAACAAAAAGTTACTCACGCGCTCACTTCACTCGCAAGTGTCTTGCAATACATAGCTTTGGTAACTTTATAGCTTTGATTTGTAAATTCATTGAAAATTCGATTGAAGAACGATTTACAAGGGTGTGGAGTCAACGTTAATTCATGCTTAGAACTTAGAACACGTGAATGTGAAAATCATATGAATCCACTATATTTTGTAACTCGAGTCGATTGGTATCGCACTAGTGCTGTTGTCAAAATTCGAAAAATAAGCTTTATACTTTTTCGAATTACGAATTTCGAAGTCAAAATTCGGAATATTTTTCGAATTTTGTAATTCGATAATTGATACAGCCATTTATTAATTCATGTTTTACAATGACATTTTCGATATAAACTTGTTCTCTGAGTCCAAACGCCGAGACTTGTCGCTTAAGTAAAATGTTCTTAATTAACATGTCGCCGCGAAGTACAATTAGGAAATATTTTTCTGAAATTAATAATAACAAAGCAAAGTTCAATAAATGCCAATTAACTTACACTTGAAAATATGTAACTCTAACTTCGTAAAGCAGCTGTATAAAAGGGACGTAACTATGCTCGAGAGTTAGTTAGTTAGTTACATAGGGAGAGTCATACAGAGACATTCACATGGAGTGTTAGAGAGTAAAGTGTTAGTGAGTTTGAGAAGCACAGCAGTATCGTAGTGAGCGTATGCAGGCAAGTGTCGAGTGGAGTAGGTACTCTGGAAGTTACTGGGATAGCTGTGGATGTGAATACTCGGTAGTGTTGACGAGTATTGGGAAGCTATAGTGTACGAGGACAGTACCGGCGAGTCGGAAGTTACTGGTATACAAGGACAGTAACAGCGAGTTGGAGTGGATACTCGGCATTGGTATTGAAGAATTGTGGCATACGGATAGTCGGTGATACTGAGGCTGTGGAAGGAGAAAGTTATTTACATATATAGACAGACAGTGAGGTGAAAGGTATGACTTCTGTCCGAGCAGTTGAATATACAAACGCTGTTGAGTCAGTTGAGTATATAGACGCTGTGGAGTTGAACATAATATAAGTATATAGTGACATAAATATAGTGATATAAATATCGCGTAAACAGTCTACAAAAGTCTGCAACAGACCGTCAGTCTAAGATTGGAACGCGTAGTGAAATAAATAATTAGTAATATCGTGGAAATAAATACTAGTGTTAATTGGTTAAATAAATAAATAAATAGTGTTAGTGTTATCTAGTTAATTATAGTTTTAGTCTTAATTAGTTTTTAATAATTGTTCAATATTAGCAGTCGTCATTATTGAATACCTTTTTAATATTTAGTTACATATAGTAATAAACCTTTATTTTAATTAATAATAATTGTCTAATATTTACACTTCACCCAAATAAATAAAAACATTACAATATATTCGTTCGTATTATCATATTGAAATAATTTGGTGGCCAGAATTTAATATTTCTTCTCTTTAATTAAAGTGCTGCTATTCGTATTTATTCTAATATAATAACAAATACCTGTTGACAATTGCTTGCAAAGGTCTAATATTAGTTTTTATATTCTACTGAACTTGATCTCAAACTCCTTTATTTTAATGTAGGTGGATGATAAACAAAATATCAATCTTATGTTTAAGTTTAAATTCAACGTTACGGTCCTGTGTCCGCACACATATTTCCTAAGAACTGTCAGAGTTGTTGTCCACTAATCTGTGTACGAGGAAAATAGTCTGCGGTTTTAGTTTCTGTAGCCGCTCCTCGATCAGCTCTACTGCTCGATGATTAACTACTCATCGACCTTGATATCCCGCGTGTCTCGCCCGAGTAAAAAAAAAAACTATGCTAATGTTTCAATAAGACGAGGTTTCAACGAAATATGTTTCATAATCTCGTAGTCCCACGTAGAGAGAGACAATGACACTGGAATAATATTGAGAGCAGATTTTTACCTTCCGTCACCTTTAGGTAAGGAAGGTATAGTCTTTGGTAAAAAAATTCGATGATGAGTTTTTAATCAATAAGCACGTTTTAGGGTCCCTAGAATACGATTTTACTATTTTTACGATGATCTCTCTCTCTCTCTCTCTCTCTCTCTGTGTGTGTGTGTGTGTGTGTGTGTGTGTGTGTGTGTGTGTGTGTGTGTGTGTGTGTGTGTGTGTGTGTGTGTGTGTGTGTGTGTATGCGTGTGTGTATGCGTGCGTGCGTGCTTGTGCGTATGCGTATGCGTGTGACAAAATTTTCGCCTGCGATAACTCTAATACTACAATTCCAAAAATTATAATTCTTGCTGGGTGTGCCAAACTGCTTTATACGCAGATATCGGTAATGATGACATATTTGTACCGTGCGGGCCTTTACCAGGCGTCACCTCACAAAATATATGATACGTATTTACTTTTAGTAACTACTTTTAAAATATTTTTCTATTTCGGTGTTCTTATGAGTTTATAAAAGCACTGTTTATCACTGAAAACACGACGTTTAGAAGATATATAAACGTACTGTTTTTGGCACTTTTCGTATTCTAGAGGTGGTAGTCATGACAGATGAATTACATGTAACCTCAAAATAATAAGTTGTTTATGCTGAAATATTACTTCTAATTATTGATTTTTATCTTTTCTCCAGGTGATAGGACTAGAAAGAAGAGGAATTGATAGCTACAGCTGTGTTAGTTCAGAAAGAAGAATATGTGAAGCTAAAATCTTTCAACTAAAAAATTATGAAACAAGAAACAATGCGCTCAGATTTACTTTGTCAAAAAAAATTAAACGGTAAGTATTATTTATTTCAATTTAATTTTATGGTAATATTGCAATTTTCAGCTGATTGTATTGTTATATCAGGCAGGTATTGAAATGTATGGTGTACGTTACTTGAAATGTTGACGCTGTCAATTCAATTTGTGGCTACTTGCAAGTAAATATGAAAATTTTACGATCCATGATTTCCAATTCCACGTCGAGGCGAACTGTCGAATATTAAATTTTTAAATATGATTTAGACATAAGTGCCATATACAAATACAACATATGTTTTGTATTGAAGAATGTAAGAACAGCTGTCGCTGTTATACCTGCAACTGAGCAGTGGATGTCTTGACAAAATGGTGGCATGTAAAAGTTTAGATCAATAAATGTTCATTAAAGTATTTCATTATTTAAAGAATTTTATTTATGATAATAACTAACACGAACCAGCGATCCCGATTCGTTATTTGATAAATTTACCTTTATTACAAGACACGTCAAATCAGGTGGTTCATTAATAAACCGTTGGAGTACATTGTAAGTATTGGCTTTCCTCTTCCATAATTATGTAATGCTTGATAAAATGTTTTAATGTAAACAATCAGTCAGATTCGCACAATACACAAACTGTCCAAATGTGAAATTTCAGTTATTAGCGGGAAGCGCTACGAACATCGTCCAACTCGTCCTTTGTAAAACTCGCCTGGCGGCTCGTTTTCCAAACTTGGACTCGTAAATTAACACATTGCCTTATGATACTTGTGTTTTAATGTACTATTCTAAGACCCATAGTTAAAAAATATAACATCCGTTGGCAAAGTTATATGAAAAATGGTACTGCACTAGACAAATGCAAGTTATTGGTCCCCGGCGACCAATGCCGCAGTCAACGTGTTAATTATATCTCAACTTGGAAAGGTAACGGGAGATGGTACCGATCAAGGCCAGTCGAGAATAATTAGTCGAAAAATTTCCGAGCTAATCCGGATTCGAACTTCGAACCATCAACCTCTCAGTCCAGAGGCCCGCCGGTTTATTGACTTTTTAACTATATCACTACTTCGGAAAGGGCTTATAGGGCTATTTTTAATTTGCATCTTGTTAAAATTATAAATTTATTTTTTAAATTCCAAATATATTTATTATGCATTCCGAAGTTAGTCACTGCACATATGGATACTATGTATGCTTATATATTCTACAAATTTTTGTGTTAAAAATTAATACTATTTTTATCGTTAGAGATAAACACATCAATGTTTTCAAACGATGACACCAATAAAACATCAGGTCGTATTTTACGATTAAAGCCATATTTTTTACGAGGCAGAAGGCATATAGCTTGTTGATATTATGATTCATTTAACAGGTATCTATGTATGTTGGTATTTGAAAGATTTTTTTAAATAAATTTTCAGTTGTGTGGTAGGTATTAATGGAATTTTAATTGGTATTGGTGTGAGGAATATTAAGATTTAAGCATCACATTCTAACATTTATGTGGTGATTCATTAGCAATGAAATGTTTTTTTTTAATTTCCTAGAATTTTGTTTCAAAATATTTTGAATTTTTTCATAATTTTTTCCTTTTGTAAGTTACATAAGAGATTTATTATAAAACAATAATAATTACTTCCTGTTGTTATTTACTTCGCAAAAATAAAGTACCACACGCGACGAAACGATCGGTAACTTCAAATGTGCGGTGTTATAATATTAAACCATACCACCCAGGTTGTATTAGGCGGTAATATTTTCACCTAATCTTTCATCTGTTCTGGAAGATCTATAACCAGGTCTGTCAACCAATTCATAGAAACCACAAAGGAAGTTTTGCCGCACTTTTAATGCAAGGTGCTTACTCTACCCTACGACCACTCTCTATCGCCGCAGGCGATATGATTCTGTTTGCACTTTCTTTTGTTATAAGCCGATGCGTGTTTATTCGCTAACAATTCACCGCCCACCTTGATAATTAATTCAATCAAATAGGCAATACTCAAGCGGGCGCCCGGTATCGGAACTATAATATAATTGTACGATAAGATTCTGGAATTTTACTCTTTCATAGAAATTTGAACTTTCCATGTTCAAACCATTTGATCAAAAAAATCCAACTGAGAGCATGTTTTAAATATCAAGGTCATTTACTTAGTTACTTGGAGGGATTATTTCATCCTAGGTGGCATGCACTGTATTTTGTAATGTTGGCATAAAGATTTTTTGATAAATGTCATATTTGTTTTTGTTTTGACTAAATTTCATACTCTTTTCACTCTAGAGACAAACCAAACTACCATAGGCATGCGCAGAATTTTACTTTTGTGGGTGCCAAAATAAATATGTATAATTAATATTATAAATAAAGTAATAAATGTAAATGGAGTCATTTTACCATTATTACTTCAAAATATCGGGAAAAAATAATAAAGAAAATATATATTATAGCAACATGAACAAAATAATAATATAAAAACTTAATACTTTCAATATTACGACGGTTGTTATCTTTCCGCTGAGCCTAGTAAAGTAATACACAATTTAATTGCAAAACTCAGTTATTTATAATTTTTCAAGGCATTCCCCTCCACAATCAAAACATTTTTGCATCCGTGAAAACCAATCTCCAAAGCATTTTCTCCAATCTTCCCGCGTATGTTTCTTTATTTCAATTTTAAAAGTGTCAATTGCATTCTTCGGTCCATGTAAAACGTAAACCCCGTAACTTATCCTTTACACGTGGAAATAAAGGAAATCATTAGGTGTCAGGTCTGGACTATACGGCAAATGACCCATTATTTCAATGTTTTGGGTATTCAAATAATCAGTCGTTCAAACAGCAGTGTTCGGCCGAGCGTTGTCTTCAAGATAATCCTCCCCTACTATTATTACCTATGTTTCGTCATCTCTAATGAAGTTGTACACCAAATGAAACTATCCATTGTCAAAGCGATCTAGTGTAGATCTGCACCATCTCAAACGGTTGACTTTTTGACTGGAGTCAAATTGTGGGGAATCCAACGAGAACATCAAATGTTGGTCTAAAATGATTTCAATTGCTGTCCACTTGGCTATCGCCCATTGTTAGTAGCCCAGTTGCCGCATACCGACCCGAATAATATCGAACAAACCATTCCCACGGTACATACTTAGTTTGGCGAGTGCCGCGAACCAGATGAACCTAGCTCACTGGCTTTCGCGACGTGACAATCCATCATTGATTGAATAAAAAAGCAGTGCTCATATCACATATCTATTTTAATTTTGTAATACCAACTATAACAGTTATTTATGCAACAAGAGTGTAAATACAAGCTTTATGATATGAAGTCAAGGATTTGAAAATTATATACCGAATGTTTACACTTCTTGAGTTGCATACAAGCTTTTTATACGACCTTAAATAACGATCCTGAAACAAATTAGAAATATGACAGACGAACAGACAATTTGAACACACCAAATAACCCAGTGGCGTAACAATGCAGATAAGAAAATAGTTTTACTGGTCCCATAATAGGACACTTTAAAAAATATCTTTTTAAATAAAATTTAATTAAAAAACAAAAAATATTACAAAAATAAACATGAAACCAAGACAATATTGTACGTTTATGTTAACAGCTTTTACTGATTTCTTTTTTTTGCCAAAAGTTGATAGCGTTTCGGCTTACGCAGTGTCAGTGCGTACTTAGCGCACTGTGTGACGTAAATGCATGGAATCAGTTTCGATCCTAACTATTCTAATGCAATTTTAAGTTGAAAGCGAGACCATAAATAAGTGCAAGTTTGAGAGCCTGTTACTTTTGGCACGTTTTTCATAATTATCTATGAATTTCAAGGAAGTACTCCTTTGTACCTAAAAAATATCTTTGAACTGAAAACGGAAATAATTTTATTTTAAATACTCACATGAGTTTACATTCTTACTTTTTTATTTGTATATTTATGTACAACATAAAATTTTATTATTTGATTTAATAACTCTTCATCACTGTCTGACATTGAAGAACTTTCTAATAATTCCTGGCAATTGTCATGATTTTATTTCCACGGCACACGCTGCAATACTCAGTCAGTGTTACTAACATGACTGTAAAAAAAAACCGAAAAAACTAAATTTTGGTAAGATAGCTTAAATGCCACACGTGTATTGATGGTGGTAGATCTGTAATGTGTTTACATACTGTTTGAAGTGTGTAAAGTACCACGTTTACACATCGGAGTATAGAAATGAATTTTTCGATACTACTCTCTGATGGTCTTTGGATCAGAGCATCTTTCTAACCACGCTTCGAAGTCATTACGGACATTTTAAATCACAGTCGGCAGTTCCTGTTCCTAGAACCGTTGATTGCAAATCCTATTTCAATCAACGCTAGAACATAGTACTCCCAGTTAATTTCATTACGCTCTTTATATCCTGTACTATATATTTTTATTCAATATAGTGAAACTGACGAAGTATAATTATACATTTTATTGTGTGATATTGTAATTTTATGATCTGTGGTTATGGTTACAAGTATGAATACTTCATGTTTCTGGAAAATTCTTATATACTATAATTATTCTCCATTACGCATCAAATTATTGGAAACTTTTCATTCATAAACTATTAATTAATCAGTTATGTATTACTATATAATTATTTGAAGGTCACCCGTACAATTACTTTTATTTATTTGTTTATACAATAATACGCAACGTGCACAACGCGATGTTATGTGGGTTGCCATTTAAAATACGAAAAAAAATTAAATATTTTCAAGATCTTAAATGTTGTATGAGGGAACCATGTTGATAATGTGCAATAAATAAAAGACCTTCAAGTTCCAATATTCCTTGTTTAATTATATTTAGGACGTTTCGAGCTAAATCCGCTCATCATCAGTAACTAAAAAATTCATGTTGAGAATTATAAATAAATACATATAGTATTGAAGCAGAATTACGTTGTTGTACATCAGCGAAAGTTGTGAAATTACATGTGAATTATATTCTACGTAGTCAGATGGAGCATGGGCCCCCAACTCAACAATGCAACATGCCGCTAACACGGCCCATTAACAACTGCCCGGTTTTATTTATTGCACATTTTCAAGATCTGTTATATTATTTTATTTAACTTCCTATCTAGTATCTAACAATGTGAATATTTTAATTTTGTCAAGATTCTATTAGTTGCATTTTCCAAATATGAATATTGCAAAACAAATCTAAATAAAGAATTAAATTCCTAAAAATTTCTCTCTTACAAAACTAAATTACATATAAATATTCTGATATTTCACTCACTACTACACGCACAAAATCACACGAATGTGTGTCAGTGAACAGTGCTATAGTGGGATCCGCATTCTTCCAGGTCTGAAACAGTTGAGCGTAATTCTCGGAACTACGGGCAAATGATCGCACCTAGCCATGAATCGCTGGGAGATTGTTTCACAACTTTATGTGATGTACAGCACAGCTTACTAGATACAAAATGTGAAAGTTCACTTTATGAAATTCTTATATTCATAAGTAATATTAATTACGAAAGGACATAATAATTTCAAACATATTCTAAAGAAAGTTCTACTACTAACTGCAGACCCCAATGTTAAATAAATATACAAAAATTGCTGTTTATGGGGTCTACTTTCAAAAATTTTCATATTACACTCGTTTATCTTTTGCTTTCTACAGAGTGATCCGGAATGATTGAAGGTTCCGCCTCGTTCTGATTTTTTGTTTGCCGCATCATAGTGATAGTGAAATACGATTGATAGATTGCATTGGCGTAAATGTTTTCACTCATATCCATCATTCTTCACAGTACGAATATATGCTTCCAAAATAAACTTGTCATGTTCTTCCGCAAGCACTATTCTAACGTAACGATTTAAATAAATAACAGTTTAATTATAAAAGATAAAAACAATGTATATGTCAAAAACTTCCAAATACACAACGCCGCTGAATTTTCCAAGTGTCAGTAATATAGGTACCTAACTTGATATTGCCGGTAAATTAATACTAAGTTTTTTTCCGAGGAAAATAATTTTGATCAGAAACAGAACTTTTTCAAGTCACGTGACATTCAATCATTCTGGATCACTCTGTATATAGGTTAGAAAAGTACTAAAATGGCATATCAAAATTTTGTTAATATGCAGATTTAAGATTTTCCGGATGATGGCGATGTGATCGATTGTGAGTCGGGTTCGAATCCGATCCCACCGAGTCCATTTGGAGAACAAGCACGGTCGCACGCCTTTTTACGGCCGCAATATAGCCACACATGGTGTGTGACACAAACGAAAAATTTAAAAGTCCCCGCATGTACGTATATAAATTTATTTATTATTACTCGGGAAATATTTTGAGAATAAGGTATACGTATTTTTACCTCCCGTCATACCAGGTAAGGGAGGTAATGTCATCGGTCCAAAAATTCGATAGTGAGTTTTCAGTGAATAAGCACGAATTATCCCCACAATACATTTTTATTATTTTTACGATGATGTCTGCGTGTGTCTGTGTGTGACGATATTTTCGTTCACGATAACTCTTATATCAAACTTAATTTCTATTTTCCGTATTTAAGCTTTCTGCATTCATATAAAGAGTAGATTTTCGGCAAAATTGGACAACCGACAGTAGTACTTTACTTGAAGCCCATAACAGTTTTTAATGAAAAACTACATTAAAATATAATTCAAAACTTTTCAATTATAGTATTTAAGGTTATATCAAGGGGAATAACATAATAGATTTTGGCTAAAATTAATAAACCGGAAGTGATACTTTACTTGAAGCTCTGAACGGATTTTCGTGAAAAATGTTATATAGGTATTTCAAAACTTTTCATATTTGGTATTTAAGACTTTTTTTCTTAAATTGATAAACCGGAAATAGTACTTTACTTAAAGCTATAAACAGATATTCTAGAAAAAATATATTAATATATATGATCCAAAATTTCTCAAATTTGGTATTTAAAACTTGTATATAATTTGAAAAACATCAACTTGAAGTGATACTTTAATTAAAACTCATCGCTATTTTAAACGTGGAATTGGCGGGAGGTCATGTGCTGGCCACATCAGATTTTTTAAATTTTGTTTGATACCTTTGATACTTTCATTTCAACATCGACAATGAAAATTATACTTAAATACAAATTTTCGGAATTTTTAAAGAAACACTGGTGTTTACTATGGAATAAGTACGTGAAGTTGAACTTTTTGAGTGGCACGCGAGTAGTGCAACCACACGAGTGTAAAAAGGTTGCACATTATACTTTGATTAAAAAATCTGATGTGCACACCACACGACTTCCTTGTATGCAAGACCAACATGAAATATAGTCCCAATTAGGGTTTCACGGGCTTGGCTTGAAGCTTGAAAGCTTGGCTTGGCTTGGCTTGAAAAAGCTTGAAAAATCAAGCCAAGCCTGCCGTTCAAAAAAGCTTGACTTTTCAAGCCAAGCCAAGCTTCTGTTCCACCAAGCCCAAGCCAAACCAACCCTAACATTTAAAAAAGCTTGAATTTTCAAGCCAAGCCAAGCCTTTGACTGTCAAGTAGCTTGGTTGAAAACAAGCTTTTTCAAGCTTTTCTTAAGAAATGTTGTCGAGGCCGACAAAACCGTAATTTTATGGTGATAACGTACTTTCTCACTGCTTTGGCACATTTTTGCGAACTTCTTAGAATTGGAGTCTCCAAAAGGACCAGCCTTCATTACCTGCCAGTCCAGTATGCTACAAAACTTTGTAAATAGGACACTATACCCTTCATCATTCTTATTATGCAAAGACCACTTATTTTCTCAATCTGAACCAACTATCTGTTTTAACTATAAAGTGATGGGAAGATAGGTGCAGTTTGATCTTTTTGTTTGATTGGATAATATCAGAATATTATCCAATCAAAATAGATATAGATACAATATAATCAATATTCATTTAAATTTTAACTAACTTGATTTTAAATACCAAGCATCAAGCTTCAACACATAATATTTATTACTCGTATTTATTGCAATGCTACAAATAGATAATTTTGCTGCAGAATAAAAATTATAAGAAATAATAATATACCCTACACCGTAAGGTAAATTGAGTGACAGACTACATAAATCATGATAATTATTGCATTTTAAAGTTTCATTTTGTACAATGTTTTGTTATTCTGGTATTTCCGAATCATAGAGACGAGACAATTTCTGTTTGTGTATATGAATATATTTATATTCGAAGATTTTCAGTGCTATTTTTAGCTCAACCCCTAATGTACCCCTAATAAACCGTGACAGGTATAATAGACAATAACAATGTACCGACAAAGAGAGCATTCTCTTTTAAATATTACCTTGATACAAGTTTTCATTGATCCAAAAATATGTGTTAATAAATAAGCAAATAAATATATAATCTCGGCTTATTACCTAGTTCTGGACGTTTTTAATTTACTTTTATTCATAAATTTCAGTAATAACGACATATTCGTATCGTTAAGCATATTAACTTTTGTATTATTTGAATTTGCTCATGATTACTTTAATTATATATATGTATTTAACTTACATGATTCTGTACTCAAAAATCAGTAGAAATTTCATAAGAAGAGGCGAGTAGGTATTTGTCACGAACAAACAAAATTTCGGGGAAATTTCCGTCTGTAGGGTTTTATGATTTCCAGATGTATTTCAAGTAGGTATAAAAGGTCAGTCTCAGGTCATTTCCATCCCATTGTACATTCCAAAATATTTATGTATTTATTTGAACACTGTTATTGCGTATTTAGTGTCTTGAGTTTTTTTTTGTTTATATAGGGTGCATATGAACTAAATAGTATGACAAACTTTAACAGTTGGGAGGACATTTCGAGTTTTTAATTAAAATACAATACAATAAAGTCCAACTAACGCATATGCCTACTTGAATAAATGCAGTCAACGAAAATAATAAAAGAAACATGAAAATTAAAGGGTAAATATTTAATAAAAGATAATAAATTTATGCTGATTGTTTACTCTTAAAAATAAAATAAATGAATAAAATATACATTTCAATATTTTTATATTTTAATAATTACAAAGAAAAAACACTTGGTGTAAGTTTAATAAATTTTATTTTATCGTTTTGTTTATCTTTACGCATAAGAAGATATTTTTCAATTGTACCACAATAAATTTATGTAAAACAAAACATGATTTGTACATTATTACGATACAATGAAACATCGACATAACATCGATATATTGATACATTAATATTCCAATACATCGATATATCGGTATATCGATATATTTAATTAAATTCACATCGAACAACTACTACTGGTTTTCACTATGCGCATGAGCATTTATAAAGCTTGAAAGCTTGAAAAAGCTTGAAATAGCTTGAAAAGGCTTGAAAAAGCTTGATAAAGCTTGAAAATCAAGCCAAGCCTAAAATAATTAAAGCTTGAAGTTTTCAAGCCAAGCCAAGCTCTGTTTCCATCAAGCCCAAGCCAAGCCAAGCCTTACATTAAAAAAGGCTTGAAGTTTCAAGCCAAGCCAAGCTTTTTTATTTCAAGCCAAGTAGCTTGGCTTGGTGAATCCCTAGTCCCAATTATAAAATTGCACGTATTTGACGTAATATGTCACTTCCGGGTAGCCTATTTTAACTAAAATGTACTATGTTATTCCCATTGACATAACATACATCTTATATACCAAATTTGAAAAGTTTTGGATTATATTTTAAAATAGTTTTTCATTAAAATCTATTATAGGCTTCCTACCTATTCTGGAAATTATGTAATGACCAAAAAGGGAGGTGTACAACTAGATGTCATAGTAGTCATAAATACAAAATTTGAACTTTCTACGGCTTACCGTTTTTGAGTTATATGGGATACGTATGTACGTACAGACGTCACGACGAAATTAGTTAAAATGGATTCAGGGATGGTCAAAATGGATATTTCCGCTGAAATCTGAAAGCCGAAATACTTCCTTTACTATGTACAAGGAAGTAAAAAGTATCAAGATTCGATTTTTATTTTTTTTTTGCTTATACATACATACTGCCAAATCTGATGTGGACACCACACGACTTCCTTGTACGCAAGACCAATATGAAGTATATAGACCCAATTATAAATTTGCACGTATTTGTCGTAATTTGACATTAACATTTTTTACCTTCCGTCACCTTTAGGTAAGGAAGGTATTGTCTTTGGTCAAAAAATTCGGTGGTGAGTTTTTGATGAATAAGCACGTTTTAGGGTCCCTACAATACGATTTTACTATTTTTACGATGATGTCTGTATGTGTGTGTGTGTGTTTGTGTGTGTGTGTATGTATGTGTGTCCGTGTGTGTGTATGTAACAAAATTTTCGTCTACGATAACTTCCATACTACAATTCTAAAAATTATAATTCTTTCGTATTTCTCTTCGTTACATCCATGTGAAGAGCTGATTAGATTTTGGTTAGAATTGGACAACCGGAAGTACCATCATTTGAAGATTTTAACAGTTTTTCTTGAAAAAACTATGTTAAATATAATTTTTTCATATTAAATATTAAAGAATATTTTATTCTCTATACGATTTGACTGCATTTTATACTTAATATTAAATGGATATAGAGTTAAAAAATTATAAAGAAATTAAATTTCATAAAGTATCCATAGCTGTGAAAACATATTAAGAAAATTCTGATTGAAAGATGTCAGTGTCAAGTGAAATTGACATAGTGTGTCTGTCTTATAATTTTACTGGAAATATAGGATTTTTTGCTTTCTGTATGGAATTTGTATAAAATACATACAACTGCTTTAAGGTAATGTACAAGAAATAATAATAATAATAAATCTTTTATTTCTGCAGATACATTACACTGTATATAGAAAACGTCACAAAATAATAATTTTCTGTATGAAATTTGCATAAAATACATGCAACTGCCGGAAGGTAATGTACAAGAAATAGAATATGTATTTAATTTAACAAGGAACTTTCCGTATGAAATTTATACAAAATACATAGAACTGACGGAAGGTAATGTGCTGGCCACATCAGATTTTTTTTTGTTGTTTTTTGTCGTAATCCATAACAAGCTTCATTACAAAAACCAAAAAGTATATAAGTTTTAAATTTACATATCTCGCTTATACAATGGGCTAATTTAATAATACTTGATGTGCTGGACGCAGAATTTAATTCTCTAAAACTCTTATTTGAAGCATTTATTTCTAAAATCAAAATGAAACCATTTTATTCAAGAAAAACTGTTAACAACTTCAGGTAATATATCACTTTCGGTTAGCCTGTTTTAACCAAAATCTACTATGTTATTCCAATTGACATAAAAGTCTTATATACCAAATTTGAAAAGTATTGGATTATATTTTAAAATAGTTTTTCATTAAAATCTATTATAGACTTCAAATAAATTACCATTTCTGGAAATTATGTAATGACCAAAAAGGGAGGTGCACAACTAGATGTTATAGCACTCCCAAATACAAAATTTCAACCTTCTACGGCTTACCGTTTTTGAGTTATGTGAGATACGTACGTACAGACGTCACGACGAAATTAGTCAAAATGGATTCAGGGATGGTCAAAATGGATATTTCCGTTGAAATCTGAAAACCGAAATTTTTCGCGATTACAATACTTCATTTACTTCGTACAAGGAAGTAAAAAGTATAAGAATTCGTATGGATTATAAATGCATTGCAATTTACGTATCGCTATTAAAAGCAAATTTCTCATACTGCGATCAATGTATATGGCTACTACTTTACGTATGGGAGCAGATATAAGAATTTTTATGTTAGTAGTTAATTTTTATTTCATTTTCTTCTGCTTAAATGCCTATTTTTACCTCTCGCTAAGAGAGGTATTGTATTCATGCTAAAAATCGCATATCAAATCGCATATCCAGATTTTAATGAATAAGCACGTTTTAAGGTCCCTAGTATCCGATTAACATTTTTACGATGATGTCCGTATGTGTGTGTGTGTGTGTGTGTGTGTGTGTGTGTGTGTGTGTGTGTGGATGTTGGATTCACTATATCTCAAATACTATGAGACTTAAGACATTTTTAACTACGGATTCCTCAATCTAACAATAATGGGAAGAGTCCAGTCAGTTTTGGTAACAATTGGACAACCGGAAGTAGTAGTTACAAGAAAAAAATCATCTAAATATTATTTATCGAAAATTTATGTAAATACTCATATTAAAGAACGTTAAATTCTTTATTCGATAAATATAAATTCATTATTATATCTTCTATAGATTTAGAGATAAAGAAAGGCATATAAAATAATTTGATGTAAAAAATCTCAGATCAAACTACTACAAGGCAAGAAATTCAAATGTTTCTAATTGACATATAAATGTCACTGTCAAAAATATTTGTATGCCTCTGTCAAAAATATTTGTATATTATTATGAAGATTATGAAAATAAAAAAAAATAAACAACGCAAAAGATATACGTAAAAAAGAATATAAAAGGAATTTGCGAAAAAATGCCGAATATAAAGAAAAAGAAAAGGAAAGTAGAAAAAGAAAATTTCAGGATATTGAATATAAAGAAAATATAAGAATTGTACACAATTTATTTTAAAATATCCCATAGATTTTGCAAATATATGTGAGAATTATTTTGTAGTGAGACATGAATACTCGTATATGTATTTGTATTAAAAATATTTTTCGTTTTATGCGTACAACCAGGTAAAATATCTGGCGAGAGGTTATGTGTTGGCCACATCAGATTTTTATAATATATAGACTAGAAATCTACACTCTGAAGAATTAGACGTCATACTCAGTTGGTCATAAGTAGGGGTATAAAATAAAAGTAGGAATTTACAATGTTCGCCACGGTCACGTACATGTGTACTTCAATGGTAAATGTATTATACAATAAAGTTTAAAATAATATTTGTTGTGTGTCCGTTACAAAAAAATTGCTGCTTGTCATTATACTCGGCCTCCTACCGTTGTATAACATGCTGTGGTGGTGCAGCTTTCGGTGCTGATGTACGGCGACGAGGCGGCGCGACAGCAGCTCCTCCGCAGAGCAGCCCGGCAGGCGCCACATCCCACGGCCGCGACTACCACTGACCACTACGTTCACTTCGCGTTCTCGTCGTCACAAGCGCGATCATCACTATGCCACACAGACGCTGAGGGATGCAGCGTCCCGACGCTAAATATCCCCACCACCGTCAAAGATCAACTCAATACGGGATTTACACATCATTGGTATAGCTCATGCTAATTCTACTTAGTGTTGCCGCAAGACCAAGACCAGTCTTGGTCTTGTCTCGTCTCGTCTTGGTCTTGTCGAGACAAGACCATCATTTTGGTCTCGACTAAAAAGGCAAGACGAGACGAGACCAGTAT
>OY720448.1:93856115-93866115 GCA_963082715.1 Harpalus rubripes | reverse complement strand
ATTTATTTATTTATTTATTTATTTATTTATTTATTTATTTATTTATTTATTTATTTATTTATTTATTTATTTATTTATTTATTTATTTATTTATTTATTTATTTATTTATTTATTTATTTATTTATTTATTTATTTATTTATTTATTTATTTATTTATTTATTTATTTATTTATTTATTTATTTATTTATTTATTTATTTATTTATTTATTTATTTATTTATTTATTTATTTATTTATTTATTTATTTATTTATTTATTTATTTATTTATTTATTTATTTATTTATTTATTTATTTATTTATTTATTTATTTATTTATTTATTTATTTATTTATTTATTTATTTATTTATTTATTTATTTATTTATTTATTTATTTATTTATTTATTTATTTATTTATTTATTTATTTATTTATTTATTTATTTATTTATTTATTTATTTATTTATTTATTTATTTATTTATTTATTTATTTATTTATTACCCATTGCTGGGTGTGCCAATCTGCTTTGTACACAGATATCGGTAATGATGAAATATTTTCACCGTGCGGGCGCTTACCAGGCGTCACCTCACGGGCAGTCATTGTTGGCGTGGAGAGTGCACAACAGGGGCCAATTTTGTGCCATTTAAAATTCGAAATATTTGGCGTCGGTCGGGATCGAACGCGGTTCCCCAGATTCGCGACCTGACACTCAGGCACGCGGCCACTAGACCCATTACAGTTTTTAAATAGTACAAAAGTGGCTGAGTATGTACAAGTATGTCGTCCTATTCTGCGAATTGGAGCCCGCAGAATAGCATGCGACATCAGCGTAATTTTAGCGTACTAAATTAATGGCGGCCTGTAGGACATGTCAAATTATGTAAACGTCAATAATCATCGTTTCGTTTAACATAAAAATATGTTCTCACGCTTAGATTTTATAATTTCATTTGAAAATGTGTGAAAAATAAGCGAATTAAAGAAAATGAACATAATATACCCCACATAGTGCTGTGTTAAAGTGTACGAGTACATAAAAATTCAAGACATTCAGGGGAAGTAAAGGCTATAACTAAGTTTTTCATTCATAAGATAATGACAATGTTACATTTCTTTTACTTTATGACGTAATTAAATAGACAAAAATCTTACCAAAATCGATGTAACCAATTTGATTCAAACAACGTAGTCAAACAAATTTAGGAAACCGGATTATTGATAAGATATATAAGATTTTTTCTTCCAGGATAAACTGCGGTTGCCCCCGGATTATGTTTAAATATTGTAAAAGTAATTTTTAAAATGTTACGAATAAAATTTTAGGCATACTGTATTTTATTGCTTCACCCACATGCTACCTTCGCAGTTATATACATATTAGTAGTAAACACCTTTAAATTTCCAGTTAATGTGCAAACAATATTTCAAGCACATGCATTTACATCCCTTAAAATTTATATCGCGCTCGGCATGGACTCTTTATTAAGAATATAAATTAAGCATTTAATAACTACAACACGCGAGATGTAAATCACATCGGTGATGGTGTTCTGTGCTGTGATTGGCTGTGCAGCAGTCACGTGACAGGTAGGAAGTGCTCGGTCCGCATCCTTCCTTCCTTCCTTCCTTCCTTCCTCTGCGGATGGTTGATGTTCCTCTGTTCCCCCACCACAGCCAACTACGAGACTGAGGTGTAATACCCGTGACAGACTCGGAAAGCTCAACTGAAGAACGGGACGATACGTTCATCAGATGCAGACACGGATTTTTAAGGGTAAAAATAAAATTAAATCGTCGGTATTTTATTAAAATGTAAAGTACATTTTCCCGAATGTTATTCAAATACGAAATGCCCAGGAAAAAAGAGAAAAAAAAACAAATGCTCAGTTTAGTGCTAAGTGAAGTATCTTAAATAATGGGTTAGGTTAACTAACCGACTTGAAGTATTAAAAATATATACTATTACAATCAAGACTTCTAAAAATTGTTTGCTTCGAGACTTGCTTCAAAATCGTTAGCGTTTTGGTATTATTATTCTAATTGCTAATAGGTATCATGCCAATTGATCTGTAAGACGAAAATATGTGTCAATGGGTTTTTATTATGTACATATAACTATTCAGATGATGTATATAAATTTTAATCTTAAATTAAAATTTGCTGCGTTAATTACGCAATAATTATAATAGTATAGTATAGAGACGAAGCTATAGGATGTGCCAAGAATTTTTTAATGTTTAACGACAGGGTTCCCAAGATCAGGAGGCGGAGGCGGTAAGGAAAAAAACGATCAAAGCTTACTTTTAAAATGAAAGCTATTTTTACTTCCTTGTACGGCTTTATCCGGACGTCTGGTCACCCTATATAACATCTAGTTGTGCACCTCCCTTTTTGGTCATTACATAATTGCCAGATATGGTACTTTATTTGAAGCCTTCAATAGATTTTAATAAAAAACTATTTTATAATATAGTCCAAAACTTTTCAAATTTGGTATATAAGACTTTTATGTCAATTGGAATAACATAGTAGATTTTTGTTAAAACAGGCTAACCGGAAGTGATATATTACCTGAAGTTGTTAACAGTTTTTCTTGAATAAAATGGTTTCATTTTGATTTTAGAAATAAATGCTTCAAATAAGAGTTTTAGAGAATTATATTGTGCGTCTAGCACGTCAAGTATTATTCAATTAGCCCTTTGTATAAGCGAGATATGTAAATTTAAAACTTATATACTTTTTGGTTTTTGTAATGAAGCTTGCTATGGATTAGGACAAAAAATAACAAAAAAATAAATAAAATAGATTAAAATTACGTCAAATACGCGCAATTTTATAATTGGGTCTATACTTCATATTGGTCTTGCGTACAAGGAAGTCGTGTGGTGTCCACATCAGATTTTTTTAATGTGAAATTAATTTTCAAGTCATACTTTTTAAAATTCTGTGCGTCGTTCGTACATAATCGTAATAGCATTGCGGTCTGAAAGTGCTCTTCTACCGATATCAGCCTCAACCGGAAGGAAGCACTTACTAATCTTAATACTTAAATAACTATAGTATATTTTGGTAAAGTTGTGGATGTACTGCCTCACCTCCGATTTAGATAAAACTTTGTCAAAATATTCTTCTCATCAAGACATAGGAAAAATAATAATAAGTGGAGGTCAAATTTTCACATAAACCAAGTTGCACGCAAACGAATTTCGCCCGTATGGGAGTTGGTTTAGTTAGTTTTGTTAGCTTGCTTTTTTAAATTCGTAATAAACCTAACCTAACCTATATAATAATTTTAGTCGAAGTCGAACGCAACACCCATCGAAGGACAGATTATATGGATTAAATATTTAAATATAAACAAATTGTGTTTTGAAGGTCAACCGATTTTGACCCCCACTTATTATTTTTATTTTTCCAGTGTTTGTCTTGATGAGAAGAATATTTTGACAAAGTTTCATCCAAATCGGTGAGGCAATACATCGACAACTTCACCTATATTTTGTTAATAAGCTAATGTAATGTTTTAAAAATTGATTAATAATAAGGTTTTAAATATAACCCCGCCAAGATCTGATGAACGTGTGATGTGCGATTTGGCAGTCAGGTCATGTGAGGTGGCTCGGGCACGGATCACGAGGTCGCAGTTTAAAGCCGGGCGTGTCACCGGCGCCGTAATCAAGAAAACAATATCGTGGGCGTCCCGTCGCGCTGCATAATCAGACAGCGCGGACCGGATTAACCGGAACCCGGAGCTGCTCAGCCCAACAGATAACCGGAGCCTTACCTTACTTACATATATCTAAATATATTGCTAACTTATTTCTGAATAATAGGATCGTTCGGTATTTTAGCCATACTAAAGAAGAATTTTGAATTTTATTTTATAAAACATTACGTATACAGGGTGTTTCAAAAATACTGTAAAAAATTAAGGGCATATAGTACTGACCAAAATGAGTAAAAAAGCTTTATCAACATGGGTCCGATCTTCCATAGTTTTCGAGATTTGAGGCAGTGAAAAACGAGTTTTTACGGGGTTTGCGTCTGCTATCTCGAAAACAATAAGAGTTACGACTATGATTAAATGATGGGGATTTTTTGTTTACTTTTCAGAGGTCATCTTAGATGTGCTTTTGTTTTTTTTAAAAAAAATCAAAAAATGTACTAGGTATGTTAAATGTTGTCCAATATTTAATTTTCAAATAACTTCGTAACTATTAGAAATTGAGAAAAATATTTCATTTTATAGTCTATTTACTGATCACTATCTTTGTCAGTTTTTTTCGATTTTTCGCTTTTCTCGGAACCAATTGAAAATCAGTCCTATGTTGATTAAGCTTTTTTACTTATTTTCATCAGTATTATATACCCTTAAATTTTTAAAAGTATTTTTGAAACACCCTGTATAGGTTGTAAATTAGTGAAATGCTAATGCAATATAATTTCGATATAATCATCATCAATGTTACGATATCCTTTTAGCTCAAGTATGGTACATAGACTCAAACTAGGAATGTTATAAAATCTTTAATTTACGACAACTTTTGAATACCGGATAAGCAAACCCTATTTATACCTATACCTAGATATATACACCGGGTGTCTACTTTTTTGTGGACCATAGAAATACAATGGTAAAAGTTTTCATATGGCTGTAATTTCTGCCTTATTAATTTTAGAACAAAAGTGTGATATAATATGTTCTTCTATGATAAAGCTAAAATAAAATAATAATAATTTTTAAGATTTTTGCAGTGCCATGCAAGACAAGACACAATTTAAATATTAATATTTAACTGTTAATATTATTCTTTTCAGTTTTTTCTACGATGGTAAATGTATCCATGAATATGAATACTGATAAATAATAGACCTTTTCAATTTAAAGAGATAGAAGATATGCGCAAGTGGGATCTGCGCATAGTAAGAACAACTGAGAGCCATGCCAATTGTTTCTAAAAAAATTAAACGTAAAATGTGAGAAAAGTCTCTGACAACTTTAAAAAACTTCTCAAAACAAGTTACAAAAGCTTTTATTGAAGCTAAAATGTCTAACGATGCAAAAAATAAAGGTATTTTAATGACTCCAGTATTTTGACGTTTCGTTTGACAGCCCAACTGGAAATTGTTAGCGCCATTTTACTTACTATTTGCAGCGATAGAAAGAGATAGTCGTTAAATTGAAAAGGTCTATTTAATGTAATCAAAAAATATTAAAACTTTATGACAGATGTCATTTGCCATCTGCCAAACTAAAGCCTTACAACGGTTTATAATTTTGGGCTATTGGGACCCGCAGAATAGAATGCGACACCAGCGGAACTTTAAAGATATAAATTAATGGCGGCCAGTAAGATATGTCAAATATGTAAACGTCAAGATCTATCGTTTAGTTTACCAGAAAAATAAATTCTCACGATTTGATTCTATATTTTTTTTAAATGTTTGAAAAATAAACGAACAAAGAAAATTAACATAATGTAAATCAAAAAGTACCGTATTAAAGGGTGTACGAGTGAAACAAAAATTCAAGTTTATATTCCATAATTTTTGGCAAAGAAGAAAAACTTGCATTTCACAAAGAATAATTATAAACAATTTTGCAGGTATATAGTTTTAAGGCAGTTATTGACAGTATTTATATATAAAATTTATAGTTTCATTGATTTTACTGATACTTATCTCTGCAAACCGCAGTTCCAAGTCAAAATTGTCGTAAATCTAGTTGCGTCACAACCAAGTAGTAATTAATCACGAATTTATGACTCCTGTCGCTCAAATATGTTTTTTGATGAACGTTTCGATTAAACGAACTTAAAAACTGTGTTGATTTGAATTGTTAATATTATTTTAGGTCAGAAAGCGCACTTTTAAGATGTAAACAAATCTGACATCTCCTACTGGCCGCCATGACAGGTGCGCTTACAGCGCCGCTAACGGATTCTGCGGGTCCCAATTGTTATTGTTCTTAAATCGTTAAAAATGATTACATTAATTTTTCATGCAAACAATAATTTTGCACTTGTTATATGCTGTTTTTAATTCTGAATCTTTTTTGTATTTACATTTTTACCTCCCGCTACCCTTGGTAAGGGAGGTATAGGGATCGTGCTAAGAATCACATTCACATATCGAGATTTTGGTAAATGGCCACGTTTTAAGGTCCATAGAATCCAATTTTAACATTTTCACGATTATGTCTGTGTTTATGTGTGTCATTCAGAAAATTTTGAAACCTTGTATTTATACTTAATTCTAATATGGAAAGAAGCCATTAGATTTTGGTGTAAATCAGATAACCGGACATGGCACTTAAGTTGAAGCTCAAAATAGTTTTTTCTGCGAAAAATACCTTTTCGAGATTTATGTTATTATAAAAATTAAAGGTTATTAAATTTTCTATTGGATTGCATTAATACTTTTTCCATACATTTTATGGATAAACATATAAAATTATTTATAATTTAAATCACAGAGCGGACGCTTTAAACAAACACAACTACTTGATTAGACAGTTCATATACCTCAAATGTATGTAACTGACATAAATGTCACTGTCAAAGAACAAATCATTTCAAATTAATAATAGTAACGTTTTAAAAAGAAAATAGTAAATAGAACCATAGTTATATCGAATGGATTTTAATACAGTTTCTAGTATAACTAAATATGTAAGTATATGTATAAATAAATTAATGAAAATTAAATAGCGGGAAGTGTTGTGTTGGTCACATAAGATTTTTGTTCTAAAATTAATAGAATAAAAATGAAAATTTTACCGTCAACAAAAAAAGTAGATACCCGGTTTATATGTTTCACTCTATAACCGAATTCGAGCATTGTTTGAAAATTTTGCTCAGAATTAGTTTAGAACACTTGAAAATTTTGGGCTTGAGAATTTTCAGGAGTTCAAAACTAGTTATAAGCAAATTTTTTGGACAATGCTCGAATTCTTGTATAGACTATAACATACATTTTTGTGTGTAACTAAAGAATATTCTTTTCGTTTTATGTTTTGCTGAAAATGTTTAATAGAACAAAAAATCCAATTCTTGAGTGGACTGCTTCTTGCAGTTTCACCAAAATTCCCAATTATGTGTTTCATCTCTCATAGCACTTGAAGATGTAGTTTTAATTTACGTGTTTATCTGGTAAACTTAATAGGGAAGAAACTGTGGCCAAATAAAAATTGCGCCATTGTATTTCCTATACAACAAAGAAAAATAGACATCCGAGCATCTATTTATACAGAGATAAAAGTACCGGAATAATCCCACTTTTTGCTAAATTTAATGCTACAATTATGAAATCAAATGATATATAATTTTTATAAAAAGTCGATAACGGTCTTTCTCAAATTTCAAGGAACTTGGTTTTGTAAATTTCGTATTTAGCGCAGGGTTATTGTAAGATTTGTGTCATTTGTGGTTGGCGATGATTAAGTACTGGATTACGGAAGTGTAGTAAAGCAAATTACCCTAAAAAGTCAAGGTTGTTGTTTGAGTTACGCACACCGCACACACGTGATCAGTGGTCACGCAATTTACTCTTTGGGAGGTTGTTGGGAACATTACCACACGCGCTTCTTGGGTTTTTCAGCTGGCGCCATACGATCATTTACAACGTTACACATCGGCAATTTTCAGTTTCACCTTTGTTGTGCCGTGTCCGCGATTTTAAGATGCAAAAAATAGTAAGCCAAGCGATATTTAATTTATCATTATTTATTATGGACGCCGGTAAGTTCTGCTAAGTATTAAAACAAAAAATAAATACTACTTCTAAAGTAAAGAAGACATTTCCCTAACAACGTTTGAATCATCTGTAAAGGTAACAATTACAAAAAAAATATATTTAGTATGTATCTTTAAAATGAGTTTATCTAGAATCTACAAATACAGATTACCTATTGTGTAAGTACAATCAGGGGCGCGCCGTCACAGGGTGCGATGTGTGCGTCGCACACGGGCGACACTTGGTCAGGGGCGACACGGCGAACATAATTATAATAAGACTTAAGTTTTTTAATTTAATATGCCCGTTTTTCGAGGCTCACATTGGGATCTCGTAAACTATAAGAGATACGAAGTCGATTAAATTAGGGCAAAGTTGTAGACTATTTTAAAGATATTTTTGTTTTTCCCGAAAAATGCATATACAAATGGTTACTGTACAAAACTCCAAATGGCGTGATTTACTAGCTCGTTTAGTACTAGAAACGTCGAAGAGACGGGTCTTAACATTCGGGACCGTTGTTAAAAATTAAAATCCCGGCACGAACGCGGGTCCGTTGTTGAATAGCTTACTAAGGTTGATTTATATTACTCTAAAAAAAACAATAATAACCTCACCTAACGCATAATACTTGGCCCGCGTTTTCAAGCCTGAGTTTGGGCGGTAGGTTGGGTTATATTTAGAGAAATGGCGAAAACCATGTCAATTCGAGATCATAATTTTTTGAACACGGTCCCGCGATCATATTCACAAACAACTTCCAAATATAAAATTATATGGAATTTTGGTTTGCACGTCTCTAAGGACCCTTTTTTATTTTCCTTCAAACGACGATGCTCAGATTTTTTATCACTATTAGATTTCAAGTAATGGGGTTCAATTTCTAATTTCCATTGTCGCAAAATTATACCATTGAAAGAGAGTTTCTTTTAGCTTTCCATCGATGTATCTATGTTTCAAGCAGAAAATGCAAGAATTATTACTTTTATAGGGTAAAAAAACAATTATTGTGGTTTATTTAAAACGTATGGTAACTATGAAAAAGTACACAGGCTGTTCAAGCTAACGGTTTCACATAATTATTGCCATTAGAAGACCATTTTAGTGGTGTCCTTATTTGAGAAAAAATCCGTAGGTCATTAGATATAGGCAAAAATGTAAATTTTGCAGTATATGCGAATACATACTTTCCAAATATAAAATAGTACTAGATTTTAGTTTGCACCGGCCACTTTTTTATGTTCTTTAGAATGGCGATGCTTATTTTTTTATAACTGTTAAATTTTTTGGTGGGGCATCAAGATGAGCATTGGCACACGGGCGACACAATGGTACGGCGCGGCCCTGAGTACAATTTTGTCACTATGTACGTCTTTAGAGAATTTTTGGTTAACATTAACGGAGAATTTAACGTTAAACAATAAACAAATATCGTAATACGTTTATTGGGAAATAGCGAGCATACAACTGGAACGTTATTTAGCTAAGTGAGGTTATGTTTGTTCATTTGTTTTAATTTTGCTAAAGAATTCCCAAGGCATTCACCAATCTGAATCAACATGCTTTTGAAAAAAAAAAACATGAAGAACAACATATTGAATTTTGGCTAAAATTGATAAACCGAAAATGATAAAAAAAATGTTCTGCAGGTTCACCCATAAGTTAAAGATGGGTTTTCATCAAGTTGCATTGCAGATTAAATATTTTTATATTTTTAACTGAATTTTTTTTTGACAAATTGTTATTGAACAATGACTACTTTTTACATTATATTTTGTAATATGCTGATGATGAACCACTAGTGTTCGAAACGTCCGTTTTTTTTTCAAAATCTGGAGCACCAAGGCCTTGCTCATTTTTTCAACGAATTCCCAGCTGATTCTTCTCGACTCAACTCAACATAAAAAAATCTGATGTGGCCAGCACATTACCTTCCGTCAGTTCTATGTATTTTGTACAAATTTCATACAGAAAGTTCCTTGCTAAAGATTATATTTCTTGTACTGTACCTTCCGGCAGTTGCATGTATTTTATGCAAATTCCATACAGAAAATTTATAGCAAAAGATCCTATATTTCCAGTAAAATTATAAGACAAACACACTATAGGTACGCTCCATCGGTGTCAGAAATCTTACTACTTCTTCTAGTAGAACCTCAATGATCGTTCTTTTGCGTCAAAAAAATCTGAATATTCCTACGAATCATTCCAACTTCAGAGCTGGAAGCGCTGGCTAGAAGATATATAGATTGGAGATAAATTCAAAATTGTACTAGCCGACTG
>OY720448.1:93713615-93851115 GCA_963082715.1 Harpalus rubripes | reverse complement strand
ACTTCTATAACATCTAGTTGTGCACCTCCCTTTTTGGTCATTACATAATTTCCAGAAATGGTAATTTATTTGAAGCCTATAATTGATTTTAATGAAAAACTATATTAAAATATAATCCAAAACTTTTCAAATTTAGTACATAAGACTTTTATATCAATTGGAATAACATAGCAGAATTTGCTTAAAACAGGCTAACCGCAAGTGATATTTTACCTGAAGTTGTTAACAGTTTTTCTTGAATAAAATAGTTTCATTTTAATTTTAGAAATAAATGCTTCAAATAAGAATTTTAAAGAATTAAATTCTGCGTCTAGCACATCAAGTATTATTAAATTAGCCCCTTGTATAAGCGAGATATGTAAATTTACAGCTTATATACTTTTCGGTTTTTGTAATGAAGCTTGCTATGGATTAGGACAAAAAATAACAAAAAAATAAAAAATAGATGTTAATGTCAAATTACGTCAAATACGTGCAATTTTATAATTGAGTCTATACTTCATATTAGTCTTGCGTACAAGGAAGTCGTGTGGTGTCCACATCAGATTTTTTTTTAAAGTACAATTAATGAAATATGCTAAATAAAAATTATAAATAAATACAATTTATGTTTGATTTAGATGTTAAAATTATTGTACACTATTGTTCTGTGGCGTCCTGCGAAAACAACTCGTTGAGAAGTAAAAAAAAAAATTGTTCGTATATGGTACGACTATAGCGAATGAAAGTTGACGTTTAAATTATTTCTTATATTTTGCGTTCATTTCGATACGCAATTTTTTGTTTTAGGTAAATAGTATAAAGAACTCATTTTATAAGACTTTCTTTCGCACTTGTCAATTAGAAAACTCGGTGACGCTCGTTTTCTAAATTTTGACGCGTGCGAAAAAAACATGTCTTATAAAACACGTTCTTTAATATACTATTATAGATGAGGTTTCTATTGAAACCCTAGAGAAGAATAGAATTGTACGAAATATTCAGGTATGAAATTTTTGCATGAACCCATTTAAATACTGGACTAGAAGAGAAAAGCACAGAAATACATTACTATATGTCTGGCTGAAAATAGATGGCCGACTAGAGTAACTGAATATAAAAACAGGGGTGTGTTTAAAATATTTTAAACATTTTCCGTTTATGTTGATTATAACAAAATATTTTGATCTTTAAACTATTTAGTTTGGCAATTTTATGAAATAGGATTATTTTTAATTTCCTCAAACAGTAATACCGACTCGAGGGTTGCTTACACCTGAGACGAACCAACTAGAATTTGCGGTATTAAATTTTTTAAATACATCCCTGAATCCTGTTGCTTAGGTCATTTTAAATGTCTCCTGGTATTGAGTACAATTCTAATCTTCTGTAACGGAATACATAAGGGTCAGTTTCCTTTCAAAGCAAATATGGGGAAATGTTTTAAAAAAAACCACATCTATTAAATAATCTAAACGTCAACTTTCATTCGCTAGTCATACTATACTTATGGCTCGAAATGTAAGGAAAAGATGGTATACGGCAATAAATACCTACTCCAAGACTACTCTTGCTTATGTGATGACATAAACATCAAATGTAATTCTATTTTTACTCGGTAGGCGATACTAGGGTCGCAAAATTATGACGTCATTTGAAATTTTATATAAACTTTAAAAAAATATTTCTGTAAAACTAGAAACTTATGTGACATAAACTATATATTTTCGTAAGTAGTTTCAAGTGTACTTTAAAAAAAAAAAATTGGAAAACGTGATATGACCCCATTATTAGCGAAGTCTTACTGTTTGAGAACAAAATCATGTCTATGTATATCTACGTCACAGAACATTAAAAAAATTATTACGGCTTAATGAATAACAATAAAGATTTTCTAAAACTACAAATCGTTTTGAGTTCGGATAAACAAAAAAAATAGTGGAGACCCCAATGTATTTCAGAAATGGTTCAATTTATTAGCGTCTTTTGTAATTTTAAATAATTGAATAAAGTAATTCGGAATAGCCAATATTAATTCAGAATGCTTAAGTGTAATTCAGAAGAAAAAAATATGTATTTCAGTACGTATACCTACGTAAATAGACCAGAAAAGTTAGGTTAGAATTTGCCTTTGGCGCGAGTTCATAGTTTGAATTCCCTAGTATAGGTTTCATATAGGATTTTAATTTTACAGAAAAAGATATTTTGTAATAGAAATTAAGCAACTCTTGCTAAGAATTCGATAGTTTGTTTATTCGGTAATAGATTGCAACAGTTTAAACCTGTAGAAAAGGTAAAGTAAGAAAATTATTAGAAATTAAAATGCTTGGTGCAAGCAAGGATACCGTATATCGTTGATCCACCAGTAAATAGCACAGAACAATAGAATTATGCACGATCAAACTAAGACATACGTTCAATGAATTTTGTAGTGTTGTATTATTATTTAAATAAATATAAACTGTGCACAGTTCATGTGAATATTATTGTACGAATCTGGATCGATCTAGATGCTAAATATAATGCTTAGCATAAGAGATTTACTTTTATGAGATTTTTCAGTCTTTAAAGTTGAGCAAAAATTTCCTTGGAAAGAAATACACGGGGATTGAAATTATGTGCTCAGCGTTATGAACTGAGTTTGAATTTCGCGCCTAAGTTTGACCGTTGCACTTTTCTGGGCTATTTGTAATTCAGTACGAAGTATTGGTTTACATATTATTCACGAAAGATGACTATTCAAGCATTCAAGGTAGGTAATTCTTTCGAAGAAAGAATACACATCACTTTACAGCAGTACCTTAGCAACATTTTGTATTAGAAAGAGACAGATTATTTGACCTATGCCTATTTAAATTTATGTGGTGTGATAGATTTACGTAAATAGTGGCACTACTTTCTAACACACTATAAATAATAATGACATGTGTCGCTGAATTCCAGATACCTAATTATCTACTACACTGCCCTCTGTGCTAATATTTACCCAGTGGCGTTGACGTTTAAATCAAATTAGTATTCTTTGGTTTATAACTTAAGTATATATGTTTTTGTATTTTGCAAAAACATAAGTGAAAAACATAAATCTTTCAGGAAGGTATTATTTAGAAAGAAACATAATTTTCAAATTAATTACTTATTTTTTTTGTTAAAATGTGTCCATAAATATTTCATGTTGCATGCTTATGCATACAAAATGCAATGAAGTTATCTGCAAGTAATATTATATCAGACGGCTCACAAATGATCTTGAATAGTCATCTTTCGTGAATAATAGTTTAAAAACCATAGAATAAATAAACTATCTTGATCGCGAATATAATGCTGGGTTGCAAGAATACTGTTCAATAAATAGTTTATTGATTCTATAGTTACCGGTTCTACAAAGTTAGCGAACCACTAAAATTCAAACGTTTGCATGAAAAAAATATTGAAATCATTAGCTAATAAATTGTTTACCTAGCAACAGTATCAGTACAATAACTGTCATTGTCATAAACGTGTCTTTCGATAAGAAATTACTGTTGAAAATGGATAAGAGAAATAGATGCCGAAATTTCACCGAAAAGGAAAAATAAGTTTTGTTGGATATAATTCAAAAATTTTTAAGTGTAATAGAGAACAAGAAAACTGACGGCACGACAAATAAAAGTAAATTGGAAGCTTGGGCAAATATTTGCAAAAGTTTTAATTCTCAACAAGAAACCGGTATAAGAACTGTTGAACAGTTAAAAAACTTCGTTCTTTTTTCAAAATCTGGCCCCACTATATGCAGAATATACATGAACGTATTTTTGCTAAATCTAAATCGTAATTTGAAATCAATGTTGTCGAAACTTTCTAGGGGATTTGATCTATCAGAAGTTCTAATATTTTCAAAATCATTTCTTCATCGGACGAAGATGACGTTGACATAGTTCTACCAAAATGAATTTAAAATATATTGTGGTATAATAAATATATACGAGTATATAGTATATACGATTATTTACTTACCTTATAATTAGTATTTATTGAATTTTAAACATAAAATTTTCATCAATTATTTGTTCATGCAATGTCAACATTTAACGTTAAATTCAACTTATTGAACCGTTAAATATTTATAGGCCGGAAATCAATCCTATAAGTTATAGGACCGTTTACCGATGGTGGGTTGCATGAAACTATTTATCGGTTCGTTAGCAACTAACGGTTCGCTAAGTTTCGAAAAATCGTTGCATGAACGTCATATAATTTTAAAGATTCGCTAAACAGTCCTATAACTTATAGGGCTGATTTCCGGCCTATAAATATTTAACGGTTCAATAAATCGAATTTGACGTTAAATGTCGACATTGCATGAACAAATAATTGGTGAAAATTTTAAGTTTAAAATTCAATAAGTACTAATTAAAAGGTAAGTAAATAATCGTATATACTATATACTCGTATATATTTATTATACCACAATATATTTTAAATTCATTTTGATAGAACTATGTCATCGTCATCTTCCGATGAAGAAATGATTTTGGAAATATTAGAACTTCTTCTTCCACGAATTAAAACTTATGCAAATATCTGCCCAAGCTTCCAATTTACTTTTATTTGTCATACCGTCAGTTTTCTTGTTCTCTATTACACTTAATTTTTTTTTGAATAATATCCAACAAAACTTGCTTTTCCCTTTCGGTGAAATTTCGGCTCCTATTTCTCTTATCCATTTTCAACAATAATTTCTTATCGAAAGACACGTTTATGACAATGACAGTTATTGTACTGATACTGTTGCTAGGTAAACAATTGATTAGCTAAAGATTCCAATATTTACCTTCCGTCACCTTTAGGTAAGGAAGGTATTGTCTTTGGTCAAAAATTTCGGTGGTGAGTTTTTAATGAATAAGCACGTTTTAAGGTCCCTAGAATACGATTTTACTATTTTTACGATGATGTCTGTATGTGTGTATGTGTGTGTGTATGTGTGTCAGTGTGTGTGTGTGTGTGTGTGTAACAAAATTTTCGTCTACGATAACTCTAATACTAGAATTCCAAAAATTATAATTCTTTCGTATTCCTCTTCGTTGCATCCATATGAAGAGCTGATTAGATTTTGGTTATAATTGGTCAACCGGAAGTACCCTCATTTGAAGATTTTAACAGTTTTTCTTGAAAAAACGATGTTAAATATCATTTTTTCACATTTAATGTTATTATAAATATTAAAGAACATTTCATTCTCTATACGATTTGACTGTATTTTATAATTCATATTAAATGAATATAGAGTTATAAAATTGTAAAGAAATTAAATTTAATAAATAAGCTAGCTATGTTAGAAACAGCTAGTGTATTAAAAAATTCTGATTGAAAGATGTCAGTGTCAATTGACATATTCGTAGTATATTTGTGTTATAATTTCGAAACTTTCTATATAAAATTTGTATAAAATACATACATAGAAAATACATAGGCATTTACGAAAATTCTACCGGTAGATATACCGCATCTACCGACTGTGTTTGAAAACACGAGTGGTAAAATGTTACCGTGTTCGAAAATTGTACAGTAACTACCAGATCCATTTACCGGATTCATGAAGAATCTAATCTCAAAAAAAGGTTGTGATGCAAAGCGAAGCGCACGCGTTAAAAGTGGAAATGTGCTCAAAGTATGACTGCTCATTTTATTAACTACCAAGGATTAACTACTTACATCAAATTTCTAACCTGTTTCAAATTTTCAATTTTTTTTAAAGGATATAGATCTACACTGTTTACCACTTGCGTTCTTGAAATATCGATTCCGGTAGCTATAACCTGATAAACAGTAACAGTTCACAGGTAGAATTTTCGTAAATGCCTCATATAACTGACGGAAGGTAATGTGCTGGCCACATCAGATTTTTTTTTCATGCAACCGTTTGAATTTTAGCGGTTCGCTAACTTTGTAGGACCGGTAACTATAGAATCAATAAACTATTTATTGGACAGTTTTCTTGCAACCCAGCACGAATCTTTAAAATTATATGACTTTCATGCAACGATTTTTCGAAACTTAGCGAACCGTTAGTTGCTAACGAACCGATAGTTTCATGCAACCCACCAAAGACTCACAACCTTTTCTGAAATATAGTTTGAAAAATGTAGAATAAATGTTTATAAATTCTCTTTCTCAAATAGTATTTAATTACATGTCAAAATCAACAAATTATTACCTACATAATTTTATTAACATTACACTTTTTTGTTATATTGTTTCCAGTACCTTATAGGAGGTAATTTGACAAAAATAAAGTTTTCATAGCATCCACAACCAGCAACGAAAACTTCTATGATAGCGTTATTCAAACATGAAGAGGTCGGGCGATATATCAGGGCCGGCTTAAGGGTGTCAAGGGTCGTCGGGCGTCCCGCAGCGTCGACGCATCTGAAAGTCAAATGTCGCGCCCTCCGGCCGAAGCGGGATCACTCAACACACAATGCCACACCGCCCTGTGATAAATTGTCTCGGATATATTACTTTATTTCTTCCATAAGCGATGATGCAACTTTAAAGCTTAATATGGGAAGTGGTTAATAATGGGGAAGTGCTAGAGATTGTAATCGCTTGGGTATGAAACAAAATTATGTTCATGGTGACATGATTTCAATTAAACCGTATAAACTTTGACGATTCGCAATAAGATATATTGTGCTAACTTTATAAAAGAATATTTATATTGTATTCGATAAATGAAAATATTTACTCCTCCATTTTTATTATTATTCATAAAAAAATAAACGATGTTACCAAACTTTAACTTCTAATAATATTATACAGGTGTCTCGGAAATAGGGGACCATGAAGTAACCACCGATTCCTAGGCCCAAAATAAGACGATTTAACTAAACTTTCCTATATCCGCTAACCAGTATTCTGCTTCAGTTATTCTAAAAAAACTCTGATGTGGGCAACACGTGACCTCCCGTCAATTCCATGTTTGAAATAGCAATGAACTTTAAGTATCACTTTCGGTTGATCGTTCGTAAACAAAATTTAATTTGTTGTTCCAGTAAATAGAAAAGTCTGTAATACCAAATTTTGGATTATATTTTATTATGTTTTTCCTCGAAAATCTGTTAAGAGCTCCAAATTAAGTACCACTTCCGGTTTATCATATAGGTATAGTCAAAATCTAATGTTTCACATTATACACGTGTTTTAAATACCAAATTGAGAAGTTTTGGATCATGTTGCTTCCCGTTATATAAAAGTCTTAAATACTAAATTTAACAAGTTTTGGAATTTATCATAATATATTTTTCACAAAAATCTGTACCTGTATCACTTCCGATTTATCAGTTTCAGAAAAAATCTAACATGTCATTCTTATTAATATAAAAGTCTTAAATACCAAATTTGAAAAGTTTTCGATTGCATCAATATATTTTTCACGAAAATCTGTTCATAGCTTCAAGTAAAGTGTCACTTCTGGTTGATTTTTCACGAAAAATTGTTATGGACTTCAAGTAAAGTATCACTCCATTTATCCAATTTTACCCAAAATCTAATCAACTCGTTATATGAATGCAGGAAGCTTAAATACGGAAAATAGATATATTTGGAAGTTTGTTATAAGAGTTATCGTGGACGAAAAATTCGTCACACACACAGACATCATCGTAAAAATAGTAAAAACGTGTTGTGGTGACCCTAATTCGTGCTTATTTACTGAAAACTCACCATCGAATTTTTGGCACGATTACATTACCTCCCTTACCTACGGTATGACTGGAGGTAAAAATTAATTTGGTTATAACAACGAAACACTTCGTTCGATTTGAACGGAATTTGTTATGACAATCCATATGGATATAGTTCATCTTTTAATATGGTGTTTGTTATTATTAGTAAACCACTAGTATATGAAACTTGGGTGTCACGACCATGATTAGACTATAACTTTTTAATGGCAATATCAATTACGTAAAATTATTGTTTTCAGAAAGATACATTTGATAGTAAACTTTTCCATCTGTGCGAAGTTGTGACATCTGTAACGATTTAGACAGAAACGGTGCACTTTCTGATATAGGTAAGTTTAGTTAAATCGTTTTATTTTGGGCCCAAGAATCTGCGGTTACCGTCCCCATATGATAAGCTGATAAGTAAGAGTGCTTACTCATAGATACCTTTCTTCTTAGGGGTGGGACCTATTTCTTTTGGTCAATTAAGCTCAGTTTAACTGACGTATGCTCGCATTTTTTCAATGCTCTGTAAATAATAATAATAATCTATGCAGACGATACTTCATTAATTGTTTCAGATAAAGATAACACTTGTTTACAAAATAAATGCAATGATTATCTGAGGAAAATGCTAAACTGGTGTAAATCAAATTTATTATACCTTAACGAATCCAAAACTAATACATATGGTTTCATAATTATCAGAATTCTAATATGTTGGATTGTGATATCACTACTGAAAACGGTTGTATTAGTAGAGTCGGTATTTCTAAAAAATTTAGGGTTTACATTCGATGAATTGTTACATTGGAAAAATCATTGTGATACTATCGCAACCAATCTGAATAAACTATGTTATCAAATTAAATATTTAAAAAAATATTTAACTCTCCCTCAACTGTTAATGTTTTATCATACTAAATCATTATTAAGGTATGGTATTATCTTTTGGGGCGCGTCTGTTAACGCCAGCAAGATATTTTTAAGTCAAAAACGAGTCCTTCGGTACCTACACTTCTAATTTAAAATCGAAGGAAACATGCAGAGACAGTTTTATATTAACCCTGACTGGCTTATTCATATATGAAAATTGTTTGTATATCTTTCAAAAAAAGGATACATTAGTGTGAGAGATTTGCGAAGTAAACGTAAAAACGGGTACACGAAAACACTTTAACTCGTTTATTTAATTATCGAACATATATACTTTTAATATTGACATTTTACATGACGGAATAACAAACATAAGTAAGTGCTAAGCCAACTACATCAGTCAATAATAATAGGAGAGGGTCCTTTCGCTGAATATCATCATTATACTTCACACCCCCTCTCGAAAGGTAGTCTCGACGATAAATGCTCTGAAACAATCAAAAAGGGGAAAAACAATGACATAAAATGCTCAATCTTGCATTCCCAATCCTATTATGCAGTTCTCGTGTTTAACTGTTCCTAGGCCTTTGGTCAAAATGTCAGCTATCATCTGATCAGTTGGTAGATACTTGATCATTATCTCGCCCCGATGAATTGCTTCTCTTGTGAAATGATAGCGAATCTCGATATGCTTCGCTTTTCCATGCATTACTGGATCCTTTGCTATACAAGCTGCCCCCTGATTGTCGTTGTAGACGGTGACTGTCCTTTGCTTGCCGACAATCTCCGTCAAGAACCTTCTTAAATGCACCGCCTCCTTCGCTGCTTCTGACAGTGCGATGTATTCCGCCTCAGCTGTAGACATTGCCACGCATTTTTGCTTGCGTGAACTCCAACTTATTGCTGCGTTTCCAAGTGTAAAAACGTAGCCTGAGTAAGAGTGTCTGTCGTCTATATTCGCTGCCCAGTCCGCATCAGCAAATCCGATCAACGGTTTCCCCGTCTTCTTAAAAATGAGCTTTTTGGATTTCGTGCCCTGTAAATATCTTAGTACTCTCTTTGCTGCAGTCCAATGTTCACGACCATAGATGTCGTTGAACTGCCCCAACAAGCTCACTGCATGGGCAATGTCCGGTCGAGTGGAAACAGCCAAGTACATTAATGCGCCTACCAAGTTTCTATAAGGAATTTTCTTCATTTCTTCGTGCTCGTCGTCTGTAGTTGGACATAATTCCTTTGTTAACTTCACGCCTTTGCTTAACGGCGTCGACACTGGCTTGCAATCCGACATCCTATACTTTTTTAGAATTTCTTCAATGTATTTCTCTTGGTCCATTGATACGCTGCCGTCTTCTTGAGCGAATCTCACTCCAAGACAATAATGGATCCTGCCCATATCTTTCATCTCGAAAGCGGTTGACAGCTTCTTCTTCGTCTCGTTCATTTTCTGTATGTTATTCGATGCTAAAATCACATCGTCAACGTAAACTGCCAAGATGACAATTTTCTCACCTTCTCTCTGGATGTACACGCAATGATCCGATTGCAGCTGCTGAAAATTTATTATTTTCAGTGTTTCGTCAAGTTTGGTGAACCAACTGCGTCCGGATTGTTTTAATCCATACAACGCCTTTTTTAATTTTAAAACTTTCGTTTTTGGGATTTGTCGTAATTCCGTATCTGTTAAGATGCTTGACAGCTCTTCTGGTATCTCCATATAAAGATCTTCATCCAGTTCACCATTCAAATATGCACTTACGAAGTCCAGCTGATGAATCTCCAATCCCAGTTCGACGGATAATCCCAGGATCAATCGAATCGACTCAACTCGAGCGACTGGCGCGAAAGTCTCAGAAAAATCTACGTATTTTCGTTGTGTAAAACCTTTTGCAACGAGTCGAGCTTTCCGTCGTTCAACCGATCCATCTGCGTTTAGCTTTGTGCGAAAAACCCATCGACATCCAATCACATTTGTTTCTTTTGGTCGATCGACAACGCTCCAAGTTTTATTCTTCATGAGCGCATCATATTCAGTTCTCATAGCGGCTTTCCAATCCTCTGCGAATTCTGTTTGTAGCGCCGCTGTCGCACTTACGGGATCTTCGCTGGCCAATCCAGCAATTTCGTTTTCATCTTTGACGTCTTCTTTGACATTATCCTGATTGTTGTCACGTTTTTTATTGACAGTTACAGCTTGCATTTGGGAAATTTTCTTCGGTCTCCCCGGTTTCCCAGTTCGGATAGTGATCTTCGGCCCTGGTTTTGGTACAAAACCCAACGTCTCTGAATCGCTCGAATCCGAGAACTGTTCCGCTGTATCTTTACTGGAGTTCGAGTGAACATTAACTGTGTCCCTGTTGTGGACATCATCATCTAAGTCTTCACTGGCTGACTCGACGTTGATCTTTTGTTGATTTTTGCTGCTCTCCTCCTGGTGCACTTCTTGTTGCGGTACAACTTGCTTTTCGCTAAGTCCCAGTTGCAGCAGGATATTCTTGTCAACAAAATTTTCAAATTTGCCATCGTTCTGAAAGATGTTCATAAAGGATGCATCGCGGCTTTTTAGAACTCTTCGAGCTTTCGGGTCCCAAAACCGATATGCTTTGGACGTGTCAGAGTACCCAATAAATATGCACCGTTTCGTTTTAGGATCAAACTTACCGCACTTGCCTGTCTTGTCAAGCACATGCGCCACTTGACCGAAAGTTCTGAAATGGCTTACCGTTGGAATCTTTTCAGTCCACATAGTATACGGTAGGTTTCCGCCAATAGCGCTGTTTGGGCTTCGGTTGCGAATATAAGCAGCCGTAAATACTGCCTCTGCCCAAAATCTTGCGGAAAGACCAGATTGTATGAGCATACATCTTGCCATTTCAATCAGGGTTCGGTTGGCACGCTCGGCAACGCCGTTCTGCTCCGGTGTGTGTTCAGCAGACAGCTGATGCATGATTCCTTCATTTTTCATGAAATTTTCATATTGGTTGTTTACATACTCGCGTCCATTGTCAGAACGCATAATCTTGATTTTCTTTCCTGTCTGAGTTTCCATTTTCTTTTTAAAAATCTTAAACTTTTCAAGAATCTCGCTCTTCTGGGTCATAAACACGACTTCACAATACCGTGTTTTATCGTCAATTAGCGTCGCAAAAAACCTTGATCCAGAAAGCGATGGGATGCGCATAGGACCGCATACATCCGTATGCACAAGCTCTAATACGTCCGAGCTAACTGACGTCGACCGTGAAAAAGGCGCGCGCGATAGCTTTCCCTGAACGCAGACCTCACACTTTTGTAATTTCTCGTCACAGATTACGCTCGCGCCGTGCACTTTTCCGGTCTGAACTAACTTTTTCAGGTCCGCAAAGTTCAAATGTCCGTATTTTTCATGTAAACTTTGCCACGATTCGTTCGTACCGTTCGTAGCATTCGCACACTCTAATGTCTCCGGCACCAAATATAATCCATTTTCACATTTTGCCACCATCACGGTTTCCCCGTTTTTATTTACGACGATAGCATCTGTTTTCCGAAAAGTCACGTCGAAACCTTTATTTGCAATTTTTCCTACCGATAACAAATTTGTTCTCAAGTCCGGTACGAACAACGTGTCTGACAATTTCGCGGTTATTTCGTTACTGACGTTAACGCGCACGGTTCCCTTCCCTTCGATTCGCGTTGAATTTCCTTCACTTGCGAGGTTCACTGAGTTGGGTCCGTCTTGACTATACATGTCGATGAACTTCTCCTTATTCTGGCACATATGCGAAGTTGCCCCAGAATCAAGGCACCACACGCTTTTATCGCTTGATGAGACACTTGAGGCAACTTCTGCTGATGTGTTTGTACAAACACGCGCGTATTCATACGCACTCATCACGGTTTCCGCGCGTTTTGATGACTCGTTTGTCTTTTTCATAGTTCGATTCTCATTGCGTTTTCCACAATTTTTCGCATAATGTCCAAATTGTTTACATTTAAAACACCGCACCTTTAAAATGTCAAATTGTCAGACACGTTGTTCGTACCGGACTTGAGAACAAATTTGTTATCGGTAGGAAAAATTGCAAATAAAGGTTTCGACGTGACTTTTCGGAAAACAGATGCTATCGTCGTAAATAAAAACGGGGAAACCGTGATGGTGGCAAAATGTGAAAATGGATTATATTTGGTGCCGGAGACATTAGAGTGTGCGAATGCTACGAACGGTACGAACGAATCGTGGCAAAGTTTACATTTAAAACACCGCACCTTTAAAATGTCAATTTGTTTTGTCTTTCCCTTTCGGCCCCCTTTATTACACGACACGAACATAGCATTATTCGTTGAATTTCCATCGCTTCGTCGCTTTCGCGACTCATATTCCTCAATCATTTTTACTTTAAGGGATTCAGGGGGTGGAGCTTGTCCTTTGCTTCGATTGCCACCCGAAATGACTCATAGCAGTCCGGTATGCTATACAGAAGAATTATTGAAATGAGATCTGGATCGATCTTCAAATCCATGTCTTCCAGCTTCCCCACAATGTCGAAGAAATCAGCTACGTGCGTGCGCATATCTTCTCCATCCTCCATTTTCTGGTGAATAAGTCGCTTTAATAGCATAGCTTTTCTCGCTGGTCCTTGTGATTCGTACGTCGATTTGAGCTTCTCCCAGATTTCCTTAGAAGTTTCGCAATTCTTTATGTTTTTCAGCTCTTCGGGGGATATTGTCAGTATCAAGTCCGCCATTGCTTTGGAATCCGCTGCATTCCATGTTTCAATCATTGCATTTACCGCTGCAATAGCGGTTGCATCTTCCCCTTTAACGGTTGGTTCTGGTTTCCCTTTTGTCCCAGACACATATCCCCACAAGTCATTTTTCACAAGAACTGCCTTCGCTTGTATTTTCCAAGTGTCATAATTGTTTTTGTTTAACGGTTCAATTTTCACACTGGCGAAACTCATTTTCCTTTTCAGAAAAGAACACGACAAGTTTATCGTTATACACTGGCCAACACTCGCGAGATTTTTAGGACATGCAAATTTCACGTTCGATTAAAGTCACTATACAATATTGTACAGCCGAGTCACGTATTCCGCGTAATCATTTCTGGGCCCCATAACCTGTGAGAGATTTGCGAAGTAAACGTAAAAACGGGTACACGAAAACACTTTAACTCGTTTATTTAATTATCGAACATATATACTTTTAATATTGACATTTTACATGACGGAATAAAAAACATAAGTAAGTGCTAAGCCAACTACATCAGTCAATAATAATAGGAGAGGGTCCTTTCGCTGAATATCATCATTATACTTCACAGTATGCAATAAAGATCTACATCACTTTGTTACTAGGGGGAAAAATAAATTAAGAATTCCTTTTACTAAATTAAAAATTGGAAGTCACGCTCCAAATTCTTAAGGAGTTACATTATTTATATAAGTATAAAAAAGGTAAAGAGAGAGAGATGCTTCTACGATCTGAATGAATTTTACATGAATAACTTGTAATATCTGTACGAGACATAATTTTATTGTATACTTTAAACTATGTTGACGCTTCCCATAAAATGTAAATATTTTCTACAGCCCGAGGCCCGGCGGGTCACAAAAAATATTAAGCTATTTTTTTTTATTTTATTTTTTTGATTAGCGAATTTTACTCTAATTTTGACAGTTTATTTTATAAGTCTAATCTAATCCAAGTTACTACCTTTTTTTGATAATAAAATGAAGATCAAATTTTAAATACAGGAATAGAATAGAATTCACTAATCCAAAAATGAGAATTAGCTTCAATTTTTTTGTGAATCGTTAATTTTTATTAATCTAAACACATACCTACATATTAACTTATGCTGGAAACTGTATGGATTTCCTTTCCCATTGTACTATTTACTTTTTTCTTTTTAAAACGTTACTATTATTAATTTGAAATGATTAGTTCTTAGACAGTGACATTTATCTGTCAGTTACATATATTTGAATAACTGCGTAACTAAGGAGTTTTGTTTGTAGAAAATTTATTAGGTGCGTTCAATGAAGTAAGCAAATCTAGCAAATGCTAGGTAAGCAGACGAGATTTGTTGCTTAGTGCGCTGAACGATTTGCTAGCTATATGATGAACACTGTCATCCACAACTGTCATCGAGAAACGTATATAGATGTCAAACATAACTGTGAAATTGTGTATCTGTCGTATCACTTTTCTTGGTCTGCGAACATGGAAAATGAATTTATATATTTATTTTCAGATAGTGGGATTAATTTGGAAGAAGCTATATTGACTATAACAAAATATTTCAAATTTAATCATGTTATATACATCCATCATAAAACTCTCAAAGCCTTTTTGACATGTGGTTGACTGACACACACCATATAAAGAAATAGAAACAGTTCAAGTTAACTTTATGTATGTAAAATTTGTATTTCCCGCCATTATATTTGACACAAGCAAGACAAGCGAGAAAATTGTGACTAGGATTGCTTGCGAGCAAATCAAGCAAATGCTAGGCTAGCAAAGTCGTTCAACAAATTTTACTTCCGGTTGCTTGTTTTGCTGGGCTTATTGAACGTACCTAATAATCTTTAATTTTTATAATAACATTAATCTCGAAAAAATAACATTTAAAGGTATTTTTCGAAGAAAAACTATTTTGAGCAAGTAAAGTGCCATTTCCGGTTAACCGATTTATACCAAAATCTAATGGGCTCTTTGCATTTGAGTTAGAGCGGAGGATCCACAGAGACACACATACACACAGATATCATCGTGAAAATGTTAAAATTGGATTCTAGGGACCTTAAAACGTGCATATTTACCAAAATCTCGATATACGATTTTTAGCACTATATCCCTGTACCACCCTTACCAAGGGTAGCGGGAAGTGAGCACCTACCAACATAATGTAATGTTAGTAGCAAAGACCGAAAACGGCCAGAGAACAAAAACAGCCACAACGCATTGTGGATTTATCTAAACATACAAAGAGCGATATTTATTTATAATTTTTTAAACAAACCGTAACGTAATCTGACCTAATGCACAAAACTCACGCCCTGCGTAGTATGTATTTGTTAGTTTTGTATAATTAACATAAACTAAACTAAAATAAAAAATAAAATAAATATATCATCACGGCTTATTACCCATTGCTGGGTGTGCCAATCTGCACAAATATTATGTTATTTTAGTATTTGTTCCAGATAATCCTCAATGCTTACTGACCGGACTGTTTTTTATAATGATTCTTCATCAATGTCACATTTAACTTACTTATTTTTATTTAAACTTTTTAATGCAATGTTATTTTAAGTTCTGCATTTATGAGGCAAATCTTTTATAATTTGGGACACAATTTAATTTTTCATGTGTATAAATCCGATGAATTTTTAATTTTATTGTCACATTTTGGTCATTGTTATGACTGCAGAAAGAAAAACAAAATATGTAATTAGTTTGATGACCTTAGTTTATTTGAAGTGCTTCTTGGAAACACTCTGCAACCAACATGAAGTCATACAAACAACCTTGTCCCAACTTGTATTAAATTTCTCATCTAGCACAATTGTATGTAGAAATTAGTCATTATTTAAATGTTTCCATAAAACTAGAAAAAGCAGTGAAATTCGTGAAAAATAATTAATTAATGGGAGGGTAATCTCTTCTTAAATGTCTATTCTCCATTTTATTGTTTGGAACAAAAGACGACGTGAAACTCGGAAGGAAGAAAGGAAGGAAACGAGGTGAAATAAGAGGAAAGGGAGATTAACTGATAAGCACTACACCGTAGCACATAGACGGCGATGTCTTATTTCACCCAATGCCCGCTATTGGGATTTTCAAATAAGAAAACGCTAACTAGCGGCGAATATTAGAACTACAAACAGTGGTACACATTTAATATTTACTTAAAACTACAACTATATGACTACAAAAACTTTAATATACATACTTGAATTATAAATAAAAAATCTGATGTGGCCAGCACATTACCTTCCGTCAGTTCTATATATTTTATAAAAAATTCCATACAGACAGATTCTTGCGAAAGACTATATTTCCAGTACATTACCTTTTCTCAGTTCTATGTATTTTGTACAAATTCCATAGAGAAAGTATCTTAGAATTGATTCCATTTTTGCAGTATAATTATAACACAAACATACTATATCAATCGCATTTGACATTGACATCTGTCAATCAGAATTTTTTAATTTATTAGCTGTTTCCATAGTCAGCTGCTTTATGAAATTTAATTTCTTTATAATTTTCAAATTTTCAACTTAATATCCACTGAATATGAAGTATAAAATGTAATTAAATCGTATAGAGAATAAAATATTCCTTAATATTTATAATATTATTAAATGAGAAAAAATGATATTAACAGCATTTTTTTCAAGAAAAACCGTTAAAATCTTCAAATGAGAGTACTTCCGATCGACCAATTATAACCAAAATCTAATCAGCTCTTCATATGGATGTAACGAAGAGGAATTCGCAAGAATTATAATTTTTAGAATCCATATAACTATGGTTCTTTTCATTATTTTCTATTTAAAATGTTACTATTATTAATTTGAAATGATTAGTTCTTTTACAGTGACATTTATCTGTCAGTAATATACATTTGTGCACCAAGGAGTTGTGCTTGTTTAAAGCGTAGGCTCCGGGATTTAAATTTAAATAATTTTATAAATTTAGCCATAAAATATATAGAAAAAATATTTATGCAAATCTGTAGAAAATTTAGAAGTCTTTAATTTTTATAATAAACACAAATCTCAAAAAAATAACATTTATTTGAAGGTATTTTTCGAAGAAAAACTATTTTGAGCTTCAAGTAAAGTACCATTTCCGGTTATCTGATTTACACCATAATCTAATAGCTTCTTCCCATATTAGAATAAGGTATAAATACGATTTCAAAAGTTTCTGAATGATAGTATTTGACACATATACATACACACAGACATCATATCGTGAAAATGTTAAAATTGGTTTCTAGGGACCTTAGAACGTGATCATTTACCAAAATCTGGATATGCGATTTTAGCACGATCTCTATACCTCCCTTACCAAGGGCAGCGGGAGGTAAAAATACTAATAAATAAGAAAATGCTACGCTTACAAATGTCAACAAAGAGTGTACCATTGTTTAATGCGATCAGCGCCATCTCTTGATACTTGAAAATTCCAATACCAAACGTCTTGTAATGATTACATAGATTTGAATTGTTCAATAATATTCATACTACCTCAATATACTAAGCTGAATTGATTTGTACAGTAATTAAACTTAATAGCTCGGCTTCTACTTGATTTCTTAAAATGTTAGGGTTAGCTTCATTTTTAAGTCTTATCAAACTTTTCTAATCCTTTTCAAGTCTTTTAAGCTTTGTAAATGCTCATGTGCAAATTCAATTAGGGATGCGCATACAATATAATTTGACCTGTAGTTCTCAATTTCCAGAATACAATTATTAATTTTAAAATGAAAACATATGCCGAAAATAGCATAGAAATAAGCACGTCTATACAGTAATTCCTTTAAATTCACACTTTTTCTTATCCAGTGGCATAAATTGTAAATTATCACAATACCAATTGAATAATAATTCCTACAACTGATCAATATTTCATATATTACTCGATATATGTACCATCCAAAAATATTGTTCAGTAGGTATCAAAGATTTACTTGATCTGTGTTAGTAACATATATCTCTGACAGCTGAATTTACTAAAACGCCTCATTTGATATACCTAATACCAATGATATTAATATATACACTGGATTGCTAACTTATATGATGTGCACGGTGTACGCAGATACTCGTGAGGCATCCAACTGGAAGGCAGCCATTTGCAGGAAAGGCAAAATACGCGCCAAATTTTAAATTACATACAGAAACAAATTGTAAATGGGATGAATTAACAGATTTTTATTTATTTATTGCGAATATTTTAAAAATTAGTTATTATTTTAATAATATAATATACATTTATTACATATATAGCAAATCCACAATTAAATTAGTACTATGGTACTGAAATATCGCTTTCTGTACGACGTTTTCTATATTTTTTGCTGCTGGAACCCTCTTTTGCAAATGTGGTGAAAAATTTGAAAATACAGAAGGTGCTGAGTCTGGTTTTAATCTTCTTACATATGTTCCAGGCCTTTTCAAATAATCAGTTTCAAGAAAATGATCACTGCGAATTTTTGACGCTTTTATATGTGTGAAATCTTTTCTTTTTATGGCGTCTATCCACAATCATAATATACCAAAAGAAAATCTGTAAATATTTAAAACAGTAGTATGAATAAATATGTATGCATATATATAAACAACAATACATACCTACTTGAAAAATTGTCGAGGGTTATCCTTGCTATGTCTATTTGTGCACCCAAAAGCACAACAAAGGGCGGCATATTGCCTTTTATTACGGAAATATATGACTTAAAATATTTATTCACTAAGAACACAACACAAACACCACTTTATTCAAGAAAACTAGAATATAATGCAATAATAGACCAACGAACGTTTGACGTTTTGCCTCTCCTACAAATGGCGACGTACCCCTACCACTTGCCTCACTTGTTAAACGTCAGCTATCCAGTGTTTTATAATATTAGAACATCCTTGCCTAATACACACAAGACACAAGTAAGCAGTTTTCAGTCAATTCATATTCTAGTAGGAATAACATCATTATTCTTGTAGCCAATTTTATATTTAACTGGTATTTATTTTGAGTAAATACTACCCATAATTGAGATGTATTCTGTATCCTATACCATGTTAATTTTAAAAGCCTGTAACCTATATAAAAAAATAATTTAACTGTGATTTAAATTTATTATTCGGTGTTTGTTTCTGTTATTGGTGAAAAATATAAACAGCATGTTAAAATTAACATGACAAAATACAGAACACACCCCATTATCATAAAAAAATTCAATATTAATATTTTTATTTAAAAAATAAATCTCTGAATTATTTTAAAAAATCTTTCAAAACATAAACTATAAGTTTCTGTTTAAAGTTTGTAGACAATGTTAAATTATTAAAACATACTGGTTGGACTTGCATTGTCTTAAAAGCAGGGAATAATCAAAACTTTATATTTTCGAGCAAAGAGTATCTGTAATACCGAAAAAACTTTTTGTGAAGAAATACGAAATATAAGACAAGATCTATTAAAAAACGGTTATCCGGTAAGGCTAATTGAAAATACTCTTCGTAGCTTGGCGAACTATGAAGAATATTCTCATAACAAAAACCTTGGACACAGAATATCTTTGTCAATTCCATATGTGAAAGGAATTTCCGAGAAAATAAGAAGAATAGGGAAAGATTATAATATTTTAACTGTTTTTAATGCGGGGTCAAATTTAAGAAGTTATTTAACAAAAACTAAACCATCTGGCATCTTAGATTCAAAAAACTGTATTTACCAAATTCCATGTGAGTGTGGAAAATTTTATATAGGTGAAACTAAAACACCATTAGAAATTAGGGTAAAAGAACATAAAATGCATACCAAAAATGGTGAAGTATCAAAATCTGGGGCAGCATATCATTCATGGGAGGAAGGGCATCATATGTTGTGGAAAGAAGCTAAAATACTCCACAAGGAAGAACAATGGAGGAAAAGAAAATTTAAAAAAGCAGTTTTTATATTTTCAAATGCAAATAATATTAGTAAACCTAGCGTTGAAATTAGTAACCTGTGGAAAACATTATTATGTCAAATTGAGGACGTCAAAATTTGACTGAATAGTTTTATCAAAGTCTATATTTTACAATTTATATATTTATTATTTATTTTATGTTTTATAATTTTATTATTATAATTATTTTGTAACCTGACGACGACTGTAGATTTGCAGCAGTCGAAACGTTGTAATATTTTAAAAAATAAAGACAATGCAAGTCCAACCAGTATGTTTTAATAAACTATAAGGTTTTATTATTAAATACCTGAATGTTTACTAACCTATTAATTAATAAATACGCCTTGTTATATTTAAAAGTGCACGCCTGTGTTTTCTTCCAAGTAAATAAAATAAATAGCCTTCACGTTCCGGCGGAAAAGTCCGTGTGGAATTGGAAATGACTGTGATTACAAACGGAAGAAAACATTCAGGGAACGAAATAGCTGGCGGAAGGAACAATATTATCGGTTCTTTCCTCCGATAACCACTAAACTTCCTTTAACCCCTCCCCTAGAACCCTTTAGCGCTCAAATGACCACTGCATCGCAGGATTTCCAAACGTGAACTTAGAGAAATGCTTCATTTCAAATGTCAAATTCATACATACGAAAGACTGTCCATATAAAAATAGTATCACATATTTTCTCACCATTTATTTATTAATTTATTATAATTTTAATATTATTTTCATAACAGACTACAATGTCCTATTTAGAAAAGAAATTTTAATTAGTAAAGGTGGCTTTAGACGATCAAATATTTACATATATTTTATTGGCATTTTAAAAAATATGAAATAGAAACGATTGTTATATAAATAATACACTATATGTATAATGGTAGGTATGTTGGTTCAAAGATACATATTCCATAATATATTTATGTAGTTGAATAAGCAATAGATTCCTTCACGATCACGATTTTTTCATTATTATTAATTTCTATAAATACATCAGATTTACACATATTTAATATAAAGGTTTATGGTTAAATGAAATATATAATTATTGAATCAAAATACGTTATATTTTGATTTTTACAGGTACTCATTTTTTGTCATTGTTGTAATCAATGCTTGTCATTGTTAATAATTTTTTTATCTCATGTGTTTTAATTTTTGTAATCTATTCTCCTCGCTAATGTGATCTATGAATATTAATTATGCAGTCATCATTTAATGACTGTTTCAATTATTATTCTATGAAACTGTGAACAGTTCTCTACCATTAATTTGTACTCGTACTCGTACAAGTAGGTAGGGTTTTCTACAAATTATCTTGACTGGCGGAAACTGCCCTTGTCTTTAGGTTTGAACCAATAATTTTGACAATATCTTAATTATTGCTATTTAAAATTATTCAACTTTATATTAAAGAAAAAAAAAGTCACTTTAATTAAAGTTTTACAATGAGTTTGTTTAAAAATATTTCTTAATTAGTAATGTAATTCATTATCTGGTACACATCTGAATGAATTTTGATAAGTCTGGAAAAATCTTCTCTATTTTCATGTTAAAATATTTTTTAAACATAAATTTCTGTAAGAATTGGTTGGATGTATAATTACCTTCTATGTTTTTCATTTAACAATAGATATAATAAAAATTGTTAACTTTTGCTTTTAATTTCCATATTTGTTTAAATTTTATATAGATATATATTTGAAGGAATAAATTTTATTTTCTTTGGAAGTAAATTGATCTATCGTTTATAAAACCGGCCATAAATGTTGTAAAATATATAATATTCCTTAACTCATGGGTATTTTCAGTGTCTCAGAAACTCCAGTCAAACATTTTTAAAATGTTCCTACCAAATTTAAATATGATAAAATGTGCTTGAGCAGGTACTATACAAAATCATAATATATGTTTTTTCTACAAATCTACTAAAAATAGGTTTTTTAATCTTTGTTTTTAGATTTAAAAATGTCATTTTATGATACCAGTGTTAAAAAGAGACAGATCATTGTTACTTTTAACACTAGTGTTAAAAATGAAGTACATAATTACATTGATAATGTCGAATGGAACTACAAATCGACATTTTTCGCAAATATCGAAAAATGATTAGAAATACAAATTTAAATGAAATAATAGTGTTTGTAGAAAAAATAGTGTATGATAATATATGTTAAAAGTTCCGCTTTGCGTCGTGTTCCAAACTTCTTTCTCACAAAATAAAGTGTCACTTTTAACACATATCAAAAATAATTATTTTATAATACATAAATATTCCTTCATTGATTGATATTATAATCACTATTTCTACGTAATCATTAATCTATTATCAATATCTTCTATTCACCCTCTTCTGCCATTGAATACAAATACAATTTATTTTCTTAAATAAGGGTGAAAGCATTACAAGCAGAAATCCTTGATTCTCGTCCACATGTAGACGTAGTAAGAGATAAATTTCTCTGCAATCAGTGTTTAGGGTCCGGCAAGCTCCGGTGCTGACCGGAACCCGTTATAGACCTCCGGGGATTCCGGGCATTTTCCGGTAATCACTCGATAAGATCCGACAATTACATTAGGTTAGTGCTCATGATATATGTTCACCTATTTAGTGGCTATTCCAGATTATAACATAACGTCAATTGAAAATGTATTTAAAAACTGATTTATATATATATATATATATATATATATATATATATATATATATATATATATATATATATATATATATATATATATACAGGTGTTTCCTTTAAAAAAACAGCGCTTTTTGGGCGAACTAACAACTTTAGAGAAAAATGTTTTATACCAAAAATGATCAAGAATAAGGGGATAATGTATCATAAGCCGCTTTCTTTTTATCAAGAAGATCAACTCCGAGTAGCACACATCTACCCTAAATCGTTCTTTTTAAAACGGGTTAAATGATCTTGTACTACCCATTTTCTTCGTCCCCGCCCTCGCGAAGCACCACCTTTGAAACAGGATCATATAGATCCTGAACTGATCCCGAATGTCAATGTTACGTCAATATGACTGACTGCTATGTATTTTGTCTTTTTTGTAAGTATTTGATATTAAAATGACATGAATAGAAGAAATTAATTAGTTTGAAACGTTATATCATGTTTCATTACCATAAGACATACATCTATATTTAAATACTCAAAGGTAAAAGAATTTAATATGTCAAAATCAAATCACATACACAACGGGTTGTAACCACAAGCAAATTCAGCATATTATTATATTATAAATATAATGCTATATATGTTTTTATCTCCCACTTCTTATTTTTAAAAATATACTGTTCTTTTTAGGAGTAGTTCAGTTCAGTTCAGTACAAGGTAAGATCAGTTCATTTTCCCCCTAAAAAGAAAGCGCCTAATAGTAACAAACCGAATATTTAACCAGTGGTTCTCCAACGGTAGAACAAAATTATATATTTTTTAAATGGCAACCTAAATAATTTTTAGCCCTTTAAATATAACAGGGTTGTATAACAATTATTTCGAGAAAAATGGTATTAAAAACTAGAAATAATGTAATAAAAAATGGGTTTACTACTAGCGCAACTAGGCTACAGACATCAATTGCATAGCCTATTGTAATATTATAACATTATTTTTAATTCCATTTTTCTCGAAATGATTGTTATACAACCCTATTTATATCGTTGAAATCAGAAAAAAATTCTCTATCTAATGGACTACATAGATACCATTTAAAAAAATATAATTTTGTTCTGCCGTTTGAGAACTACTGGTCGAATTTTCGGTTTGTTATTATTAGTAAATTAGACCCTTATTCTTGATCATTTCTTGTAAGTAACATTTTTCTCTAGTCATTAGTTCGCCAAAAAAAAAACGCTAGTACAACGTTTTACGCACTACTGCAATCAAATGAAATATATATATATATATATATATATATATATATATATATATATATATATATATATATATATATATATATATATATATATATATACCGGGTGGAACATCATACCTGTGTACATAGGCAATTCATATGAGAAAAACAGTTTTTTCGTGCCCATTGCTCCCCAAATTATTTTAGACAAAAATGCTTCAAATAAATGTTGTAGAGCATAAAATTCTGCATCTAAATCAATAAACAGAATTACTTTTACATGCTTTGTAACGACACAAATTAAATAAGAAAATATTGAAAACTACGTTGAAAATATCAAATAGCCATGGAATTGAAACAAAAATAGAAACAAATAAATAGGTAAATTAAATTCATACAAAAATCTCCATACCTATTATTACGACAATTGTACATTTCAATGAAATATTTATTTTTTATAGGATTTTTATTGAAAATCTTTTTAAATTGGAAATAATTCATGTAAACATTAAGACCTATCTACTACAATTCAAATTTCAAACAGTAATTCTCTGAATAAAATAATCACTACAATTTATTATTATAACAAATATTCGAATAATCCTCCGTTTTCAGCCAAGCAATAACCAAGTCTATTGTAGAATGAATTTCTTACATTAGCGAGCTGCCTATTTGTGATTAAGGCGCTCTCCTCCATGATAGCTTCTCTCAATGAATTAATATTTGGGTGGCGCTGCTTATAAATTTTACATTTAAGATGACCCCATAAAAAAAGTCGCAAGGTGCTAAATCAGGAGATCTGGCTGGCCAATTTAAAGTTCCACCACGACCAATCCAGCGATTTGGAAATGCTTGGTTTAAATAATCTCTAACACTTACTCCGAAATGAGCTTGGCAGGGCCGATCTCATTAATCAAGAGTTCTAAGTATGTTTCAGAATTTAAGTTGCCAACGATCTCAAATGGTCCAATAATATTGCTATTAAAAATGCCTGCCCAAATATTAATTTTTTGAGGATATTGCGTTCTGGTGGTAACATTTAATCTTCGATTTTCTAGAGCCCAGTGCCTATCATTTTGAACGTTTGGTTCATTGTTTAATGTAAAAGTACACTCATCGGTAAAGCAAATAGATGGAAGAAAATCACGATCCCGATTTGCTCGTTCTTGCATATCTTCACAAAAAACTCGCCTACTTTCTTCATCAATGGGCGAAATGTCTTGATGGCATTGCATCTTATAAGGGTGGTATTTATGTTTTCTAAGAATGCGCAATACAATAGAATGAGCAATCTCACATTCCTGCGCTATTATTCTTGAACTTAATTTAGGATTAAAATTTATTAATTCCAGAACTCTTTGTTCGTTTTCTAAATTAATGCGATTATTTTTATTTCCTATAAATAAAGATATGATTCGTTTGTAAATCTCTTAAAAAATATTCAAATTTAAATTTACCTGTACTATTTTCCGCCGCAACACTTGCCGTGGATTCAAATTTTTAAACATACGCGCGTATTGTTGTAGCGCTTGGAATTGGCCTATTTGGAAATTTCACGGCGAATAAATCTCTAACTATACGTAAACAATTTCCACTATAAAAAGTTTTTATTATAAAAACCCTTTCTTCGTTAGAATAAACTGAATTCATTTTGATATTTTACCGTCAAATTAGTTATTTATCTGTCAAACGTCAGACATTTATTTGTTTCTATTTTTGTTTCAATTCCATGGCTATTTGATATTTTCAACGTAATTTTCAATATTTTCTTATTTAATTTGTGTCGTTACAAAGCATGTAAAAGTAATTCTGTTTATTGATTTAGATGCAGAATTTTATGCTCTACAACATTTATTTGAAGCATTTTTGTCTAAAATAATTTGGGGAGCAATGCGCACGAAAAAACTGTTTTTCTCATATGAATCGCCTATGTACACAGGTATGATGTTCCACCCGGTATATATATATATATATATATATATATATATATATATATATATATATATATATATATATATATATATATACCGTGTGTCTGTCTTAAAGGTGTACATAGGAGATTAACATGGGAAATCAGTTTTTTACAAATTCTTGCTCGTCTAATTATTTTAAGCAAAAACGCGTCAAATAAAAGTTATAGGGCATAAAATTCTGCATCTAAATCAATAAATAGAATCAGCTTTACATGCTTTATAACGACAGAAATTAATTATAAAAATCTGATGTGGCCAGCACATTACCTTCCGTCAGTTCTATGTATTTTGTACAAATTTCATACAGAAAGTTCCTTGCTAAATTAAATATTCTATTTCTTGTACATTACCTTCCGGCAGTTGCATGTATTTTATGCAAATTTCATACAGAAAATTATTATTTTGTGACGTTTTCTAAATACAGTGTAATGTATCTGCAGAAATAAAAGATTTAATATTATTATTATTATTTCTTGTACATTACCTTAAAGCAGTTGTATGTATTTTATACAAATTCCATACAGAAAGCAAAAGATCCTATATTTCCCGTAAAATTAAAAGACAAACACACTATCTCAATTTCACTTGACACTGACATCTTTCAATCAGAATTTTCTTAATATAGTAGCTGTTTCCAAAGCTATGGTTACTTTATGAAATTTAATTTCTTTATAATTTTTTAACTCTATATCCATTTAATATTAAGTATAAAATGCAGTCAAATTGTATAGAGAATAAAATATTCTTTAATATTTATAATAACATCAAATGTGAAAAAATTATATTTAACATAGTTTTTTCAAGAAAAACTGTTAAAATCTTCAAATAATGGTACTTCCGGTTGACCAATTGTAACCAAAATCTAATCAGCTCTTCATATGGATGTAACGAAGAAGTATACGAAAAAATTATAATTTTTGTAACTGTAGTATTAGAGTTATCGCAGACGAAAATTTTGTTACACACACACACACACACATCCACACACACACACACACACACACACACACACACACACACACACACACACACACACACACACACACACACACACACACACACACACACACACACACACACACACACACACACACACACACACACACACACACACACACACACACACACACACACACACACACACACACACACACACACACACACACACACACACACACACACACACACACACACACACACACACACACACACACACACACACACACACACACACACACACACACACACACACACACACACACACACACACACACACACACACACACACACACACACACACACACACACACACACACACACACACACACACACACACACACACACACACACACACACACACACACACACACACACACACACACACACACACACACACACACACACACACACACACACACACACACACACACACACACACACACACACACACACACACACACACACACACACACACACACACACACACACACACACACACACACACACACACACACACACACACACACACACACACACACACACACACACACACACACACACACACACACACACACACACACACACACACACACACACACACACACACACACACACACACACACACACACACACACACACACACACACACACACACACACACACACACACACACACACACACACACACACACACACACACACACACACACACACACACACACACACACACACACACACACACACACACACACACACACACACACACACACACACACACACACACACACACACACACACACACACACACACACACACACACACACACACACACACACACACACACACACACACACACACACACACACACACACACACACACACACACACACACACACACACACACACACACACACACACACACACACACACACACACACACACACACACACACACACACACACACACACACACACACACACACACACACACACACACACACACACACACACACACACACACACACACACACACACACACACACACACACACACACACACACACACACACACACACACACACACACACACACACACACACACACACACACACACACACACACACACACACACACACACACACACACACACACACACACACACACACACACACACACACACACACACACACACACACACACACACACACACACACACACACACACACACACACACACACACACACACACACACACACACACACACACACACACACACACACACACACACACACACACACACACACACACACACACACACACACACACACACACACACACACACACACACACACACACACACACACACACACACACACACACACACACACACACACACACACACACACACACACACACACACACACACACACACACACACACACACACACACACACACACACACACACACACACACACACACACACACACACACACACACACACACACACACACACACACACACACACACACACACACACACACACACACACACACACACACACACACACACACACACACACACACACACACACACACACACACACACACACACACACACACACACACACACACACACACACACACACACACACACACACACACACACACACACACACACACACACACACACACACACACACACACACACACACACACACACACACACACACACACACACACACACACACACACACACACACACACACACACACACACACACACACACACACACACACACACACACACACACACACACACACACACACACACACACATACAGACATCATCGTAAAAATAGTAAATTCATATTCTAGGGACCCTAAAACGTGCTTATTGATTAAAAACTCATCATCGAATTTTTTGACCAAAGACAATACCTTCCTTACCTAAAGGTGACGGAAGGTAAAAATGTTGAAAATTACGTTGAAAATATCGACAGCCATGGAGTTGAACAAAAAATAAATAAATGCTTGACGTTGTATCTGTCACAACGTAAGTTAACTTATTTGACGTTTCTAACAATTTGATAAAACGTCAAGCATTTATTTATTTTTTGTTCAATTCCATGGCTGTCGATATTTTCAACGTAATTTTCGACATTTTCATATTTAATATCTGTCGTTACAAAGCATGTAAAAGTAATTATGTTTATTGATTTAGATGCAGAATTTTATTCCCTAAAACTTTTATTGCATTTTTGCTTAATAATTAGGCGAGCAGGAAATTGTAAAAAAACTGATTTCCCATGTTAATCTCCTATGTACACCTTTAAGACAGACACACGGTATATATATATATATATATATATATATATATATATATATATATATATATATATATATATATATATATATATTTCATTTGATTGCAGTAGTGCGTAAAACGTTGTACATACCTCAGGCCGAAAGTTTACACCCTTGGAAGTATAAAAGACTTCCGCCACGCGTCGGGCTTCATATTGCGTCCGCAGGCGTAAACCTTTTCTTTCGACCCGATATACGTTACGTAAATAACTATTTCTCCATTGTTCCGTATAACTTGATTATATTATACAGAGTGATCAAAACTATCTGATAGTCACATGACCTGAATACTTCTCAATATTTTACTCCGTGGAAACAAGTATTAGCAGTTACGTGCAATTCATAGACAGACCAGAAAAGTGTAACGGTCAAACATAGGCGCGAAATTCAAACTCAGTTCATAACGCTGAGAACATAATTTCAATCCCCGTGTATTTCTTACCAAGGAAATTTTTGCTCAAATTTAAAGGCCGAAAAATCTCATAAAAGTAAATTTCTTATGCAAAGCATTGTATGTAGCATCTAGACCGATCCTTTATCTCCAGATTCATACAATAATATTCACATGAACTCTGCACAGTTTATAATTATTTAGATAATAATACAACATACAACACTACGAAATTCATTGAACGTATGTCTTAGTTTGATCGTGCATGCTTCATCTTCTATTGTTCTGTCCTATTTACTGGTGGGTCAACGACATACGGTATCCTTGCTTGCACCAAGCATTTTAATTTCTAATAATTTTCTTACTTTACCTTTGCTACAGGGTTAAACTGTTGCAATCTATTACTGAATAAACAAACTATCGAATTCTTAGTAAGAGCTGCTTAATATCTTTTTTTTAAATATCTTTTTTTGTCTGTAAAATTAAACTCCTATATGAAACCTATACTAGGGAATTCAAACTATGAACTCGCGCCAAAGGCAAATTCTAACCTAACTATTCTGATCTATTGTTCTGTCAATCATAATTACATTACCGATAATAGTCTTTTCAATAATCTTATTTGTGTATTTCGTTATTTGAAGAACATTGAATTAATATTAATAATAAATTCATCAAAAATGTCTGTACTCACCAGCTTCTTCCTTTTCATCTTCAACTTGGTGAGGTTCAGGTTCTGGTAGAGGTTTCCCCGTAGCGCTGTGTCGTAGGTGCTGTAGGTGCGTGTGCAGCAGCTTGGCGGCGCGAGCATCGCCTGCCTTTACTTCAAGCTCAGCCAATGTCAGCAGGCACAGCTCTGCCCCCGCGTCAGGGAAACGACCGCGTGCTGGAGCTACGTCCAAGGAGAATTTCTCCACACACCATCGTAACCAGGAGGTAATGTGGGTGGAGGTCCATTCCTCGGGATCTAAATGGAAATAAGTTCTAAAATAAAAATATGAAAAGTGATTGTATAAATAATACACGAGTATGAAGGGTTCAGAACACAACTAGATATAGTCAAAATAATTATGTTAACAAAATTTTGTAATCACACCAAACAAATTATAATTTATAATAAAATTTCTGAAATAGAACATTATATTTGTCATCATTCGTTTCCAATGGAATAATTTATGACCGTGTCAAAGAGGCAAATGCCCATATTCATAAACACTCGCAAAGTTTCAAAACGACTCGTTACAATTTTTGACAAATAGAATCAAACTTAACTGTTACAAGTAAGGAACTATCAAAGACATTCTAGACCTAGACCTAGACGATCGTTCTTCGTTTACATATTGTGATTGTAGACGGCCATCATTTCCGAATAAATGGAATCCACTTACGAAAAACCGAAAAGGTTTTGGGTTCGAATTTCACTAAGACATGAATGTTTGTATATGTAAATATCTCTATAATTGGGATCTACTTCTGTTGAGAGGTTTAAGAAAAAACGAGCACCAAAAAGGTAAAGGGGGAAGACTCCACCGATGCCAGAAGACAACACAGACCACAGCGCAGCTCCCCGATGCAGAGCCGGAAGACTTATAAGACGCCCACAAAGATATTTAATCAAACATTTTGTAATGTTTGGAATGTTTAATTGTATGAATGTATTCTGTATACATGAATTGTAACAATTTGTAAGATCTTACTGTAAGTGTGATAATGTCCAAGTTATTTTATTTATATTATTTTGTGTATTACATATTATAGAGCAGGGGTCGCAAACTGGCGGCCCGCGGGCCGCAAAGATCTACAAACGGCCCGCAGCCTTAACGATATAATTTTCAAAAATTTCACTTATGACTAGATACTAGAGTCTAGACGACGATTTAATTTAATATAATCTTATAAATACGTATGGTCGGCTAGGTAGAAAAGGACAAAATAGTCAGTTCTGCTAGTAGTAAGATGGCTACAGTTATAATGCTCAGTCAACAATTCAACGTCCCTTACAAATCTTACTATGGCTCACCTTGCCTTAACTGCCACGAATCGTTTGCTGAGCTTGTGGCATTGTGCCAACATGCTATCAATATTTGGAAGTACTTACGTTTATGAGCTGCTATTTTCTATTATGAAACTGAATAAGTTAAAATACCGCTCTCGAATAAAGGATTCCAGATTAGCTGCAGTACTACACATTGATGCACGGAGTACTGAAGCAAATTTTGATATGTTAGTGCAGAAGAAAAGGTGTCAGGTCTCTGGATCAAAATTAAAATAAAAAAGTTGATAATTTATTTTTAATTGCTTAATGGTGTAACGCTATTTTTATTTATAATTATTTTTTTTACAATTTTTGTATTTTTAGTAAACTTGAATAGACCCTAAAGAAGGTGCAGGTGTGCACCTAAACGTCGGTGTTATAAGAAGAATAAATACTGATTGACTGAGATTTCGAGTAATTGTTAACATCTTATTTTGTAATACATACTTAAATACTTTGTTTTTGTTTAAAAAAAATAGTGGGATGTTACATTTGATAGTTATATTTAGATTATGGCCATATTGGCAATACTTCTGTAACCAAAGCAATCATTACAATAAAGTTGTTATGTGTAACATTGACACATTACATTTCGATTTTTCTGTCAGTGTCGATTGTTTTTACTGGATAAAAATTATACCGTACCGTTTAAAAAAAATTTACGAGTGTTTATGAATATGAGCAGAGTCCACGGAAACAGGTAAAAGTATGTTTTCAGAGTCACGAGCTACATCAGACCAAGTCCATGTGTTTGTGGACTTATAACTAAAATGTTAGTCAAAGTATGGAGCGATGGACTTGGTCTATTTGTGCTTTCGTCCCTCCAAATTTAATTGTATAGAAATTGCTAATCTGCTTTTATTCGCAAAGAAAATTACTTGAGAGTATTTTTACATTTATACTTTCTTATTAATGATAATTTTAAAGTTCCAACGTTCCGGTATTTTCGTCTTTAGACATGACTATGACTATTCCGGTGTATTTTGATTTACGAGTAGAAACAGACCATTATTATACGAGTACAATATGTCATATTAGTAGGTCTTATTTCGAAGTCACTTTTATTCAAAGCTTCGAAACGTTAATTTTTTTTTTTTTTGATGTTATGTTCGTTCCGGTTAACTTAAATATATATATATATATATATATATATATATATATATATATATATATACAGGGTGTTTCCTTTAAAACAACCAGCGCTTTTTTGGGCGAACTAATGACTTTAGAAAAAAATGTTATATACAAGAAATGATCAAGAATACAGGGCTAATTTATTAGTAATAACAAACCAAAAATTCGACCAGTGGTTCTCAAACGGCAGAACAAAATTATATTTTTTTAAATGGTATATATAATTTTTTAGCCCATTAGATAGAGAATTCGTTTCTGATTTCAACGATATAAATATGGTATAGGGTTGTATAACAATTATTTCGAGAAAAATGTTATTAGAAATGTTGTAATATTACAATAAGCTATGCAATACACAGGTATTGATAGGTCTGTTGCCTAGTTACGCTAGTAGTAAACCCATTTTTTATTACATTATTTCTAGTTTTTAGTACCATTTTTCTCGAAATAATTGTTATACAACCCTATGCTATATTTATATCGTTGAAATCACAAAATAATGATCTATTTAAAGGACTAAAAAATTATATAGGGTGCCATTTAAAAAAATATAATTTTGTTCTACCGTTTGAGAACCACTGGTTAAATATTCCGTTTGTTACTATTGATACATTATCTCCTTATTCTTGATCATTTTTGGTATAAAACATTTTTCTCTAAAGTTGTTAGTTCGCCCAAAAAAGAGCTGGTTGCTTTAAAGGAAACACCCTGTATATATATATATATATATATATATATATATATATATATATATATATATTTATTTATATATTTATATATCAGTTCGGTTCCGGTTTTTGATCCGAGAAAAATAACGGTTTTTTTACGGTTTTCGGTTCATTTCCGAGTGATTAATCATTATTAAAATCAAACCAAATTCTCTTCCGCGTTTGATGAGTTGCGATTACACTAAAGATCCTGCAAATGAAGAAACATCAACAACTGAAGTGGAGAAAAGTTTGTGTCAACGCATGTGTTTGAACCATGGATTTGTTTTGGATAAAGCAAGCGTATACCGATATGTATTTCTTGTGTCTCCAAATTAAGAGAGAACACAGGAAGTGTGAGTGAGAAGGATATAGATAATTCCACTTTGGACAAGTGAATTTAATATTCACATCACTGTCAGATTCAGATCTGTCAAATTCACGTCAAAAATTTAGTTTAAATATATTTAATCATGAAACGTATAATAAATACGAGTACGATGTTAAATAAGAACACATGTAAGAATATAAATTTGACAATTAATCATTAAAATACTTAAATTTCAATGACAATAACAAGAATAAACTAATAACTGTCAAACCTGTGAGACAAACGAATGACAAGTAACGGAAATAAAGAAAACAAATCGAAGTTAAGTATCATTATCTCTGTCGATCTGGCCGGGTACATGGCGAAGATTTACTTACTCCACCCAGTAGTTAACAAATCCCTGGTTTAAACATAAGTATTAAACTGAAATAAACCGATAGTTTTTTGGGCTCCCGTTTTCGTTCCAACAAAAATAACGGTTTTTGGTTCAGTTCCGGTTCGAGGCCCTGCTTTTATTGCAGCATACTTTATTATTGCAAAATTAACCTATCCTGCAAAATATTATCTATAGATATTCGGTGCTATTCTGTAACTTTATCATTATCTCTTATCGATCGTTAAATTAATGACAATCGTTTATTTTTAATGATCAAGTTATCGATTGTCTCAATTTTCGTATTCTACAACTACAATCATTTTCTTTGTCATTTATTTGAAAATTTTACGCATTTCGCGCTCATATGAACTTAGCAGTCATTTACCAATATTTCAATTCTTTAATTATTGCGTTGTATTGTAATATTGTATATGTATATAAGTAAATATGCACTCACAGAATTGCAAAAAACAAAATAGTTTTAACATTATAAAATGTACCTACCTAAAATTTTCCGAAATAGATAAACAGTACCTAATTTAAGAAAGAGTAATATAAATTTTTTTAGTTTTAAATAATTATATAGGTACATTGTTCTATTGAGCCTCTTAATACTATTATTTATAATTGATTACAACAAATGATATTTTATTGATTATTGCTCAAGAATATTCACTGCACAAATTAATCCAACATGAAAAACTATTATGTAGTATTTTACGAAGAATAATTATGATTTACTATCATATATTTTTTATACATTTAAAAACTATGGTGGAATTTTGAAAGCTGAGTGATTTTATATTTTTTTCTTTCCACCGATATTCCCCTGATGTACTGTTAAACTTTAGTAGAAAAAAGTAAAAGAAATATCATTCCATACGCATATTTCTCTGGCATTGTTATATTGAAAACTATAACTGTAAAATTATTGATTACAACAAAGAATATTTTATTGATTACAAGAATGAATCCAACAAAGGAAATTTAATCAACATTTTAATAATAGCATTTTGCGAATAAAAAAATACAATAAAATTGTGGTGGAAATTATAAATGTATAGTTTCGAAGGGGCCTCGTATGTCATAAAAATTGCTCTGGGCCTCGCGGTTTCTAGCAGTGGCCCGGCCCCCGGATGTCATTTCTACCATTTTGCAGATGAGTCTTGAGTTTTATGATTAAATATTGCGCGAGTTCTCGGATTACTTAAAAGATTTGTTTAAAATTTTCAAGGAGAAAGGGTAACTTGCATTTCTTAGTGCCTTGTGAATACATAACCTAAATCTACAAATGACAAAAATATAAATAGTACGAATTATATTGTATATAATATAAAATGCTTACTTGTATATTCTTTCCATTATGTATATTGTATTGAAATACAAGCGATATAATATTCTAACTGCTATTTTCATCTGATTTTGACATTTGTTATCGATCATTAATATGATAACAACAGCATATTACTGATCGATAAATTTCGGTGTGTTATCGACTATCGTTAACCAATTTTAATGATCAAGTGACTTACAGAATCCCAATTTGAATTGCAATCGATCATTACCTCGATAATGATCGATAAATAATAATGATTGAGTTACAGAATAGCCCCGATTGTTGTGAATTAACAAATCATTTATCATTTATATGATGTTATTGGTTCATGAAATACGTGTACAGGTTCTTTATTACGTTTCACAGTAAAACTTTAATTTTTATTACCTAATATTATATTTTATAGAATATTTAGATATTTTATAAAACGATCACAATTCATTATAGGCTAATCGTGTTGAACCCGTATGTAAACCAGAATAATTTATACGATGAAAAATTATTCAAAACTCAAATTTTTACAGTACCTCTAACTAATGTATTTTCAAAAAAAATATTTTTTCAAAAAATTCTTTTGTTATTTGCTTTTTGCTGAACGTATTACTTGTGCAGCAAGCACGTCAAAGCGCTGGAAAACCTAGCTAGAAAACGATATCAATTCATAATACATGCATACATAACTAAAGATTATATTCCTTTCGTAAAAGCAAAAGTTATTTACAAGAACACTTACGACTTATTTATACCTGTTTAACCCAATATTCCATAACCATTATTTGGTATTAACCAAATTATTCAAACCAAACAAAAAATACAAGTTTCAAGATATATGCGCATGCGTAGTTTTCTTTGTATATGAAATGAGATTTACCGCCATATTTATGTATTAAATTTAGCGGAAAAAGTTTACTATGAAATATACTCGTAATAACAAAAGACTTACCAATATGTACCAGACGAGAATGTTACCTGTGCTATATAGTAATTAATAATTATTTTTTTCTTATCATCTCATAATTGTATGCGTATGTAGAAAAGTAAAAAGAAAATTTAAATAAATTTGTAAAAAAAATTCTATTATATTTACAACATATCAGTAAGATTTGAATATGATGAATAGGTTACTTCTAATAATGACGAAAATGGTAAAATAAATAAGGAAGTTTCAATCAGCACACACTAAGATATTAAATAGTTCTTAGAAAATGAACACTAACTAGCAAAATCTAGTTACACGATGCTCTCATGGGTTATTTAAGCCTAGAGATGTGCGAAAAAAAGATTGAACTTTGTATCAATTATATATTTCGAATTAACTTGTAATATAAGCTCAATTAATAATGAAAAATTGAGAACCTTAGAACCTATTAGAATTAAAAAATAAAATAAATAAATATAAAAATATCATCACGGCAAATTACCCATTGCCGGGTGTGCCAATCTGCTCTGTACGCAGATTTTGGTAATGATGATGGCATATTTGTACCGTGCGGGCGTTTACCAGCGTCACCTCACGGGCACTCATTGCCGGTGTAGAGAGTGCACCACAGGGGTCAATTTTGTGCCTTTTAAAATTCGAAATATTTGGCGTCGGTCGGGATCGAACCCGGTTCCTCAGATTCGCGACCAGACTACTATAAATTTTAAAACTACACCAATGTAACCTAAGTATGTATTAACTTGGCTTTTGGCTTAAATTGACGATATTGCATCGAAATGAAAAATCAAATGAATATATTACTGTCAAAATTTCAATGAAGATCATTAGAATTTTTACCTCCCGCTATCCTAAATCGCATATCGAGATTTTGGTAAATGAGCACGTTTTAAGGTCCGTAAAATCCAATTTTAACATTTTCACGATGATGTCTGTGTGTATGTATGTGTGGATCCCCCTCTCTAATTCAAATACTATCATTCAGAAAATTTAGCAATTTTGTATTTCGAATTTTTTCTGTATTGGAAAGAGCCCATTAGATTTTGGTGAAAATCGGATAACCGGAAATGGCACTATAGTAGAAGCTCAAAATAGTTTTTCTTCGAAAAATACCTTTAAATGTTATTTTTTCGGGATTAATGTTATTATAAAAATTAAAGATTATTAAATTTTCTATAGATTTGCATTAATACTTTTTCTATATATTTTATGGATAAATTTATAAAATTATCTATAATTTAAACAAACAAAACGCAGTTATTCAAATGTATGTAACTGACAAATAAATGTCACTATCAAAAAACTAATCATTTCAAAATAATATTAGTAACGTTTTAAAAAGGAAAAAGTAAATAGAACAATAGAAAAGGAATTCAATACAGTTTCCACCATAAGTAAATATATAGGTATGTATTTAGAGTAATAAAAATCAACGATTCACAAAAATATTTAAGCTAATCCTCATTTTTGGATTAGTGAATTCTATTATATCCCGGTATTTAAAATTTAATCTTTATTTTATTATAGTTCCGGTGGCTCAATGGTTAGAGCAACGCCTCATGTCATGAGTGCCCTCGGAGCTCTGGGTTCGAATCCCACTAAGGTATGGATGTGTGTGAATGTGAACCCTCTCTGTAATTGGGATTTAATTCTGTTGAGGGGTTTAAAAAAGGTAGTTACTTGGATTAGATTAGACTATATTTTAAGAAATATACAGTCAAAAATAGAGTAAAATTCGCTAATTCAAAAATAAAGATTCTTAATCTTATTTGTAACTCGGGCTGTAAATGACGGGAGGTATTGTATTGGCCACACCAGATTTTTTTGTTTAAAAACAACTTAAAATTTAAGCCTTATTGATTAATACCCTAAATAAATTTCCTGTATTTATAGCTTGTAACGGTTCGTTATCAAAATGTTGCAAAATATTGATTCATTTGCCGCATATGTATATAAATTGTAAATTCTATAAAATATTACCATAATTTAACAGAGTAACGCCCTACTATATTTAAATATATTATACAAATTTAAAAAATGAAATATATTTGTGAAAAATGTATATGAATGAGAAAAAATCTTACTGGAAGGGACAAGCACCATTGGGTCATTTTCTTCTTCTTGTTTTTCTTCATTTTCATCACAGACACTAGATTCACAATTGCCAGGGCTCTTCAAGTCAGATCCGTCTGTAGGGCAAGTCTGATAGCCGCTATCAACGGACACTTCCCTCTCAACCATGGACCCGTAGTGACATTTCGCCCTTTCCACCGCAGTTGGTAAGCCTGCATCTGGTGACAGCGTCGAGCATGGCTGCAACTGTGTGTACTCAACATCAGTGGAGTCAGTCTGCACGCTACTCGTCGGTGATTGAATGCATAACGTCCTCTCCGCCTCTGCAAGGAGGAAGTCCATTGTGTGATTGTACAGGATTTCCTGAGGGATAACCGGAAGCTCTTCTCCATGGCTGAAAGTGTCTGTCTCTGTCTCGCTAGGTACAGGGTGGTGCATGCTCCCATTGTTAGCAGCACTGCTAGGAACTGACACTAACACTCCGTCGGAACAACTGAACTTCGATTGAAGATCACTCGCACTTAAACACAGTTGATCTTGGCTCACTTGATTCACTTTATCCGCAAAAAAGTTTGATCTATTCTCAGTTTGAGTCACCGGAAGATTAGAAGTAAATGAATCACTTTTGGAATTCTTTTTCAACTTTCCAAACAGTTTCTTCTTTTTGGTTCCTTGTTTTTGGTTACACTCACTATTGCAGCTCTCCCTATTAGGCCTATTTTGTAGAAGTCGTTTCAACAGTTCCGAAGTGCTCAACAATGCGATGTCTGAATCACTCTTGCTTCTCTCGCACTGATTGTTACAGATGCTGGATTCTTCTGCACATTTTAAGTCTGATCTCTTCGGCAGATCACTAGCAAATGATTTTGAGAATGAATCATGAGATTTCGTGATCATTTTTGCAGTTGATTCACCCGGCAAAACTTCAGACGTTTATTAAAATGCTTCGGAGAATCATGAATAACTTTCGAAATTGCTACAGATGTAAGATTGAGGAAAAACCCACATTATAAGTTCTTAGTAATCCAGTTATAGCATCTTCCGGCCTTAGACAACATTCGGCACTTATTTCCAGATTGTAATTGATTTAATTCTAGTAATTCATTGAATCATTGATAGTAAAAATAACGTAAAATTAATCATGAATCATTTTTTAACGGACAGTTAATTTCATTGAGACTAAACGCATTCTGTTTTATTTCCAATGTCAGATTATGATAATTCTTTGAATTTCGTGATAAAAATTAAAAAATGAATCATGTTTTAGCAAAAATAACGATATTTACTAATGAATCACTTGTAAAGTAATTGCAAACTATCCGTTAGTTATGAATCATCCACTGTACGTTTAGCGCGCTGTTTTCAAACCAACTGAGATCTCAGTGCGTAGCTTGGTACCAGCCGCATGAATGAAACGGGTTTCTGGTGCCAATTGGCCAAAATGTGGCACAAAAAATGGTAACTCCTTTTAGAAATAACCTCCTGGAATCTTATTGGTTGCTGGAATCGTATAGGCGGACGTTCTATGTTGTTAAAAGATGTAATTTATGTTTCTATTTTTGTTTATTAGGAGAACTATAGGCGACCTTTCCATCGTCGAGAAAACCGGTGAAGTGTGATTTACACTGCAAAACATGTCGTTACTTGTTTGGCGCCTGTAGCTAGGCAACGGAGTTTTCATATGCGTCATGAAATATGATATTAAGAATGTATCTATATCACTGAATACAATAATTATATATGTAATCAGTGTCTATATTTTCAATGCAATGATTATAAAAATATAAAAAATTATATTTAAATACATTGCTCAATAGAAAAATGAATTATTCATAAAGAATGGAAAAATGTGAGTAATACATTTGTCGTACGCCAGATAGCCGGCTGATTTAAAATTAAAAACACTACCGGGAAACTATTTGGCATGCATATTAGATAAACAACATAATAATTGGAATTAAGCCACTTCATTCAAACTCATTCATAAACTCTTTGAAGAGAAGCCAGAGGAAAAATAATGTTCTACTATTATTTTCTTGTGTAAAGCAGTCTTCAACGAAATTACTATACTTGTTGACCCTATAAGATATCATTAACTAATTATAGAAAAAGATAATACTTATTCGCTATTCTATTTTAGCTTTTTGTTTTTTATAATTTTCGCGAATTTTATAATACCTATAATTTTAATAATTTCGTATTAAAAATATTATACAATATTTTATAGACAATATTGTTTTCGTGAAAATTATATATTGGAACCTAAATAATACGAAAAAATAAAATAAATTATGCAGACAATTATACTCATAATCTGTCTGTCATTCGAATTACACTAACAATTTTCACTAGTGAAAATTGCCGCTGTAATTTCACGATTAGGTGTTGTTAGACCTGTCAAAATTTTTTGAGCTACAAGTATTTTTAAAAATTAATCAAATCAATATATATATATATATATATATATATATATATATATATATATATATATATATATATATATACATTTCAAGGAATTGTCATGCCGAATACTAATCGTGACTAGAATTTTACCGGTAATTTATGCCTAGCTCACTCCTTATTGCGAAACGAGTGTGCGATTTTTTATATGATTAGAACGATTATTTATTTGGCATCGAAGAGTATCGAAATACTCCTAAATTAATGGCTTATTATTAAAATATTTACCAAAGTCTAATCCTATTTGATAGTTGTTACTTATAATCAGTGTTGTGACTGATCTAGATCATTTGATCTAAAAAACTTATATAGTTCATTTAATATGGTTTTTGATCTGATCTAGATCCTTTTATAAATTCAGATCTTGATCTGGATCTACATCCAAAAACTATAATCTATGATCTTTAAAAAAACTCAAATATACGGAAATATAAGGGAAACAGTTTAGGCCATGTCAAATAAGAAAATAAATACCTGAATTTGAAACCAGAAAATTCAAAAACAAACGTAAACAAGTAGGTTGTAATTTATTTCACTCACTTAAGAAATTCAATGGTATATCATGATTGTATTAATTTATTATTTTTCAACAATTCTTAATGTTTAAACTTATTTTTTGTCTGCTTCTACTTTATTCGTTAATTCAGTATTAATGAAACTAGGTATGTATCTAATTTTTCTTCCAATGTGTAAGGCATACGGCTAGGTATAGGTATTATTTTAATTCAGCGTTTCTTAACCTATTCAAGAATTCAAGGCGCGACCCAAATTTATCTATTATATTGGTTTCTCGACCAACTATATAGAATTTTTTTTAATAAAAACACATGTCTCATTATAAACAATAATCTATTTATGAAAATAGGAAAATGTAGGAATAGGTACCTATATCACATACCTAGGTACATATTTATAAACAAAATAATAAAAATTTAACACCATAATAAGATAACAATTTCAAATAAAACGAAGTTTGTTACAATTTGGAAAGAACATGAATTTGATACAGTTTTAATTAATTTACTTTTTGCATTCCTATTTAATTAATAAGAAAAAAAGCATTTGAAAATCGTTACTGATCTTTTTTTATGATCTAAGAAAATCAGATCCCAAATTCATGATCTGATCTGAAAAAATCTGATATGGCCAGCACGGCAGCACATAACCTCTCGCCAGATATTTTACCTTGTACGCATAAAACAAATAGTACATTAAGATACAAGTTTCATAAGACATGTTTTAGCGCACGCGTTATTATTAGAAACGAGCGGCTTGCCGCGAGTTTTCTAAGAGGACAAGTGCACTGAAATGTCTCATGAAACGTGTATTTTATACTAGTTTTTCTATTTACTTTATGAAACTCATTTGGATGGCATGAAGAAGTACTTTATGACATCCAAATGGGTTTCATAAAGTACATATTAAAGAACCAAAATAGAAAAAAAATATTTTTAAATACAAATACATATATTCATGTCTCACTACAAAATAATTCTTACATATATTTGCAAAATCTATGGAATATTTTTATATAAATTATGTACAATACATACATTTTCTTTATATTCAATATCCTGAAATTTTCTGTCTCTCCTTTTCTTTTTCTTTATATTTGTCATTTTTTCGCAAATTTCTTTTATATTCTTTTTTACGTATATTCTTTTGCGTTATTGACTTTTTTTTCATAATCTTCATGATGTACAAATATTTTTGACAGTGGCATACAAATATTTTTGACAGTGACATTTATGTGTCAATTATAAATATTTGAATTTTTTGCCTTAAGTAGTTTGATCTGAGATTTTTTACATCAAATTATTTTATATGCATTTCTTTATCTCTAAATCTATTGAAGATATTAATGAATTTATATTTATCGAATAAAGAATTTAACGTTCTTTAATATAAGTATTTACATAAATTTTCGATAAATAATATTTAGATGATTTTTTTCTTGTAACTACTAATTCCGGTTGTCCAATTTTTACCAAAACTTAATCAACTCTTCTCATTATTGTTAGATTGAGGAATCCGTAGTTAAAAATGTCTTTAGTCTTATAGTATTTGACAAATCGTGGATCCAACATCCACATATCCACACACACACACATACTTCCACACACACATCCATACATACATACGGACATCATCGTGAAAATGTTATAATCGGATACTAGGGACCTTAAAACGTGCTTATTCACTAAAATCTGGATATACGATTTTTACCATGAATTCAATACTTCTCTTAGCGAGAGGTAAAAAAGATCTGATCGCAGAAATTAAGCTATGATCTGATCTAGTACATATTAATTATAAAGATCTTGATCTTGGTCTAGATCCTTTATAAGCTGTCATAACACTGCTTATAATTTATTAAAAACAGTAATCATGGAAACTTATTCCGTAGTTGCCACTCTTGTGCATAATTTTATATTGATCAATTAATATAGACGGTTTTTTGTCGGATTTTTACAAATTTACGGATCTGTAAGACTTACAATGTGATCAGAATCGACTTAGTTGGTTAGATCGAGACACCATACCATAATAATTATTCGAGTAATTATTTACGAGTTCAAATCCGGCCCACTGTATGTTTTTTTTATTTTGTAAAATATTGTTAAATAAATCACAAAATTGAAATTAAAATTGTTTACTTCAAAATTCAATTAGTGAACACTGTCTAATTTAATGAAACATCAAAATTTAAAATTTCCTTTTATGATCTTGTTTATTAGATAAAAATTTGTATGAAATTTGTTTCAATTTATATCACGATGATTGTCGTTAACCTAAGGACCTAAGCTAACACTTGGTTTGACAATTTTATCATTACGTATCGTATTACAGTTGAGTCAACATTTTGTTGTAATAATATATCTGACGTGGACAGCAATCCTGCAATTAGAAAAATCCCATTATGATTCTATTTAAATTCATCATACGAACTTTTCACTCAACCGTAGTGAAACTTAAAAATAAAATTACTAAAACTAAAATAAAACTATGCTCTCCATTATATTTTTTACCGTTACGTCTCTCCAGTAAGTGGGAAATCCAACTATAACTATAGAGTGTCGCTAGCATATTGTTAGATGCGGTTAACAGAATGGTCTAGTCATGGGGTTAATTAAACTACGTGGTTTCAGTGTATATTTTTAGCACTTGGAATTAACACTCCGTAACGAAAATTGCAAGCAAAAATGCCCTAAAAGGAAATATAAAGTTTTTTTAAATCATCAAACTTTTTAAATTGTATAATATTTCGCTAATTTTACTATTGGATTAAACGAGAATAAAAATAGAATTAATTAGCTTTTATTGTTGATTACCTACTTCAATAATAAGATAAAAAAAACGTATTGTGATCATACTAAATTCTACATTACTCCCTATAAATTATTACAGAAAAGTTCATACTAATCTAATTGCGGATAAAATTAAAAATGATACATCTGGTATCGAATTTTGATCTACTGACAGTAGTAGTGGTGTGATTCCTACAAAAAAATTTAAAACGTAGCATTAAGAGAAATGGAACCCCTGCGGTCTAGATATGAAGCGAAAATTCAAATAAATTGTACGTGTACTATATATAGAACTATTAATATTTTTAAAAATTCAACATTACACGAACAAACTTCTAATATGAACCTGCATTTTAAAAAGTATTGACATCTATTAGTATTTGACCTTGATTTTGTAGGAAAAACGAGAAATGCCGTTTTCCCCATAAAATCAAAGTCAAATTCTAATAGATTTCAATAAAACTTTTTTTAAATGCAGGTTCATATCAAAAGTATGTTCGTCTAATGTTTAAAATTTTTAAATTTTTAATAGTTCTAGTATAGGAACATTTTTTTTTTTCGCTTCATATCTAGTACGCAGGGGCTCCATTCCTTTTAAGGCTCACTGATAGAAAAATATAATTTATGAAACGGCTATTCAAATGAATTTGAATAATATTTATTCAGAATTGTTATAGTAATAAGTCGATTCCTAACCATTTAGAGGTTGGGAAATACGCCATTCCTAACTGCAATGACAGTCTCTTGAGTTGGAAATGACTGAAAACGCTTCCACCACACGGGTTGGAAATGTTTATGTAGCAACATTGCCATAGATCCCTATAATTAAGTAGGCTAAACAAAATTTAAGAGAGCTGTCAAAAATATTAATGAAATTAAAGGTTATAACTCATTGACTTATTTTCAAAATTATTGATTTAAAAAGACGATGAGTGTGAATAAAATAGTATACATAACATCGGTAGGAATTTCATCACAGTCTCGCACTTTATCTCACCTTGAGCCTTCGCCTCTCGGTAAAATATATATACAGAGTGTCCCATTTAAGGTACGAATGCATTGGGATCTCGAGAACCGTACGAGCTACGAGGTTGGTTAAATTAGACAAAAGTTGCCCCATTAGGAGACCATTTTAATAGTATTTTGTTATTTGCGAAAAAATGCATAAGTCACTAGATCTAGGCGAAAATGTAAATTTTGCAGTTTTATATTTTTGCAAATAACTTCGAAGTGTGAAATTATACTGGATTTTGGTTTGCACATCTTTAGGGCACTTTTTTATGTTCTTTCGACTGGCGATACTCAATTTTTTTTATCAATGTTGGTTTTCGAGGATTGATGTCAAAGTTTTAATTTTTATATGGACGCCATATTGGAAAGTTACGCCATTGAGAAGAGAATTTTTTTAACTTTACAATGATATAAAATAGTAATAATAAATTTAATAATAATAATAGCAATTTAATACTAAAATTTAATTGAAAAAAGTAAATCGAAGGCTGCTGTTTAAGAAAATAACTATTTAATAAACAAATAATGTTAAAAATACAAAAATAATTCACAAAAACTTTACAATAAATTTTCTATTAACCCACCATTTCGTTCTACGCACTTCTGCGCCCTTCGTTCTATTTCTTCTATAACTTTTGTCAGCATTCTTGGCCTAATTTGATTTAAAATTCTTACTGTGGCAATTCTTAATTCATTTTCATTCTGATATTCCCGAATAAAAAGTTTATTTTTTATGTATCCACATAAAAAAATCTAAAGGTGTTAAATCTGGAGATCCAGCAGGCCACTTGATTTCACTGTTTGTCCCTATCCATTGTCCTCCAAATCTAATATTTAAATATTGTACTGTAAATTTTAGTATTAATAACATTTTTTTTTAATTTCTTTGTTAATTATAAAAATAAATTATTACTATTTTATATCATTATAAAGCTAAAAAAATTCTCTTTTCAATGGCGTAACTTTTCAATATGGCGTCCATATAAAAATTAAAACTTTGACATCAATCCTCGAAAACCAACATTGATAAAAAAAATTGAGCATCGCCAGTCGAAAGAACATAAAAAAGTGCCCTAAAGATGTGCAAACCAAAATCCAGTATAATTTCACACTTCGAAGTTATTTGCAAAAATAAAAAACTGCAAAATTTACATTTTCGCCTAGATCTAGTGACCTATGCATTTTTTCGCAAATAACAAAATACCATTAAAATGGTCTCCTAATGGGGCAACTTTTGTCTAATTTAACCAACGTCGTAGCTCTTACGGTTCTCAAGATCCTAATGCATTCGTACCTTAAATGGGACACTCTGTATATATATATATATATATATGGGAGGTGGGAGATGTTTCAATACAGTCGAGGGTTTGTATATATATATATATATATATATATATATATATATATATATATATATATATATATATATATATATATACAAACCCTCGACTGTATTGAAACATCTCCCACCTCGGATGTATTTACTATTATTGCATTGGACGTTTTGCTTTTTGACAAACCTACCTGCTTGTACACATACCTATATTAGTGTGTACCTACCACAAAAGAATGTTAATACTTAACCCACATCACAAATTCTTAAAATAATTTTAAGCAAAAAAATTCTAATAAACAAATGCCTGATCTCTTTTACAGGAGTATCTTTGAAGGTAACCCTAGAGGTGTATGCTTTGGACTCTCATTTGATTATGGTTATACATATAGGTAATTCTTCACAAGTTATTTACAAATAAAAAATACTGCAAATTTTACATTTTCACCCATATTAATAGTGACATGTATTTTTTTAAATAAAGATACATCATTAAAATGGTCTCCTATATAATGGAGCAACTTTTGTCTAAATTAATCGGCTTCGTATATTTTACAATTCGGAAGACTTCCATCCAGGGCGTGTTTTTTCAGACATTCTGTGTAATGTTAAAGGGGTTTGAAATTGATATAATTTTGACAGTTGCGACTGCGAGGTATTTCATTATGACTGCTGAGTAAAGTAGTATATAGATTCAAAAGATTTTTAAAAATTATTAATTGGTCATATTATTGAAATATTGTGAACAGTTTCTAATTTTATGAAGTTGGAACAATTTTAAATAATTTTGTTATTTAAAAATAACATAATTACTAAATGGATGACAGTTATCATTATCAATTATATACAAAATAAAATAACCATAATCCGTATTAATTGAATAGGTAATACCAAACGTTTGGATAAACCAGAAATATAACATTCTTTATTTGTTATAAAATAAATGAATATTAAGCCTTAATTGTAATAAAGAGATATTGATCTTTATTGCGTAATTAGTGCTAATTGTAGGAAGTGAATAATGTAGTGCTAAAATTAGTTCTTATAATTATTTCCCAGAATATTTATCTACGAAACAAATTAATGAATCCCATTTTAGCTTAGTATATAGCGTCATATATTTTACCAACACTTCCAAATGTTCATTTGAAAATAAAATCTAAAGAAAAAAGTGGCGAGTTAAATATCGAAGGCGGCTCGCGATCGGCGACTGTCCGACGCGCCATGGGAACAGGACGAGATGGATCACCGCCTTCCAGGAAGTCTAGAACTCCACACTGCGAAGCGCTGATATTCATCTATATTCTTATGTTATCTCCAAACTCACTCTATTATATTTGGTTCTTTTCATTATTAAAAGACAAGAAAAAATTATAGTAAATCAATATATCTACTATTATTTATTAGAAATAAATATATTCGTACGTATCTGCGCACATTTTTATTAGGGATGTGCCGAATATTCGGTTTGCTTCGGTATTCGGCCGATTCGGTTTGCTTCGGTATTCGGCCGATTCGGCGTGGTTTTGAAAATATTCGGCCGACGCAGTGGCGACATGCGGTATTCGCCCGGCCAAAGCAAAAATAATTCCTGTTGAAACTTGTAAATGCGAATGTCGAGTCGAAACCAATGCACCCTTATTACTGTTATCATTTATAGAGTTTTCTATTTGTATATTTAGTGTTTATATTATCAGTGCGCACTAACTGAGTTTTACATGCTCCATTCATGGGCGCCGTGTCATTGAATTTAAAAAAATATGGGAGTTCATGGACTTTCATAATTTCTACCTATAGTCTATTCCACGAGACGTTTCATTAAACTAGGACTTCGAAGCGGAGCTGAATCGAAAGCCGTAAACCGGCAAAAAATAACGAAGAAATTCTGTTAGGTCCCACATAAGTTGAAACTTGACCCATCTGTGGGTATATTAATTTTAAGAAATGACCAATCTGAGTTTCGAAATAAGATTAATACACTTTGTCATTCCAAAAGCATTAGATGGGGTTCCAAACTTTAGAATTTGCGTAATGAAAAAACAATATTTGTAATATTTATTTTTTTCCCTGGCTCTTGGCAGTTTGATGTTGGAAAAACGATTTTTTCTTTGTTGAGAATGGTGGTTTTTAAAAATTAGCCCCGGGCGGCAAAATATCTTAAGTCGGTACTGGAAACGTTGTAGCAAAGACGGCAGAAGAATGTTTTAGAATAACCATTTTCAACCCTTACTTGGACTCTCTGATATCTTTGGAATTACGTTTTTCCCAACATACTAGTGTTGCGTTTTCCATATCTCGTTTACACACGGTTAACATCAAGAAGCATGCTGTGGATCCAGAAATCGTGAAGAAAATGTCAGAGAAGTATGACATCGAAAATTTGGAAGCGGAATATTTAACGTGGGTGCACATTTGGAAGGGAAAAAAGTAGCAGATAATAAAGATTTTGCAAAACTAATTTCAGACGAATGTGAATTTTTTCTCGCTAAGAAAATTGCTTTCCAAATTTATTTGCCATCAACAACATGTTCAATATAGCGTTCTTTCTCTACTCCAAGGAGAGTGAAGAATTGACTTAGGTCTACAATAGAGGAAAATCGGCTGTCCGTCCGGATTATGCCTATTAAGTGTACATAGAAAGAAGGTGGAAGAAAATAAAGAACAAACGAAAAAATCTTCGTTTTTTACTTTCTTAATTGATTGTCGCCAAAGACGATCAATTTGAAGATAAATTGTTACATGTCGATTTCTCTTACGCCTACATCTTAGTCAGCCTTGATGACGTCCCCGCGTTGCGGTCGTCTTCGTCACCTTGACCAACTCGGCTAGTTCATTCTCAAGGCCAGGTGAACGCCCCCACCGACGCTTGTGCAAAGATTTAACGTGTTTATTGGTAAAGGATTGCAAAATCTTCATTTTTCGAGGCTTCTTCGTTAGCAGCCTGTGGAGTTGCACGTACAATTTTGGTGTCGCTGAAGTTACCGTTTTTATCGCTTTTCGAAATATTATCCTCGTGTGAGGGAATTCTTGTACGGCTACTAATTTTCTGGAACAGAGTGGTTCCTCCGTGTATTCGGGATTTAATACACACAGTTCTGCAACTGAAGCTACTACTACAGCCGCTTAACAGCTAAGGCTTTTTATGTTTTACTTTTATTCTCACGTTACGTTTCTTTTACGTTATCGTCTTGTCACGTTTACGTGCACAATTATCGACTTTATCCTCACTACGTTTATCGTGACGTCACCCCATCGATTGTGACTTTACTTATCGATCACGAGCTGTACATCACGTATCGAACCCCAAGGCTGATTGTTCAGCTTTCATTGATGAAATACCTGTGCTGTTTGACGCCTACGACTGATTATCTGGAAGTTACCACCACGATTCGCCATCACAGTTTCCTGTACTTGTGGGAAAACCACCTGGTGCAACCTGGTTTGGCTATCTGCACACACCTCGTCTGCGATTGGAGCTTTTGGGGTTCATCTGTCGTCTCCACACCCACAGCCAGCCGTGTCAGCCCAGCGACCAGATAAGAGTCTTTCACTTTATTATTCCATGCTATTTATTGGGACAACGGCTTCCCTGTTGTTCAACTCATTTATTTCAAACGTACTGTCACTGTCATATTTCATAACCTGCATTCATGTGTATTATGTAATGTCAAAATCGATTACTTATATTAGTTGTACTTACGCTTTACATAATTGTTCAACGTACACCATTGTTTACCAAGCCGATTCGCGGTCGACTTGTATATTTAATTCACTTGTAAACTGGATTACGAATCTGCGAACGACTTCGTTTAGGTTAGAATACCGTTCAGATTGTTTATTTACTGTGATTGACGCGCATGTCCTTGGCCAGCGACGCACACATCATCGCCCGCGCCATTTTGAAATACTAGTTACTTTTTGTCAATACCAACCGCTCGCAGAAACGCACGATTCATTGTTGTCTTGTTACTAAACTATTTGAATGTTCCCGCGAACCGGACTTAAGGTTTTTTACGATTGTAGAAGTACGGCTATTAAATATTCGTTTTATTTTACGTACAGAGTTTATGTTCGAAGCATATTCCCCTATTATCATTACCGTTAACATCACTATATTTCCTTATTGCCGCATTTTCCCAGTTCCGTGCCGTGTGTCGAAACACGTCCGGTTGAGAGGGGCTGAATTTTATTTCGACTGGCGCCCTCTCCCTCTTCTTTATGTAAAACTCACCCCTAATCTACCACTGAGTTACGCCGCTCTCACCATTACTTTCACGGGTTTAAAATCTGGGCATAGTAGTAAGATTTTTCGTATCGTCCATAAATTATCGTTGTCGCCCAGTTTTATAGTTTTTGTATTTTTATCGTTTACCATAATTATTATCCACTCAGGGCAAGAGTGGGTAATAAAATCAAGAAAAGACAAAAACTATGATATTGAATAAAGACGAAAAAGAACATACAATACAATTAGGATCCGAAAGGTTACAATAAGTAAAAAAAAAAATACTTGGGGACAATGATATCTCAAGATGGAAAAATAGAGGTGGAGGTAAAAGAACTAACAGCAGCAGGGGGACGACTTTTTCAAAACATCAAAAATACATTCCTTACGAAAAAAGAGATCCCAAAGGCCACTAAAATAGAAATCTACAAAAAAGTAGTAACTCCGGTATTACTTAACGGTCAGAGACATGGACCACGACAGACAGACTTATAAAAAAAAGATAGAAGCTACAGACATGAGATTTAAAAAAAAAAATGAAGGTAAAACAATAATGGATACAATAAAAAAAAACATTTAGGGAAAACTTGAAAGTCAGGGCTGTAGGAGACAAGGTTGAACAACAACTAAAATGGTACTGTTGGTGTGTGCCGGCAGCTCGCGAGGGAGTGCAGAAGGTGCCTTGTACGGCTACGGATACTGTCGTAGCCGGATGTTTCCGCACAGTGGGATTTACCACTGTTTGCTGTAATCGCGATTGTCGACGAGTGTTGGTGTGTATCAACACGGCTCCGTTTCGAAATCGCGATTGTTGATGAGTGTTGTCAAGTGACAACACTGTTACCGTTTGCTTGTTTCAACTTTGGTGTGTGCCATTGTTGATTATTCGTGCCGCGATCCCGTAACTTTGGTGTGTGCCATTATTGCCCGTTCATTGTTGACCATTTATTTTTATGATCAAATCCTGCAAGTACCGCTGATTCATTCGTAGTATCCTGTAGTAGGCTACCGATTGCTACTTTCATTTGGTTGTTATTATTATCGTTTTACTATATTTTAATAAAATATTAAAATTCATTATATGATTTTATTGTCAAAAACCGAACTCTGTCTCCACTAAGCTACCCGAGCCCTTTTGGCGTTCAAGCCACTCTTTTCAGCGACGCTTTGAGAGCGTCCTTCACATCTCCTGTGCTGTGTTATCGACCGATCGATTGGCGCCCGAGAAACCCGTTTTGACAGCAAGGGAAACTGAAGAGAACGTCGAGTAAAGTTGACAGAATGACCATTTTGCCCTCACAAAATGGCGCCCGAACAGGGACTGTTGACAGGCTGACTCTTCATTTCGCCATTACAAATGGCGCCCGAGCAGGGACTGTGACTCTTCATTTTGCCATTACAATATATATATATATATATATATATATATATATATATATATATATATATATATATATATATATATATATATATATATATATATATATATATGTTGTAGATTCTTTCATTATTAGCCGGTCTTGATGGAAATGAGGCCATGGCCGGTTGACGATTTAGTCGGTTAATCCAAAAATTTAGCTGTTATTTAAAATGAATAATTTACGAAGTAAATTTAAAAATCAATTATTTTAAATGGTGTAATAATTAATTGTTATTTAAAGCGAGTAAAGGGAATCTATTGTACATATATAATTCAGTACATATTTTTTATTTCCGTCGTATTTTTTTATGGACATTTCGACCAGCTACCTTGGTAATATAGAATTTTTAAATCTTACTACCAGGTAAATGTGGAAGATCGTATTTGAACTTTTTTGTTTGAGAACTTCTGGTATAATCGTTGCGGTTAGTTGAGTTCTGTATTCTTTGCAGTTCTTCTTTTAATTTATCATACTTTTTTCGAGATGTAAACATTTTGTTGTCGGCTAGATCAATAGATGATAATTTCGTGCTAGTATTGAATTTGACTATAGCTATACGAAAACGAAACTATAATTTCATATTTCTTAGAAATCTTCCCTCCTAATACAACAAATATAATTATATAAAATGTAAATAATAAATTTTCTTCATTTTTTCTTACTTCTTCTTTAATCCTGCATTCCTGGCAGATTTAACACTTAAACTCTGGTGGTATTTTTTCTTTAATATGAATGAAAACCTACCGTTCCATAAATTGTGTAAACATTTTGTCAAACTCTAGAATAAAGTTACCTTAACAAAAAACAAATGTGTGAAAAAATCAAATATTGCACAGAAAAATGGTGCAATGATTTGCTTATTAAATAGTTATCAACTGTGATGCATTTTACTATAATGACTCGATCTACATTTAATAAAAAATTGTTAACTTTGTATAAATTTCCCCCCATGCATTTACATTTCAATAGAGTAGTTAACGGTTAAGATAATATAAGACTGAGAAATTTTGAATGGCACAAAATTGACCCCTGTGGTGCACTCTTCACGCCAGCAATGAGTGCCTGTGAGGTGACGCCTGGTAAATGCCCGCACGGTACAAATATGTCATCATCATTACCGAAATCTGTGTACAAAGCAGATTGGCACACTCAGCAATGGGTAATATGCCGTGATCAATCATACAACAATTTTAAACTGCACCTATCTTCCCATCACTATTTTCTTACGTGAAATGAAGTATAGTAAGCGGCAAATGTCAGATGGAGCGCCACGCTTCAGCCATTTTTGATCACTCTGTTTAAGTGGTATAAGTTATACAGTGTGATTGAAAAATTCTTAATTAATGGGTAAATGGTTAACTTTTTTATTTTTATGCAGATTGAAAAAGTTCTTCACAGAAATTCTCTGAATCCTCAAACAATTTATTTAGAAGAATTGTGTGGTATGAATAACATTCTATAAAATTAAAGGTTGTTTACTCTTGTACAAATTTAAAATTTTACGATTTCTAGGCACCTGTGAGACAGAAAACTAAAAATCGAGTTTTTGTACTCAATTTCCCAGGTCTCCACCAAGCGACCGGTAAATTTTGGAAAAAACAGTCTCCTATTTCAAAAGCATTTCTTAGAGAAATATATTTATATTAAAAAGGTATAGTTCGTCAAACATTCTTTCGATTAATAATAATAAAAGAAAATGATGGAATACTGAATGAAATTTAATTTTAAAGTAATGAAGTTAGTGCATTTGGTTCACAATATTGGTAACAATTTCTGCTTGGCGGGGGTCAGCAAGACGGAGTGCTCGGGAAGTCGGTAAAACATAACCAACAAACGTAATATAAATTGTAATAAAACAGTAAGAAATTTAACAAGTTTATTAAGTTTAAATTTGCTATACACTATATACTACAAGTGAAATACTTGGTAAGTCATCATCAATAATTATTTAGATACCATGATTAACACTAAATTACATAAAAGAACATTAAAATAATTGGAATTTATATTTGACATCACTCTGAAATTAGCTACAAAACAGTGTTATGTAATACCTAAATTTTTAATAAAAATAACCCGTATTCCGAGCGCACTTTTATAATAAAAGCGATTGTATGGAGCACACTCCTCATAAGAATATAATGTAAAAGTGCGCTCCATAAAAGCGCTTTTATTATAAAAGTGCGCTCGGAATATGGGCCGTCGATTTGTACATAAATTACTAATTATTAGTTTTATACTATTCGTACGAAAAATATTGTACAAACCACGTGCGTGAACTTGGTTCCCGACATCGTTCTATGGCAACGCCCGCAAGCTCGCGCCGCCAAACACTCATTCGGGAACCAACCGTTCACGCACTTGGTATGTAAATAACTATTTTAGAGTTTGGATGTAAACGGGGAATTGCTGTGAAGATTCCTTTTTTAATCGGAATAATAATAAAAAGTTATCAACTTTTTTTAATCACTCACTTTGTACAGTAGTGCCAAGATAGGAACTCATTTCAAGGTTGCATGCGCTGTGGCTGTAGCAAAGTGAAAGGAAATTTATATTATACAGTCTCAAACATAAAGCCAGTACGTTAGTACCTGCGAATAATATCTTTCGTAAACACGAATCCGAACGAAGGGGAGCGAAACTTCATTTGCCTTATTGCACGGACTGTACAAATAATCATTTACCTAGAATTCTATGATTATCTCTCTCTTTTAATCGTGCTATCGCAAGTTATTTTTTACGCAACCCAGATGAGTTCAAATAGTGGTCGAACTAATTAGACGCTGAATTTTATAATAAATTAATATCTTATAAACGCAACGCTTATCTTCAAAATTTCACTAAAATTTTCTAAAAAAAAAGTTTTAGAATCATAATTCTGTTAATAACAATCAAATTTATAATCGTGTAAAACAGACAGATCATCAATTATCATTTATAATGAAATTTGCGATAGAATAGAAAAGAACATCACATTGCCAAAATATTCATATCCAGCGAAACAATTTTTTACCAAATTTGTTAACAAAATTATGACCGTGTAAAATGGGCTAATTTCAAATTAAGAGTAATAATAATTTTTCTTCACATACGAAAATATAGGTATTATATCTTATCTGTAACACGAGGGGGGTGCGGAAGATAGTTGATGCTGCTACTGCTAATACTAATGCTAACTGATGACTGCTACTGTTTACTTCAACGATGATACACTTTATTCTAACTGGACGCTTTGATGGCTGACGTCCACGACTTCGTGAGAAGGAAGAACACACATACACTTTTACTACATCTTTACTTTATGAACACTACGGACATGAACAAATACTTGGATGGAGATTTACTGAATAAATAACTAAACTTTTTAACTAAATGATTACATTATTACTAATTAAACATAGCCTAACATGTTACATTCCGTAACCCAGCGGGCGGGCGTCTAGCACGCGCCCCAAAATTAAAAGACACCACATGTTCCGACAACAAAACGTCTGCACGACTCGGGGAACTAATCTCTCTTGTTGACTCCATGAGTAACTAATGTCGACTAACTAAAAACAAAGAGCTATCTTCAGGACAGAATTATCTTAGGGGTACAGGGTGCACAGGCTAGGGCATTCAAAGTCACGCACGTATAGATAATAATTTCTAAACTTAATGATCAACAAATAAACGTCGTGACTATCATAATATGATAAGAATTAATAAACTGAATTTTGACTTAAATAGATAAACAGAGTTAAAATGAGATTATTGAAACTAAAATTTAGAAAAGTTTATAAAAAGTTATTTATCTGTTATTGCTCTTACCCTCGTCTTATTACATATCGTGTATTTTCCTAAACATGCATTTAACAGTTTATTCAAAGTTAACTTATTACAAATAGTAGTCAAAAAACATAAGAAAAAATTTAAAGTAGGGGAGACCGGTGTCAGTTGTAACAGGTGTCAAATGTAACAAGGGTAGGTAACAGGGCCATCTTTTCGAAGTAGATTAAAACGCGCTTGCAGAGTGAAGCAGAAAGAGTCATAGCTCTTTGGTATTTAGTGAAAGTGCATACGCGCAAATACATACGCTAAAACACTATATAAGTGCTCTGCTCGGAAATATTTCAAGATAAGGATCAGTTTGTAAGTTATATATGCTTTTATTTTTCATTAAAAAACATCTCAAATTATTACCTAATAAATACAAAAAAGCAACTAATATCTTTATAAGTGAAGCGGTGTCAGTTGTAACACATGCCACGGTATCGATTGTAACGTGTTTAATAACTAAGTACAGTATTGATCATGATAAAAATTATTTAAAAAACCACTGCTATCGAAAACATAAAAGAAGAAGAGCAAAAAAACGAAAAACACTTCCGAAAGTAACAGTCGCAGATTACTCTTCAAATGGCACCGATGAGGAATCTCTCTGATATGTATTGGTCCATATTTTTTGAGCACATGAGATTGGTTGCAGTGGCGAAAATGTAAAATCTGGACACCAGGCAAGTTAAATTGTACGAAGAAAGACCTATTCAGGATGTTTACCTAAACTGCAATTTCCTTAGCGACTAAAGGCATTGGTCAAAATGGTCCATATCACCAACAGAATATATATTTTGTTTGCTTTTAGTTGTCATCTGAATTTTGTATTTTCTGAGGTAATAAATAAATGTTTATTTTTTCAATTATTTCTTCTTTTATCTGTTATTTTATCTTATTACATCACTGTTAAAATTTGTTACAATTGACACTGGCCCTGTTACTATTGACACCAGTTAGGTGTCAATTGTAACATTTGTAATGCCTGACTAAAAATCCTTATACTTTTATATTTGTCACATTTTCAAAAGTTTAAAATTCAAAATATTATTCACTAAGGTGGGTAGGTTCTCATATAGGTAATTTCAAAATTTCTAAAAGTAACGTTAACTCGTGAAAAATAAAAATTTAAATTTTATAACAATTGACACCGGTCTCCCCTACAATAAATACTTTAAAACAAAGGTTCAAAGATTTAGAGCCTTTATTTTCAAATATATAGTTTATAGTCACAAAAATCAGTCAGAACAAAAATTGTGATTAAGTAATATTGATGAGAACATTTATTACAAAACAGACATGAGAATGTGATGAAGTAAGCGTGTAGTGAATATTGGCGGCAGCGAGCAGGAAGTCTGCGGTTACAGCTGTCGCGGGCGGGCGCCTGCTGCAAGGTGCCAGGCACATGGCACGCGTGTGCGTGTGCAGCCTCCTGCAGCATCTGCCACACAGGATTCAATATAATCAAAAAGCCAGACTACTCAATAAATTATATCTTAATGTAACAGTAACAAAAATGTAATACTTGTTCCTTTCACTCATCATTATGGTTTTTATTTCCCGCTCCGATACGCGCTTCCCTTGGTCACATCAAGATTTTGGAAAATTTTAAAGTCGATAGAATCCGATTTTAATATTTTCATTTTGCTTATACGTGCGTGAGCAAAGGATACAATTTGGTGCAGCTTGTGCTTGTTTCTGTAGTTCTAAATTTGAAAAATGAAGCTCTAAATTCAAATTTTGCAGGTTTTTCTCTCTATATTATTTGTTTTTCAAATGTGTAAATGAAACAAGAATTACAAAATATAATTTTTAATTATTAGTCATTACTACTCATTCTATGAAAAAATGTAAGTTTCAATATACAGATATTCGAAAAATAATAACAATAGAACTCTGGAATGACTTCCCACGCCCAAATTTTCTAGTTGCCTGCGCAAAACAGGTATTCTCTCTCTTGTTGAACGAAGTATAGTAGTTCATTCTTTTAGAAATATAAATAATTTAAATACGTTTGTTCTTTATCTGAAAAAATATACAATACCTGAATCGAAGAATACAGGAAGATTAAAAATTGCGTAGTGTGTACCTGTTTCCGAAAACAGTAATTAATAATAGTGTTCATTAACATGGTAAAAAAAAATTCCTTGCGCATTGCCCACAAATTATTTTAGAAAAAAAAATCTGATGTGGCCAGCACATTACCTTCCGTCAGTTCTATGTATTTTGTACAAATTGCATACGGAAAGTTCCTTGCTAAATTAAATATTCTATTTCTTGTACATTACCTTCCGGCAGTTGCATATATTTTATGCAAATTTCATACAGAAAATTATTATTTTGTGACGTTTTCTATATACAGTGTAATGTATCTGCAGAAATAAAAGATTTATTATTATTATTATTATTTCTCATACATTACCTTAAAGCAGTTGTATGAATTTTATACAAATTCCATACAGAAAGCAAAAGATCCTATATTTCCAGTAAAAATTATAAGACACACTGTCAATTTCACTTGACACTGACATCTTTCAATCAGAATTTTCTTAATATAGTAGCTGTTTCCAAAGCTATGGCTACATTATGAAATTTAATTTCTTTATAATTTTTTAACTCTATATCCATTTAATATTAAGTATAAAATGCAGTCAAATCGTATAGAGAATAAAATATTCTTTAATATTTATAATAACATCAAATGTGAAAAATCATATTTAACATAGTTTTTTCAAGAAAAACTGTTAAAATCTTCAAATGATGGTACTTCCGGTTGACCAATTGTAACCAAAATCTAATCAGCTCTTCATATGGATGTAACGAAGAAGTACACGAAAAAATTATAATTTTTGTAACTGTAGTATTAGAGTTATCGCAGACGAAAATTTTGTTACACACACACACACACACACACACACACACACACACACACACACACACACACACACACACACACACACACACACACACACACACACACACACACACACACACACACACACACACACACACACACACACACACACACACACACATACATACACACACACACACACACACACACACACACACACATACAGACATCATCGTAAAAATAGTAAATTCGTATTCTAGGGACTCTAAAACGTGCTTATTGATTAAAAACTCATCATCGAATTTTTTGACCAAAGACAATACCTTCCTTACCTAAAGGTGACGGAAGGTAAAAATCAAATAAAAGGTGTAATAAGCATAAAATTCTACTTATAAATTGGCAAACAAAATTCATTTCGTATGTTTAGTAACTCTAGAAATTAAATATGAAAATTTTGAAAATTTTTGGAATTAAAACAAAAGCACAAACAAATATTCGATATTTTAACTGTCAAATGCTAATTTTATTAAAAAATTAAAAGTAATGCTGCAATTCTGAACAAATATGTAAGTCTTACAGATCTGTAAATAATGAACAAAATCGCATCTATTTTTATTGATTAATATAAAATTATACATAAGAGTGGCAGCTTTCGTTGCGATTTTGTTCATTATTTATAGATTTACAAATCTGTAAGACTTACAGATTTGTCAGAATTGCAGAATAAATTAAATTTTATGACAAAAAAATAATACCGTTGTTACGCTTTTTATTTTAATTCCATGGCTATCACTATTTTTGACGTGATTTTCAAAATTTTCATATCAAATTTCTACCGTTACAAAACATGCAAAATTAATTTTGTTTATTGATTCAAATGCAGAATTTCATGATCTACATCTTTTATTCGGAGTATATTTCTCTAAAATAATTAGGGAAGCAACTCTCAAGGAAAATCGGTTTTCCCACGTTAAATGCCTATGTAACGGATTTCGAGCGACACCCGGTATACCTTGAACAAGGAGAAGTACTTATGGACTGTATACGATTTTGAGATGTGGAAAAGATTGGGTAGCGAGAGGGGATTACAGCTCAATCGAATTAAATATATGCTTAATAATGAATCTTAATAAAGAAATAAAATGATATAATTGAAATACTTTGGAAATAAGGGGGTTTTTGTTTTAGCGGCTCGTCACTCATATAAAATCCATATATATATATATATATATATATATATATATATATATATATATATATATATATATATATATATATATATATATATTATTTTGATTGGCGACTCAAAGACCATCTATAAATATATACCGAATACAGAGTTAGGGGCGGAGCCTACTACCAATGGAGGTAGAGAAATTCAAATAGCGGAGGCGTGGCTATCAGTTCAGTACTGCAATTCTCAAACAGTTTTTATTTGAATATAAATATTTTGCATTAAACTTAATAATTTAAATACATTTCCAATTATAAATCAAGTCGACTTGTACAGTATAATAATATTCATTTATTTTTTATAAATATAATTTAGAAATAGCATTTAGGTCCACGAAGAAAATAGTTTGATATAAAAACATATATACGTGACGTCACATCTATATTTTCAAATTTCGGAGGACTATAACTCGCTTATTAATAGGAATTTTTCACCGGATTTTCACCGACAGCCTTAGTTTTACTTATACGTTCAGATGAAATTATAAAAAAAATGGTGGAATCCCCTAATAGGGGGAGGTGTTGAGAAGGACTGGAGAATAATTTTGAGAGGAATCAGATAGTAGAATAAGGCTAAAGAATTGGACATATTTTAAAGAAGTATTGTATACAAATTATAATTATTAAAAAAATATAAATGGGTGAAAGGGAAGATGAAAAAAATTGGAATGTTAAAGAGGCTGTGGCGCAGGACAGACTGATGTGGAGGCAATATTTCTTCTGAGACGTATCCAAAGACACAATTCACTAATGACAAATATAATTCATTCAAAAATTCTTTAAATTGACAAACCCTTTCTATCGATAAATCGTCGAAGGAGTTCGAATACGTATATAAAAACGCACGCGCAGACATTCCAAACTGTAAGAATTAGGTTATGTTGAGATGAGATGTCAAGTCGGATGCGTCACGGAGGATCTCTGTTGGTATGCAGAATATGCGATCAACTGGTGAATGAGTAACTACGGTGGAATGTTCCCAGGGTACACCTGAACGTTAGCAACGAACGTGTTCGTTAATGGAGGAGAAATATGCTGTACTACTCGTATATACGTAGGCAGTCTATATTTAGTAGCCTGAGGGGTTTGTTTTTGTTTTTTCGACCATTAATTGTATTATGCTGATGCTATCAGTAATTACACGGATCTGAAAAGAGATTACGGGAGAGCTCAATAAGTTTAATGAAAAAGTCGTGGTGACTTATGTATATAAAATGTGGATAATTATATTGCCCCGATTTAATATCACGTGTTAATACGGGTGATTTACAAAAAAAAAAGATACATAATAAAAATTTAAAATAATTGCGTATTTTTTTAAATCAATATTGTAACGTTTTTATTTATCTGGGTGAAGTGTAAATATTAGACAATTATTATTAATTATAATTAAGTGTTTTTTAAACTATAATGAGAGTTACTATTACTAATATTAGATAATTATTAAAAACTAATTAAGACTAAAACTATAATTAACTAGATAACACTAACACTATTTATTTAACCAATTAACACTACTATTTATTTCACTACGCGTTCCAATCTTAGACTGCCGGTCTGTTGCAGACTCTTGTAGACTGTTTACGCGGTATTTATATCACTATATTTATATCACTATATACTTATATCATGTTCAACAGTCCGCCTACCGACCTCCACAGCGTCTATATACTCAACTGACTCAACAGCGTCTGTATATTCAACTGCTCGGACAGAAGTCACTTCTTTCACAACACTAACTGTCTATTTATGTAACTCTCTGTCTAACCTCCACACCATCAGTATCACTGACTGTCCGTACACCACAATTCTTCAACACAACTGCCGAGTATTAGCTTCCACTTGCCGTTACTGTCCCCATATACCTAGCTTCCCAATACTCTTCAACACTACCGAGTATTCTTAACAGCTATCCTGGTATACCAGTAACTTTACGACTCGCCGTTACTGTTCTTGCACACTATAGCTTCCCAATACTCGTCAACACTACCGACTTACCGAGTATTCACATCCACAGCTATCCCAATATAACAGTAACTTCCCGAGTACCTACTCGACACCAACTGCATACGCTCACTACACTTTACTCTCTAACACTCCATGTCAATATCTCCATGACTCTGTATGTAACTGACTGTGTCCCTCGAACATAGCTACGCCCCTTATATACAACTGCCATTATTTTCTAGAAAAGCCCAGAATGTTTGAACACATAATAACAATGAACACAAAAGGTTCAGGCGACCGGAAGTAATTAAACACGTCGTGACCAGTCTGTTTACATCGGCCGGCTCCTAGCGCGATTACGTCACCGCTATAAATAGATATTCGCGTACAGCGGCGGCGACGGCGGGCGTTCCACGTTACACTATATTTATTTATTCTAACATAAGTTTTCTTGTAATTTATTTTGGCAAAAAAAGGTATTACGTGGTTTATATACAGGTGTCCCCTGAGGAAACCGACAAACCCATATTTTAGGGGTCATTCTATTTAAAGAAGTTCATATTACAGAGTGATCCAAAATGATTAAATATCACGTGACTTGAAAAAGTTATGCTTATTATCAAAATTACCTTTCACGGAAAAAAATTAGTATCAATTTACCGGCAATGTAAATTTATGTTTCCTATATTACCGACGTTTGGAAAACTCAGCGGCGTTATGTATTAACTTTATTTTGACATACAGTTTGTTTTTACCTTTATAATTAAACTGTTATTTATTCAAATAATTACGTTAGAATACTTGTTTATGGAAGAACATGACAAGTTTATTTTAGAAGTATATATTCTTACTGCGAGGATTTATGAAAATTAGTGGAAATATGTACGCCAATGCAATCTGTCAATCGTATTTCACTATCACAACGATGCGGCAAACAAAAAATCAGAACGAGGCGGAACCTTCAATCATTCTGGATAACTCTGTATAAACTATGAGTCTATTTCCGTTTTGGAGATATCGACAAAAATAAAATAAACACAAATAAACAAAAAATAAATCAAATGTTATAATAACGTTACCGACAAACTTTAAAAGTGTATTCTAGGAGTCATTCTAAGTAAAAAAGTTCAATTCTTCTACATTTTAGAGATATCGAAAAAAATAAAATAAACAAAAAATAAAACGGAGAATTGACCCATAGGTTATATGAACTTTTTTACTTAGAATGACCTAACGACCAATTATAACTAGACAAAACATTCCCTATCCCTCCTCACTGAATGTTTTGATTTCGGCTGGCCAGACAGAGAAACTAGAGATAGAGATATGTCCTGTCTAGTTCGAGTATTTCTCACTAGAGGCCACGTAGAGTGTCAGTGTATAGTCTAGTGTTTAGTTTGAACGTTGCTCACTAGAGGCCACGTAGAAGCATGTGTATTTTATCTTTGTTTTGTAGTTGTAGTAGTTTTGTGAGTGACACGTTGGTTTTTCTTAAATATTAAACCTTATAAATTATTTAATGTTAACCTTAAATGTTAACCATGCAATTTTAACTAAGAACACTTGCGCAACCAATGAGCAACCTTCGAACTAGACACTGATACTCTACGTGGCCTCAGTGGTGACCTCTAATGAGAAATACTCGGACTAGACAAGACATATCTCTATCTCTAGTTTCTCTGTCTGGCCAGCCGAAATCAAAACAAACCAAATGAAGTTTTGTCTAGTTATATTTGGTCGTTGGAATGACCCCTAGAATACATAGTTAAAGTTTGTCAATTTCCTCAGGGGACACCCTGCATACCTGTACACTGTACCATTAACAAGAACAGGAAGCAGTTTTTCTGTCACTGACGCTTTGTCAACTGTCTTGTCCGTTATATTAAGTTTTGTGTTTACAAGTTTTATTATTTCTATATATTTCTAAATATCATAAACTACTCCTGCGCCACATCCCACATCCGGTAAAATTCAAATTTTCAAGTAATAATTCATATCTCGCTCAAATTAAATAAAAAAAAACTCAAAATTTTAAATTTTTATTACAAATATTTGAAAGTTTTAGAAAATATAATATTTTTTTATTAGAATACCCCATTTATATAGCTATTAACATACCTAGGAATGTTATGTATATCATAACTGCCGCAAATGTTATTTTGAAATCCGAGCTCGTAGAGCGAGGATTTTAAGACATCTAAGACTTGTTATGATTCATAACATCCGTGATTTGTTCAATAGTTTATCGGTTTCAGAAAATGAAGACTATATTAATAAATATTATTTTTTGAAATTCTTTCGTTAATGCTACTTTCAGAATACTATGGTTAACAGAACAATTTTTTTGACATATGTCAATATGACAAATATTCAAATTATTTGCTTTATTCCTCATGTTTATTATTTTAGAATAAAGTAAACCGTATTTAGAACGATACACTAATGTTATCTGTATGTACCTATGTATTAATGAAGACCATTATACTTTCATATTATTTTATTTTCATTTTGTAGACCGTTGTTGACAAGTCAGTATGGTAATAATATTACCATACAGATACAGTTATTACTTGGTTACCAGCCTACTTTTGTACATGTAAACAATCGATTAATATCCTGAAACCGGTAAAAAAATAATTTACATAAACCCGAAGCCGAACAAGAGTGCAAAAAAGCGTATGTAAAGAGTTTGTAAAATGAGACACAACCTTTTAAAGTAACATATTTTTGCAAAATGACATCTGCTTTCCACTTCCACGTTACCACGTTGTATGCACTAGTGCCATTTATGGCTGATATAACGAAAACTACAGGAAGCTAACTTCAGCTCGTGTTTAATGAATTAATTGTTAGTGGTTGCTAGCTTCACGCCATGTCCAATACGTTTGAAAATACAGCTTGACAAGTTGTGATTAAAATGTCGTTTAGCGTCATGGAAAGACGATAAGATGAATACCGGAGAGTAACCTCTTACAAACTTCTTACAATTTTTTTTTAATTGTTATTAAATTGTCACCTTACCACATGATCTTACAATTAAGTTCACCGGTCATAAAAATAAATAATAAGCAGTTTTAGGTGGAGCATGTGATTAGCTACATTACCGTGAACAGCGGGGCTCTTAGCCTTAGGGCTCCATTCCGAAATCGACGCTGCTGCGAGTCTCAAGGCACACAAACATATAATTAAAGTGTTGAGTGTAAATCTTATACGGATTCCATAATGTCATGTGAACAGTATGCGCGACTACATTTTTATTACATAATGGGTATAAAAAAATTGTAAAAAAATTTCATTGTTAATTACTTATTATCTAAAATTTTGAGTCATTACAAAATATTTGTACCAAAATGCAGGGAGAAAAATCTCTTATAATTACGGCAAATTCTATACATAAATGTTAAAATAGTAGTCTATTCACTTATATGATAATTGCTATATTATTTCTTCTTTCCATAAATTTAAAACACATTTATTTCTACATAGTGATTCAAAACTTATCACGATATACAGGGTGCAACGTCTAAACGAGTTACCTCAAATAATTTCTATATTATTAAATATACAATAAAATGCTATAAGACAATCTTATAGAAGACCAAGGGGAACATCCGAATAGAGAAGAAAATATTTTTTTTCAAACGTCGTAGAAATGGCATTTTTTGGACTCGATTCACAAGGTACAAGTTCCATTTCTACGCCGCTGGAAATTTCTACGCCGGCGGAGTAGAAATAGCTAATTTCTATGGCGCCGGAGTAGAAATAGCTAATTTCTACGCCGGTGGCGTAGAAATAAAATAAATAAATATCCATAGAAACTACATACAATTAGCGAATAAAAAGAAAAGTAGTGTGTTTGAAAAAAATAGAATAAAAGTGTCTTTGTGTGCCTCGCATGCAATTGTCCGACTCGCTTCGTTCGTCGTGCAAACTTCCATGCTCGCCACATAAAGTATCACTTTTACTCCTAATAACACTATATACTATTTAAACCAGTGATTCTCAAGTTACACACAAAGTTATATTTTTTTACTCCCATTCGATTGAGTATTTTTTTCTGAATTTAACAATGTATTCATTTTATATCCTAACATAAAAATATTAAGAAAAATTCAATTTAAATTTAAATAAATTTCATTTTTTATAGTTATTTTTCAGTAGGCTATGTATGAAAAACAATTCAACTTAATTTAAAATGAAACAGATATTTGTGAATAACTTTATAAATAATGTTCTATTTGATTTCCATCGTAAATAATTCAAATTGACAATTAGCAGTTATAGTTTTTCAGACACATCCTACTGAAAAATAGCTATAAAAATCAAAAACGTCGATGAGTTGTTCAATTGTTTCTTATGTACGAGTTAGAAGAAAAAGAAAATATTCGATTTCGTGATTTATGGCAATTATCGAAGTGTCACGAAAAATAAAACAATAATTAATGTTTAATGTTTCTGACGTATCTGACAGATTTGACATTTTTTTATTATTATTATTAGAATTTAATTGTTTACTTCTTCATTGTCTTCCTATTATTCTAATAATAATAAAATCAAAAGAAATGTCAAATCTGTCATGTCAAAAATAACAAATAGTATATTCTAAAACTAGTATGGAATAGATAATTTCCGAAAAGTTTGTAGGCCGAGCCGTAGGCGAGGTCTACGTTTCGCGAGTGGCGGAAATACTATTCCATACGAGTTTTAGAATATACCTTCTTTAACACTACTTAAAAAATATATTTTGCTCATCACTTTTACTAAAAATAAAAAATATTAAGTATTGGTATGTTACAAAAGCAATTTAGTTTTTGCAATCATTTCTTTTATAATTTGACTGTTAAGGCAGTTGAGATGACAATCAAAGCAAAGCGCCAAGCAAAGCCGGCTTGATTTTGAAAACAGTTACGTTTTCCTATGCATTTTAAATGGATGAATTGAAAAACTAGAGGGCTTTTATATTCTGTACCAGTGTTACGGAATATGCTCATTCTGTAACAGTTTTCAGTTACAGAATGTGTGAATTCCATAGTAGTATTAGAGAAAATAAATTATTGTCTTATTTTTCATGGTCCTGTGATAATTGCCTTAATTCCTGAATTTTATTTTGCTTCTAACTCGTAGGTACATAAGAAACAATTGAACAACAAACTTGATACTCACCGATACACTTTTTCATTCTTAACATTTTTCATGACACTTTTTTCTCTAAAATTAATAGGTAAAGAGATATCATCAAATCAAAATTTTAACATTGAATTTCCTATGTTCGGGAAATAAAGTAGACACCCGGTATAGACTTAAACAGATTTATAATTTTTTTTTATAAATATAATTTTGAAATAGCATATATTTCAAGAACATTTAGGTCCACGAAGAAAACAATTTAATATGAAAACATATCTTCGTGACGTAACATCTATTTTTTCAAATTTGAGGGAATTAATAAGAATTTATCAGCGGATTTCCACCAATAGTATTAGTTTTAACCACAGTATAGTTGCCTTGGAACAAAAATTTGTGCAAACATCTGTCAAAGAATCTTGACATTCAAAATTATTTTCAAAACAAAGATAAAGAAAACACCTTTATTGTAGTATTGATGACAACAATGTAATAGTTGATTACAACAATGTAATTTGACGAGAACGTGCAAACATCTGTCAAAGAATCTTGACGTTCAAAATTATTTTCAAAACAAAGATAAAGAAAACACCTTTATTGTAGTATTGATGACAACAATGTAATAGTTGATTACAACAATGTAATTTGACGAGAACGAAATTCGTTGAGTAGTGACAGATGTTTGCGCTTTTGTTCCATGGCATCAATGATATTTGCAAAAATGTTACTATTGTTTTCGACTATTTTTACGGTTCCGGAAGTTGAAAAATTATAAACATTAGCATATTCGGATGCAGTATGTTTTCCTGTAGCAAAAACCTAAATACAATTTTGATCTAAAATAATTAGGGGAGCAAATAACTACACATTAAGATTTTACCATCGAAACCCCTATGCTGCGTCGTCCAAGTCACCATCCTGTATGTACATACAACGTTGGTATTTATAAATTTAATTTTTACCCGTAACGTGTCGAACATATATGTCATTCGGGTTGCAGGTTATAAAAAAGTTAAGGAAAAATAAATAATTCAATAATTCATGCATCTTTTATTACCTATATATTTTACAAAAATTAAATTATATGGTTAAACGTTAGAAATACCACTTTTTTCAACTTGTTCCAACAATGTTTGTAAATTAGTATCAAACAGTTCACATCGTATTGGCATGTCTAAAGAATAAAATGGATTCTTTAATGCATAATCAGCATATAATTCATATATTCTCTTCAACAATATATCCATTCCAGCCTGAGTAGGCTCTGCAACTACCATCATCTTAACACCTAATAAAACAATTGATGAAACCACATGAACACTTTTTGAGGTTAAGCTTATATTTTGTACCTGTTAATGTTTGGAAACAATGTAACTTAAAAGTATCTGCTTCAAGAATTTCTATTCCAGAACATTTTGGTTCTGGGCTCAATTGACTTGCAATTGCAAACAATGGATAAAACATGCTGGCTAAAAATATCTTTTCATTTGTTGTCATCTTGGCTCTACCAAATTTTAAGTTAAGTGGGTAATTTTCTTTATTTTCAATTAAATCAAATGCATCTCTACCATCTTCTATCTGTCTACCAGTTACTGGAATGCCGTTTACTGAAAGTAGTACATGGCCCACTAAAAAAATTGCAGATATTTTAATGAATGAGTCTTATATTATTCTATTTTGAATAAATATACCATGTATGCCGTCTCTTTGGCCAAATTCGACTACAATTTTCTTATTTTCATATTTTAACTTTATATCTAATGGGAAACTGAATGTTTTTTCATTTTCTATTTTCGGAACATTATGATCATGGTTGAAAATAAGACCGCCGGATTTAGATACTATATATACACCATAAATAACCATTATTTATGTAGATATATTAAATTTATTTAAAAGTTCATCATTCATTCAAACAGCTGACTTTGACACATGTTTTGATATGAAAATATTCGTTCAGTTAACTTGTTTCGAAATTCAAATTATTTTTAAAAAGAAGTACATTTCTATTGCATAAGAATATTACTATAGTATCTTTGTTGAAAATTTTAACCGTGGGTTTAATTTACGTAAGAAATATTTGTTATTTTTGGAAAAAAATTTCGTCACACTTTTGGCAACTGACTACTGATATGACAGTTGTGAACAACTGAATAGACCCTAAGTATAATGAAATGAAATTCTCTACGTGAATTACAAATAGTTTTATTTTTAATTATTACAATACAATGGAAAATTTAAAAGTGAGTTAAGTATACAACAGTTCTCTAGGTGCATGATTTACATAATTACGTTGAAGTCACTTTGGTTATACTTATCAAGCGTTACATGTTTTCCAAATTTTATAAAAAATGACTTACATCAGACCTAATAACAAAGATATACCTTTGCCAATGGTTTGTGAATTTATAATATTTTATTGAATAACTGTAATAACAATTTTATATTTCAGAGTATTGGTTATGCTGTATATCGAGGTTTTGTTGACAGTTTAAAAGGTACATACACATTATTTTATTTGGATAAAGAAATAAACCAAAGGGCTAGGTCTAGATTATCTCCGACAAAATCGCATGGAACACCAAGAAGGAAAAATGAAAATACAGATGCTATTCATACTAGAGTACTCAAAGAACATGAGTAATATTCTTTCTGCTTAAAATACTTAAAAACTTTCTATTTATTTACGTTTACAGAGAATCAAAAGTTTTGAAACGAGTTTTTCAATGCTGTGCATTGAATGGCGGAGTTTTCCTAAGCAGTATTTTGTTTTTTTATTACTTTATGCTGCCAAGTTTGCAAGTTTCATTGGGACTAATATTTGGAAATGAGTCTGTTATGGGAAAATATATTTGGTCATGGATGCGTCCCGTACTTTCACTAGTTTTTGAAGCAGTTTGGGTGTTGCCATTATTTTTGCTGAGCAAAGTAGTTAATAGCTTATGGTTTCAGGTATTTAAAAATATTAATGTATAATTTCATGCAGTTACAGTCTGATTAACAACAATTGTAAAATTACATATTAATGTTACATTTTAGGACATAGCAGATTCAGCTTACAGATACAGTCGAGGCAGACCACAATTCATGCAAAGTTTGAGTAAATTAATAGCAGATTCACTGTTCAGCATTTTAGTGCAAGCACTATTCCTTCTTCAAGCATTAATTGTAAATTGGATTCCGATAGTGATGTTAGGAGATATTGTATGTTTAATTCACATGTGCATGTTATACTCCCTTTATGCTTTCGAGTACAAATGGTTTAACATGGGTTGGGAATTACATAAACGACTGACTTTTATTGAGTGCAACTGGCCATATTTTATAGGATTTGGATTACCTTTAGCTATTTTAACTCAAATGACATCGAATTGGGTTGTGAGGTATGATTTTCTTTCTTTTTTCTTTTTCTATAATACAAAATGTGATTTTTTTACAGTGGATGTATATTTTCTGTATTATTTCCGTTATTTATTATAAGTGGTAATGAAGCAAACCCAGTGACTGATGCGTGGTAAGTAGCATTTTTTAACAATTTTTCATGAACAAAGGTCAATTATAATTACCGACAAAATTATCATTAGTACCTTGACCAATATGCAATAGTTCAAAGATTATTAGTGTATTTTAAAGTATATCTATAAATTTTTTAATTAAAAATTGATAAGGAATGTAACAAAACATTGTCTGAATGATGTTACACTATCTACTGGGTGTACAAATTTGACCTTCCGATTTTATTTAATAATAAAACAAACAAAATACTGTAAATGTTATATTATTTAATTTTAAAGTACAGTTGTTACGGTTACTGAATAAAAATAGTTATTTGTATATGCTTATTTCGCGTCCGGGGATTTTCAAATAAGAAAACGCTAACTAGCGGCAAATATTAGAACTGCAAACAGTGGTACACATTTGACATTTACATGAAACTACAACTATATGACTACAAAAACTCTATTATACGTACTTGAATTATAAATAAAAAATACTAATAAATGAGAAAATAATACGAAAACTAAAGAAATACAATTGACAGAAATGCTACTTTGACACAAGTCAACAAAAAGTGTACCAGTGTTTAATGCGATCAGCGCCATCTCTTGATACTCCCAATACCGTGTGTCTATTTTAAAGGTGTACATGGGAGATTAACATGGGAAATCAGTTTTTTGCAATTTCCTGCTCGCCTAGCGTCAAATAAAATTTTTAGGGTATAAAATTCTACATCTAAAACAATAAACAGAATTACCTTTACATGCTTTATAACGACAGAAATTAAATATGAAAATGTCCAAAATTACGTTAAAAATTTTGACAGCCATGGAATTGAACAAAAAATAAATAAATGCTTGACACAACGTAAGTTAACTTCTTGGTTAACTTATTTGACGTTTCTGACAATTTGATTTGAGAAAATGTCGTTAATTATGGAAATAATAGAAATATAAAATTAATTAATAAAGTTAAGAAAATACAGTTTTGTTTAAATAATATGAATATATCAAAAATTCAACATTGCGTAACAAAAATATTTCCAATACATCTACCTTAGTACTACAGAAGGGGTCTACACTTATCATTCCTAACACTCTTTCTTAGAGTAACGCATGATCTGCTCGTCCTATATTTTGATTACGCAGCTCACATGTATTTTTTGAAAACACATTAGCAGTCTTTTCAAATTTTGTCACGAATTTAGCTCTTCATTCGTATAAATGTTCATTTTTTAATCATTTCAGACAATAAAACTAGAGACAAAATCAAATTGTCAGAAACGTCAAATAAGTTAACTTACGTTGTAACAGATAAAACGTCAAGCATTTATTTATTTTTTGTTCAATTCCATGGCTGTCGATATTTTCAACGTAATTTTCGATATTTTCATATTTAATTTCTGTTGTTACAATGCATAGAAAGGTAATTCTGTGTATTGATTTAGATGCAGAATTTTATGCTCCAAAACTTTTATTTGGCGCATTTTTGCTTAAAATAATTAGCCAAGCAGTAAATTGCAAAAAACTGATTTCCCATGTTAATCTCCTATGTACACCTTTAAGACAGACACACGGTATAATTAAAAAGCGGGCCATAGGCGGTTAACAGGGGAAATCAGTTTTTCTTGCGCAAAACTTCCCATTTAATTTTAAACAGTAAATGTTGTAGATAATTAAATTATACACCTAAATCACTAATCAGATTTTATTTTACATATTTAATAAGCTGTAAAATCCAATTTGAAACTTTATAAATATTATTCATTTGTAGTGATAGCCATGGAATTTAAATAAAATTACAAAGAAATGCATATCGTTTGAATTGTCACAATTTTCATTATGCAAGTTACAAAATAAAAATAAATAAAATCTATGCAGTAATTTAAATGTAGATTATAAAAACAAAATATGTTTACTTGAAAATCTACTTTCTGACAGTTTAAACGATATGCATCTCTTGTATTTTTGTTTAAATTCCATGGCTATCTACAAATAAGCAATATTTATAGAATTTCAAATTACAAGTTACTAAACACGCAATATAAAATCGGATTAGTGATTTAGTTGTAGAAATTAATTTTCTACAATATTTATTTGTAACATATTTGTCTTAAATTAAATGGGAAGTTTTGGGCAAGGAAAAACTGATTTTCCCATATTAACCGCCTATGGCCCGCTTTTTAATTAACACCTTGTATATATATGTCCTGCAAGCAGGGACTCGAACCGAAAAATTTTGGGGTTCGGTTACGGTTAACGGTTTTTACTTTAATAAAAATTCGGTTTCGGTTATCGGATACGGTTTTTTTTAAATATATCGGTTTTCGTTTCGGTTAAAAAAACAAATAAGTTTCGTTTTCGTTACGGTTTCGGTTCTTTTCGGTTTAAATGAGAAATTAGCTTAGTTTAATTTTTTGCAGTATGAATTATATTTAGTACCTATTTCCTAATGTAATAACATTTTAATTCCATGTTTCACTAACAACTAGTATACTAATAGATATATTCGGCTTGTTTGGAATTCAAAATTCGAAACGAATATGTAAGTAATTATTTTAAGTAAAAATATAAAGGTAGATAGGTAGGTACTTTTACTTTAAGGTGATATTTAAAAATAAAATTCGTGGTTCAAAAAGTAACTATGAGTTAAAGTTTTTACATTAAAGTTCTTAAGTTTATTTTTGCAACAAAAATTAAATACGTTTCGTAAATTATTAATATTTTAATTCTAATACAATAGTAATACGTTAACTAAATGCGTGTTTGATTGAAAAATGTCAACAAATGAGCAATTTGTTTTATAATAATTGCAAAAAATAATTTAAAAATGGAGTAAAATGCCTTATTTTTTAAATAAGAAACTACTTTTTTATGAATTCGAAGGCATGCACAATATTTCTACGAAAAAGATGTGGGTTAATAAAAAATTATCTATTTTTAAATTAACGGTTTTAGTACCGATATTATTTCGGTTCGGTTACGTTTTCGGTTACAGAACGAATTTATTTTTCGTATCGGTTTTCGGTTTCCATATTTAAAGAAATAAAATATAGGTTTCTGTTTTCGGTTACGGTTTCATAAAAAGTCAAATATCGGTGCGGTTTTCGGTTACGGTTTCGTTACGGTTCGGGTCCCTGCCTGCAAGTGACCTCATGTATTTCTCTGGATTGCTAAGATTCCTCAAAAATAAGGATCAATCACTTCTCCAGCCCATAAACCACACCAAACGATAACTTTTTGCGAATACTGAGGTTTTTCCAGTATTTCTCGTCGATTATCCTCATCCCGTATTCCGCAGTTTTACTTATATACGTATCCTCCAAGTGCAAAATGAACTCCGCCTCTTTTTTCTAAGGTCTATTTAACAAACATACGACGTGATAGGTGATTCGTTGGTTTTAATTCTTGAGTCAAATTTATCTTATAGGCCTTTAAATGTACGTGTGCAGAAACACTACCCCATATTGTTCAAAAAATTCTCAATAACTTTAACATATGGTGCAATGTTTGGGCGTTTTCTTGCAGTTTTTAAAATAAATATTCGTTTTTCAATCGAAAATCATTTCATGATAATCAATTCACAAGTATTTGCAATGGTTTTTCTTTACATTTGTCATTCTAGTACATTTTAATGATGATAAATATAAATGGCAACAAATTTAAATCGCAAGATCAAATTTGAACACCCGTTAGTAGTGTCTACATTTAATTATAATTATTTTCAGTGACTATCCATTACAACTATTTTCTCCTGTAATTGCCATATCAAACACACTGTTCAACAAGACAATAGGCCCAGTTCCAGTGCAAAATACTCATCCTCGAAGATGATCTTTGCTTGTCTCTCTATTCTACATGGAACGATTTCGGAAATATAATTAACGTAACATACATATTTTATTCCCTTCACCAGCTATCATGGATAGGACTGAAACATTATTTTTTATAAACGGTATTTTCGAAAATCCGTTTAAGCTTAATATCATTGTGATAAAGCCATTTTAATAATACGACATATTGTTTTAATAATATATAAATAAGCTTTTGTACGCTATTTAAATGTGTTGTTAGATAATTTGTAAGTAGACATACATGTTCCATGGGATTTTTATACTTGGATAGTTAAGTTTGTAACTAAAATATCATGTATGTTAATCACTCATTAATGATAGCAAAAGTTTTTTTATTTATTTTTACATTGGGAATGTTTTAAATGTTTGGAAACAATTGTAAATATTGAAAAGTAGCAGTAAATATTAAGATTAAATATTGATTTATTGTATTCACATACATAAAAATATATACAGCATTTAATTACACAAAAAATAATTTTCACTATTTGTAAAATAAAATTTACATTAAACATAATCTGTTTTTTACTTTAAAAAATATTACATCTCAAAACCAATTGTATATTTTCACTGAATTGTCAAGACATTAATAAATCTCGTAAAGTACCAGTAGAATTGTCCATAATATCATCTGGAGGTTCTTCTTTAATTTCAGGAACAGTTTTGTAATTATTATAATTTATACTACGTTGCAAGGAATCATAATTCAACGCTGGATCACATTCATCTATTATATCAGGGTTTCTACCTACTTCAAATTTACTCCATTTATAATTTACACATTTTCTAGTTCCTGGAGAACTTTGTATTAAATTTAATATAGTAGGATGCGATAATCCGAAAAATTCATTCCCTCTTGGCTTAATATTAACAACCTCCATCTGTATCGCTTCGTTAATGTGTCTCAAAAGAAGTGTATGGCAAATATCAGGACTTGCACCGATAATAGGAACTCCTAAATCATTATCTGCTGTGATATCAAACCTCGGAACACCATTATTATCGGAAATTTTGCATGTGTAAACGCATTTTATTCGTGGATCTTTTAAACTACCATAAACTCGAGTGCTTACATAACCAACAGGATAGATTACTTCTTCGGTGTGAAATTCAGCTCGATCAGATATAACATCCCCCAAAGAATGAACTGTTAAACCCCCTAATTCGATAGGAAACACTGGCCTCCCTGTTGAATCCAACGGAATTTGTTGAACAACTTTCTTACGCATCCGAGAATTTGATTTGCGGGATCTAGAAGGCTTGTGATCTAAAATTTTTGTTTTTATTGGTAATGGTAACTTGATAATTATGTTAATTTGTAAAGACGTACCAGAGCTATCTGGATGAGGTCGTTTTCTATTTCTTTTATGCTCACTATGAGATGATGAAGTACTGGGTAAATGATTTTTACTCAGTTGTGTTTCTACATCCGAATGAGGTTCAAATTGGTATAGTTTTTTTAAAAGAAATCTACGTTCTTCAGACATAATTAAAACTTTTTCTTGCACTTCCGCCACTTGGTCACAGAGAGCTGCATTTTCCTTTAATTATAATATATGTTTCTTAAAATCATGTTATTTTTAGGTTAGATATAATGTACACTTACAATAACCAAATCCTTGATAAAAACTTTTAACTGTTTTAATTTTTTTCTATAATCAATAATACTGTTACTATTTCTTCGTTGTTTAGACATATACGCATGATATAAACTTGCCATTGTTATTAAATTTATCCACAAAAAAACAAGCAAAATGACAATATGACGTGAGCATGCGCAAATTATACAGGCTTAAGGATGCTAAACACGCTCCGGTTTACCGGAGAGGTCTGCCTTCAAAAACCAGAATGTGTATTGTGTGTAGGAAGATTCACCTTGAGGCCAAAGCGTAAAGAGGCCGCCGAACATCGAATTGAATATTTGTTCGTACGCCGGAAGACAAATAATAGACCTTTTCAATGAGGCGCGGGCAGACACGTGACTTTGACAAGTGCTTGTAGGGCCCCTCAAGGGTGCCAAGTATACAGCTTGTATAACTTGCCTGTGTTGCCAAATCAATTTAAGCGTAAAATTAATAAATAAAATTGTAAAACTAGTTATTATTAATGAATATCATGTTGTTTTCTTTTCTGATACATTAAACTTATTTTTTATAAAAATAGAGTTTTCAACATGAACTGATGGTTTCCTCAAATTTAACGCGCCAAGACATCTTTGTATCGTAGATGGCAGCACTAATCGCTCTATTTTTATATAAAATATTTTAAAAATTAAGTTTATGTGTTAGAAAATAAAACAACATGATATTCATTAATAATAACTATACTCTATCCGTTTTAACTATAGACTAGATGGCATTTCAAGCGCGGCCGTTTTTACATGTATTAAATAAAAAATTCAAATTTTGGCGCCATTCCTGGATTTATAAAAAAAATCTAATTGATATTTTTTCAGTAATTTTGTCTTGTACGTGCATATCTATCTATTTTTATCCATAATATTAACGAAGAGAACAATCACAAAACTAACGAACTACTAACTAAAAATTAAGAAAACGCGCACAACGAAAACTATGTAATATGAAATATAACGTCAAAACACTATGAAAATTAACAGACAGAACTGAACAGAAATAATATACATATAATAATATGAATAAATCATGTACTATTGACTTTGTTGACTTTTATTTATTTTATGTCAGACGTCAAAATAATTGAGACAGTTGTCAAGTAAATTTAAATTTCGCGTCAATTATTTTACTGTGTAAACTCAGTTCACGTTTGATCCAATCAGAGAGCTAGAATCTTAGGCCCTATCTCACCCAACAGGCAAGTTACACAAGCTGTATACTTGGCACCTTTGAGGGGCCCTACAAGCACTTGTCAAAGTCACGTGTCTGCCCGCGCCTCATTTAACGGCTATCTCTTTCTATCGCTGCAAATAGTAAGAAAATGGCACCAACAACTGCCAGTTGGGCTGTTAAACGAAACTTATTTCGATAAGTTTTTTTTAAAAGTTGTCTGAGATTTTGCTCACATTTTACGACTATTTTTTAAGAAACAAACGCTATGGATCTCATTTGTTCTTACTATGCGCAGATCCCCATTGCGCATATCTTAAATTGAAAAGGTCTATCAATACAACACTCGAATAATATTAGTGCCTGATTTTATAATTAAGTATTTATGACCCAATGAAAAAATAAATAAAACTAACCTACTATTTCCTGTTTTTTATGAAATCCTTGATATCTCTTGAGGAAGCGTTATAGGCGATGTGCACATTTTGAGCGTCAGCGCCTCTAATGCTGTGGCGTAGTGAGGGAGGGGCAAAGGGGGCTATTGTGCCCCAGGCCACAGACTCAATATATATATTGAGTCTGTGCCCAGGCGCAACTCGCAGGAGCGCCAAACTGTCCTCAGGACAATTCAAATTTTCCGGAAAATTTAAATTTTTATTTTGATTCGTTTTGGGGAAATAATATTTGAGTTTCGGGAACGAAACTGCCTTCCTTCAACTGTAAACAACCGGCCATTCCAGGGTGGTTGCTATGAGAATGGCGAAAATACGTCACTGCGCATGTGACGTCAGTCTAGGAGCTAAAAGTTGGCTATCTAGCTGTATCCGCTGTTCCGCTGCGGCAACAACCAGGCAACTACTTCCAACTATAAATTGATACATTGCATTTGCATTCAGTGTGCTAGAGTAGGGTGTCCAGACGTCCCGATTTTGAGTTTTTGTCGGTGTCCCGATGAACATCTTCGGGACGCGTAATTGTCCCGGTTTTCATACCCGACTCCAAATTTATTACTTATATCATCTATCGACTGATATATTTATTTCATTAATAATTTTTTAATTGTTTTATATATTCTAATTTTAATTCTTAATTCTTGCATTTTAAAGTAAGTGCGTTTCTGCGCAAATTGTAAATTAAGGTAGTTTGCAATGTGTACGTGCGGCATGCGTATTTACAATTATGTGTAACTCTGTGGTACTGGTACTGTGCTTACGAAACGTATGGGTTTTTGGGATGTTTTTACTTTAATTTATGAGTAAGAACATATTAAATTATATGTATAAGTATTATTTTTATATAAGTCAACAATCCGTTAAATATATTCTCTTTTCTAAAATGTTCTGTGACCTGGTAATTTATTTTTTGTACATGAAAGGGGAAAAACATGCAGCTGCACATCCCGTGAAAAAAAGAGTAACTTTCAATTATAAGGCATTTGACCTTAAATGAAAAAAAATTTCGCCTGCGGCGCTTTATTTACCTTCCGTCACCTTTAGGTAAGGAAGGTATTGTCTTTGGTCAAAAAATTCGATGATGAGTTTTTAATCAATAAGCACGTTTTAGGGTCCCTAGAATACGAATTTACTATTTTTACGATGATGTCTGTATGTGTGTGTGTGTGTGTGTGCGTGTGTGTGGATGTGTGTGTGTGTGGATGTGTGTGTGTGTGTAACAAAATTTTCGTCTGCGATAACTCTAATACTACAGTTACAAAAATTATAATTTTTTCGTATACTTCTTCGTTACATCCATATGAAGAGCTGATTAGATTTTGGTTACAATTGGTCAACCGGAAGTACCATTATTTGAAGATTTTAACAGTTTTTCTTGAAAAAACTATGTTAAATATAATTTTTTCACATTTGATGTTATTATAAATATTAAAGAATATTTTATTCTCTATACGATTTGACTGCATTTTATACTTAATATTAAATGGATATAGAGTTAAAAAATTATAAAGAAATTAAATTTCATAAAGTAGCCATAGCTTTGGAAACAGCTACTATATTAAGAAAATTCTGATTGAAAGATGTCAGTGTCAAGTGAAATTGAGATAGTGTGTTTGTCTTATAATTTTACGGGAAATATAGGATCTTTTGCTTTCTGTATGGAATTTGTATAAAATACATACAACTGCTTTAAGGTAATGTACAAGAAATAATAATAATATTAAATCTTTTATTTCTGCAGATACATTACACTGTATATAGAAAACGTCACAAAATAATAATTTTCTGTATGAAATTTGCATAAAATACATGCAACTGCCGGAAGGTAATGTACAAGAAATAGAATATTTAATTTAGCATGGAACTTTCTGTATGAAATTTGTACAAAATACATAGAACTGACGGAAGGTAATGTGCTGGCCACATCAGATTTTTTGGATATATTACATCACCAAAATTTTGGTGCACGAGCCGCCACTGGTTTTACATTTCTCTGAAAAATGTCCCGGTTTTGCAATAGGGGATTCCGATCGTGACGTCACAAAGTGCGCCACTTGCGGTAAAATCTTGAACTATGTGGACAGACATTTTCTGTTGACATGTGTCCGGTTAGAGATGAAAATGAATTTTTTAAGTGCAGAGTTAGTGCCGGGGGCGAAATTTAAAAAGAAAAATATTGAAAATCTTTCGGCGAATGAACAAAAAAGATGATTAGAGTGTTGTGGTCTGAAAAAATGCGGAAAAAGAACGATCTTATTTTAAGGTTAGTTCAGGTTGATTACTGGGTATTTATACTAACTCAGAATGTTATAACGTTCTCAGAATTCAAAATTGTATGAATGCGGAACGCAGTAATAATATATTACCCAGCATTGATGTTGGTAAATGGGTATCTGCGTTAGTTTAATGTAATACGTGTGTGGTAGTTGATGTAAATATAAAGTGGTGCTATTTTCCATCCCAAAATGTATCAAACCTATTTAACTACGGACCCATATACCACTAATTCCACGAAACCATTTAGTTTAGTTACGGATAAACCATGAGAACGGCTTGGGAAATGGTATAAAATTAGCTCCTCTCCTATATTTTTTTATATTTATTCCTGTAATCACTCTTACAGAGGACATACGTGCACCTAGTACCCATATTTTTAATTTAAAACACAAATTTCACAAGGTTGTTAACTTGATAGCACAATGACAGTTATTAGTTTGTCCACATAGTTCACAAAAATACCGCGACGGGGCGCTAAAAATTCGCTTAATCGGAATCCCCTATTTATAAATCTGGTCATCCTATGCTGGAGTGAAATATAATAGTGTATTATATGTAATAAAATAATTGGAGAAAGATCACAGAAGACATACAGAATATTGAAATTTTATTAATATATTGCTAGCATTTGCTATAAGTTATCCTTTTTTTAAACTTTTATACTCTTATTTAAAAGTACTATCTATCTAAAGATAACATTAAATTAAAATTATTTCTTCTCATTCATTTATATTACCATATATTTTTAAATTTCTTATTAATCTCATTATTTCTTTGTTCGGCTTCTTTATTTTTTAACGCGATTTTTTTCTCAAATTTAAAGTCTAGCTTGAACTTGTGCCCCTATTTGTCCTGAAAAATAGTACCTATAGTATGTTGTAGACGCGTACTTACGTAGTGACTATTCATAATGTATTGTACAGTATTTTAGGTAGATACTGCACTCTGTTATCGAAATAAAATTGATAAAACTAAAAACTTTTTTCTAAATGTTGAAGTAAGAAATTAAAATTTCTTTAAAATGTCTATAAAATATATTTGTATTTATATACCCGTTTTTTGGTCAAATATCTGTAGTAAAATGCCCTAAAATGACATTTAAAGATTATTTTATGAAAAAATTTCTTACGGGAAAGGGGCGCCCAAAAGGTATCATACCCCAGGCGCCAATTATGCTCACTACGCCACTGCTCTAATGGCTACATTGGCATTTTTGGTTACCGAATAAACTTTGACATTTCGAGAAAGTGATACAATTTACAATTTTATTTCGAGTTGTTGCTATTGTGTATGAATATTATACATCATAGTATATTGAAATGAGTAAAGAAAATATTTAAAATGCTATATATGTGATGTGACAATCAAAAAAGTCAAAATATCAGGGAAGGCACTGTGGCAGAAATTTTTTTTTTTATAATATATGTGATTTCCGTAAACCATTTTATCATATTTAAATTTATATTATAATTTATAATATTAGTTAAATGTTACAAGATGCACAATACATAGAAATTGAGATTAAAAAGTTGGAAAACTTGAATGATTGGAAAGAATAAAATTTCTACATATCACGATATCAGTGTATTATGTTAGCATCTTTCTTATATATTCGCAATAAATGAAGAAGATTTTTCATTGAAAATATACCAGGCTCTAAGTGGAATCAGTTGCACAAGCTCGGAAAAGAAAATACACGAAAAGTACGAACCATGTGAATTTCTGTCTTTCACATTTAACATTACATGTACAAAATCTATAATAAATAATATATAATAATTTATACTGCACATATCGTGCCACGAATGCATATTCCAAATTAGAAAGTGTCCAAATTGTGGCATCAGAACTGGCCATAGGACGATGTAATATTTGGAAAGCTATAAAAGAACATGAGGAAAAAGGGTCATTCGGATCACCTCCAGGAACAAAGAAATTAGTTTAGAACATGATTTTGTTCATATTTAACGGTGTATATAGTTTATACATATAATGTATATATTTTAGAGTGTAAATATTTATATTTCAAAGGTGAATTATATTTTTATTTTACGTTGTTTTCTTTAAAATGTATTTGAATAATGTGGTTTTCATTTATGCATGCACCTTTCGCCGAAATGTAGAGAAAACACAAAATAGATTAGCACATGTACGTACAAGACAAAATTACTGAAAAACTGTCAATTAGAAAGATTTTTTTTAAATCCAGGAATGGCGCCAAAATTTGAATTCTTTATTTAATACATGTAAAAACGGCCGCGCTCGAAACGCCATCTAGTCTATAGTTAAAACGGATAGCGTATAGTTGACTAACGAACCTATAGGGAGAAATATTAGGCGATTTCGGGCGACAACCGTTCACTTGCGGTATGTTGCGTTCAGGTACGTTCACACATTCGGGCGCTAGGAACAACATACCCGGTATGCTTGGATCAGATCAGTGCTCACAGCTGAACGGGTTTGCGAGTCGGGTCAGCTCTCTGTTCACTATTTCTATCTCTTTTTATCGTCTTTTTTTGAAATGTCAAAAGTCAAAACAGTCGGAGTCGTGGTCTTATGTCAAACAGGGTGACATTATTTTCGTTGACTCTTTTTTGGACAAATATGGAAAAAAACTATCTTTCTCCGTTAATGCATTTTAATTGTCAGACACTATTTTTGACAGTTTTAAATGTCGCAGAATATACATAACCACCAAGCACGGTGTCAACAAGTGAACCAACGATTTTTGGCGCCACCATTAACCATATCATACCGTAACTAACCGTAGTAATCCGAAGAAGTGAACGGGTATGTCGCCCGAAATCGCCTATTGTGATAAGGCTCTCATTAAAAGACAAATTGTTAAAATTGATCTTGAAATGTAATTTTAAGTAGAAAAGATAATAAAGAAGGATACAGTATAGTACATGTATTGCCATTCGTTCCGTTTTCTAATTTATTTCCATTTCTAAAATAAGATTCAAGAAGAAAAGCTTTGATTTCTTTAGATAACATTTTTGACCTCGTGACAGATTGATATTTAATTAAATACTTTTAATTGGCATACGTTTCTTTGTTCATAGCCTACTCCGAGTTAAGATTCTTTCTGAACACATCGTACTTTTAGTAAACATCAAAATATTTAAATTTCACATAGTGACAGTCCCCTGCGCTCTATTAATGATATACGAATAGGTTAGTTAATATGTATACATATGATTAACATATGCAACCAAGTATAATTTTATTTTCTTGTGAGCAAAATAAACAGCGCGCATTGTGCATTAATAAATACGTACATACATACATATAAAGGTAAGTACATCCTATTCGTATTCGCATCGCACGGAACGGATTTCTTATTTCTTTGAGCTACTTCCGCATACTAATTTGAATTATGTATCACATCACAATTGCTCCCGAGTTAAGTCTATCCTATCATATACGAGTACATCCAGTTCTAGTATTATTTTTTCGTTCAATGCATGGGTATTATAATACAATAAAATTTAAGGTAAAAAATGTTATAAAATTGTGGAAATTTATTTTTTCTACATGAGAGATTCAATGGTTTGCGCACCGCACGACTTTAAGAAAACCGCGCCAATGAGATATACAACCCGCAATAACTCGTGCCTTGGTGCCTTCGGGGCATGTAACATGTGAACCAAACGGCTTGCTTGCATCACAAAATGTAGGATGCAGGCAAATATTCGCCCTTAACATCCGGACTGCATGTTTCATACGTGACTTGGTTTTTAAAATTTTGTTTTGCTCTTATACCTACTGTGATTATTTAATTGCAATGGGGACTTATAATTTCGTCATCATTAGCACAATTTAGAAAAGGACAACAAATCTTTGGAAAGAGCGAGGTGATATACCATGGCCCTTCTTCTCGTTGATGCCGTCATTTGTTTGCTATCTAATCGGCAAAATTTGGTTGTGTTATTTATAATAGTGCCTGTTACTAATTATCTCTTGTACTAAAGTGTATTGATCCTAGTATTCACAAATAAATAATGAATATAACACAAGATTATGTACCAGAGGCATATGATTTTTGTTTAAGAACATTGAAAACCATTTCGTCTTACAGTTGAAAAGATTGTTAGAATACCGGGGTGTGAAGAAAAGTGGAAGTGGAAATAAACACGTGGTACCTACTAAATCTTGCTCACTGCATCAGTGTTGCCAGGTTTAAAAATAATAAATTACTAGATTTTACTCCAAAAAGTTACTAGATTAGGAACAAATTTCACTAGATTTTATAATTTTATTGTTTTATATCATCTTAAATATTGGCTCAGTTACCACTACATTAGATATGTTTAAATTTAAACCATATTTAAAAAAAGGAATGCAATCGACAGAAATATGAATTGTTTCGATAATTGATTTTCTCTAAAAATTAAAATGTCAAAAACTACTGCGTTTATCTAATTTTTTGCAAAAGTACACTTTTATGTATTTTTGCATTTTATGTAATATTTTATATATAAATGTTGTGTGATGGAACCATGTTGATAATGTGCATTAATAAATATAAGGCCTTCAAGTTCCACTATTTATTTGTTTACTTTTATTTAGGACGTTTCGAGCAGAATACTCTCATCTTCAGCAAGAAAACGTCCTAAATAAAAGTAAACAAATAAATAGTGGAACTTGAAGGCCTTATATTTATTAATATAATTGAAATTTTCGTATTTAATCTACACCCGCTACGCCTGTGGAGAAGACATTCATCAGCACCTCGTGAGTTTGCGCACAAAGCTCGCGCTATGTTTACATCTATCTCTCTCACTCTTATGCGTTCCCAACTCCTTACATCTACTTCGTAAGCTATATGAGGATACGTTCGGTATTAGGATCCGAGCACTCGGAGCTCGCTCGATTGGCTCGATCACGTTCTTTAAATAGATCTGGAGCGATCCGAACTCGTGCTCAGAGTTCGGTAATGGTCTCAGCGCAGACTCAGATCGCGCTCTATTAGCTCGACCGTTCACTGTCGAGCGCTTCGACCCTTGAACTGATTTGACGCGGGATTCAAATTAAGGTTGGAGGTAAACAAAATAAATTTTAGATTTTTTTAAATGTTAACTTGTTTAGAACAAAAATAAAATGGCTGAAAGAACAATTACTTATCAATAGCCCAACAGGTAGATTTTGAAGGCATTAATAATTAAAGTTTGAAATAAATATAAATTTATATTACCGGAATCATTCAGGATTTGACAAACACCAAATTGTTATAAATAACAGTTTATCTAATGACAATTCAGGATGCCCCGGACAAGATGATAATGATTGACATTCATTTAATACATTTAACATCTTTACAAATGTTAAACGTCGCATTCTAAAATGGCTCTTCAATGTATTATCGTTCTTAAGTGGTACAATAATTTCTGCATAATTTTCCATTTGGCATATTGCGATTATTCGTTCTGTTGTTAGTTCGCGCTCGGCCAACCATCCGACGCGTTCGGTAAATGAAATAGATAGCCGACGACCACTATAACAATTGAGACAATGTTGCACGTATCGCCGTCTGGCGCTTGGAAGAAAAACTAATTGTGAAGTAGGCAACCTGGTGTGTGTATATAGGCAATATCAAGGCAGACCAGCGACCCGCAATACTTTGGAATACACTACATTTTTAAAGTAGAAAATCGTTTAAATAAAATATGACCATAATTAACGGAAAAAAGTTTATTTTCTGATTTCATCAAATTTTTGTTACATATAGATTGCAATGATTGGTAATAGTCATAATACTTTTATCAACGTAGCCCAATTCACCGGAGAGCAGCATATCTGGAGCACATGACATAAATGCATACATTTTTGAAATGTTTTTAGATCAGAATAAGAGTGAAGAATAATGTTGACAGCCGAGCAAGATAGCGTAGGAGCAACGTAATCGCAAAGCAAAGGTTCCGGGTTTGAATCCCTCTCAGGCATGAATGTTAATAGTGTAGCACACAGCCGTAAAATATCTAAAAGAAATATTTAAATTCTTGTATATTATTTTTATTAAAATGCAATAAACATTTTTACGTACCATTAGCTTTACGTAACTGAACAGAAATTAACAAGTCGTATAAAAATCGTTTAATATTAATTTAATCGCTTTCTTTACTTTAAGGTGATTTTAAGTCAGATATAAATTTGACATAAATTAGTAAAACACTTGTCATACAAATTTAAATTCCGCGGCTTTCTATAGGGCGCGAGCAGACACGTGACTCGAGAGACCTTGACGTGCTTGGAATCAGCTGATTTGTGTGCGCATGTCATTTTGACAAGAACAATGTCACGTTGACAATACTAATGTTTTGATTTAGAGCTGCTTTAATGTTATTATTTTACAATTTTAAAGCAGTAAAACATATGAAATTATAAATAATAACATTTTAGCAGTTAAAAATCAAAATAAATCAAAACATTGGTCTTGTCAACGTAACATTATCCTTGTCAAAATGACATGCGCACACAAATCAGCTGATTCCAAGCACGTCAGTGTCGCTTGAGTCACGTGTCTGCTCGCGCCCTATAGATCAATTCGAAATATATAATTTCTTAATTTTATCGCGTCGGCTATATTGCACCTGGCACCATCTAGCGCTTGGAAGAAAAGTACTATCCATAGGCTACTACATGGTCTCGACATTTTACATATGGGTTTCCGTAGCCTGACTTGATCACTGCTCGACTGATATTTTAATCACGTGATCGTAGAGCGCTGAGCGCTCGATGGATCCAATTACCGGACGTGCCCCTAAAAGAGTTTCATCAACGCGGCCATTTTGATTGTCACATTAGGTTAAACGTCAAAGTGACATTTAAAGATAACCTGAAATTTACGAAAATAAACATGTCGGTGCAACGCTGTTTTGTGCCATCGTTCCAAAATACTAGCGAAAATAGTGAGAAAATGTATTAATAGTACCGCGTGACACAAAAAAAAACTCGAAAAACAGTTACTGTTTGTATGAGGTGCGGGCAGACACGTGACTTTGACAAGTGCTTGTAGTGTAGGGCCCCACAAGGGTGCCAAGTATGCAATACCTGTGTTGCCAAATCAATTTAAGCGTGAAATTAATAAATAAAATTGTAAAACTAGTTATTCTTAATAAATATCATGTTGTTTTATTTTCTGACACATTAAACGTAATTTTTAAATTAATTTTTATTAAAATAGAGCATTCATCATGAACTGATGGTTTCCTCAAATTTAGAGCGCCAAGAAATCTTTGTATCGTAGATGGCAGCACTAATCGCTCTATTTTTATATAAAATATTTCAAAAATTAAGTTTATGTGTTAGAAAATAAAACAACATGATTTTCATTAATAATAACTAGTTTTACAATTTTATTTATTAATTTTACGCTTAAATTGATTTAACAACACAGGCAAGGTACGCTGTATACTTGGCAACCTTGTGGGGCTCTACAAGCACTTATCAAAGTCACGTGTCTGCCCGCGCCTCATTGAAAAATACAGATTTGATTCGCAACAAAGCAACAGTAATAAAATTCTAAGAATACACAACGAACAACGTAGACAAATGTTAATCTGACGAAAAAGTAAAAAACAAGTTACCACCAGCAGCTGAGTGATACGTGGATAACTTCAGGTCAAATGAAAATTCTATCAAATATTTAGATATGTAATTCTCAATGGACCTTTTCAATTTAAAGAGATAGAAGATATGCGCAATGGGGATCTGCGCATAGTAAGAACAACTGAGATCTATGACGTTTGATTCTAAAAAAATTAGACGTAAAATGTGAGAATATCTCAGATAACTTTAAAAAATCTTATCGAAATAAGTTACAAAAACTTTTATTAAAGTTAAAATGTCTTACGATGCAAATTTTCACTGAGAATACAGGTATTTTAATGACTGCAATATTTTTGACGTTTCGTTTGACAGCCCAACTGGCAGTTGTTCGCGCCATTTTCTTACTATTTGCAGCGATAGAAAGAGATAGCCGTTAAATTGAAAAGGTCCATTTATAGTCTATATATTTTATTTCTTTTAGAAATTCTGTGTCGATATAATAGGCTGTATTAAATGAGTCTGAACTTGCAGTGTGAAACGCTGACGTCACAACATGGCTAGTTTTTTGCAACTTTTTAAAAATGTCATACGAATTTATACAACAAAAAATGTAAATAAAAAATAATTTATTCATACAGATCGATAAATTAGACTATGCTTGTTTGATTTAACAAAAAAAAACCAACAATTTTTTTTTCTTGCTTGACCTCAATCAGGTAAACATTAAAAAACTCGATCGTGCAAAAATTATGTTACATGCTTACGAGGGTAAGGTGAAAAGTTTTCGGCCTAACAGAGAGTAGGCTTTGATATCAATGTAATATTAACTGTATTCTTTTTGGACAAAATCTCAGCTCATCTCAGATCACTTCAGATAAGCTCAGGAAATCGTTGTTCTTCCTGACACAACTGATTTGAGTTGTTCTGAGTAAACTCACTTCCCCCCTTTCCGATGCTACATTACCAGTTTACAAAACTCAAAATGATTTGAAACACTCAGTTTGCATTTTTAGGTTTTATAATTCAACAAAATTTATATTCACATACACAGATATACTTACAAGTAATATATTTTCAACATTTTTCGTTTATAAACAGTATCATAGATCAGAAAAATGTCTATAAATTTGACAGCTGTTACAGCAAATGCTATCGGTAAAGATGGAAATGATAAAATAGAATAAAACTTGTTCTTTTTGCAAAATCACAACCCGTTCAGCTCAACTCAGTTATGTACTAAACTGAGATACAATTGCGTCAAAAAGAATACAGCTATTTTGTTATGATGTTGTTTCAAGTGTCACAATAATAAGTGTCAATTTTCAACTTGATCCGCAAAATAGTTTTTTTATACGGCTTTTTGAAGTTGACGTGTTGTGTGTGTTTCGTTGTAATGGATAAATTGGAATATCGAGCAGTCATAAAATTCTTCGTTTTGGACGGTTTAACCCCAACGGAAATTCATCCAAAGTTGGTGAAGGTTTATAAGGAGACTGCTCCTTCATTTTCAACTGTGAAAAAATGGCCGGCAGAAACAAAACAACAATCAAAGCAGTGGGTGGAAGCCGGTGGCTCTACACCAAAAAAGGCGAAGTCAGTTTCATCTGCCAGAAAGATTATGGCCAGTGTTTTCTGGGATGCAAAGGGATTCTTTTTATTGACTACCTTGAAAAGGGTAAAACCATAACTGGAGAGTACTATGTAAATCTTCTGGACCAACTAAATAATTCATGAGAAGAGGCCTGGATTGCGAAAGAAAAAATCTGATGTGGCCAGCACATAACCTCTCGCCAGATATTTTACCTGGTTGTACGCATAAAACGAAAAATATTTTTAAATACAAATACATATCTTCATGTCTCACTACAAAATAATTCTCACATATATTTGCAAAATCTATGGGATATTTTAATATAAATTATGTACAATACATACATTTTCTTTATAAGTATTCAATATCCTGAATTATTTTTTTTCTACTTACCTTTTCTTTTTCTTTATATTCGTAATTTTTTCGCAAATTCCTCTTATATTCTTTTTTACGTAGGTATATTCTTTTACGTTGTTGACTTTTTTTTATTTTCATAATCTTCATAATAATGTACCTACAAATATTTTTGACAGCGGCATACAAATATTTTTGACAGTGACATTTATGTGTCAATTACAAACATTTGAATTTCTTGCCTTGAAGTAGTTTGATTTGAGAATTTTTACATCAAATTATTTTATATGCATTTCTTTATCTCTAAATCTATAGAAGATATAATATTGAATTTATATTTATCGAATAAAGAATTTAACATTCTTTAATATAAGTATTTACATAAATTTTCGATAAATAATATTTAGATGATTTATTTCTTGTAACTACTACTTCCGGTTGTCCAATTGTTACCAAAACTTAATCAACTCTTCCCATTATTGTTAGATTGAGGAATCCGTAGTTAAAAATGTCTTTAGTCTTATAGTATTTGAGTTATCGTGAATCCAACATCCACACACACGTCCACACCCACCCACACACACACACACACACACACACTCACACACACACACACACACACACACACACACACACACACACACACACACACATACGGACATTATCGTAAAAATGTTATAATCGGATTCTAGGGACCTTAAAACGTGCTTATTCACTAAAATCTGGATATGCGATTTTTAGCATGAATACAATACCTCTCTTAGCGAGAGGTAAAAATTATCTTTCACCAGGACAATGCACTTGCTCACAAAGGTGCTTTAGCAATGGGAAAACTAAGGGATTTGAAGTACGAATTGTTGGAACATCCACCCTATTCACCAGATTTGGCCCCCTCTGACTTTCACTTATTCCCAAATTAAAAAAAAAAATGTCTGGAAAGTGTTTTAGTTCAAATCAAGAAGTGATAGCAGCCGTAGATGAGTATTTTGCAGGCTTTCCGGAATCGCACTTCAGGGATGGAATCCATTCATTGGAAAAACGTTGGGCAAAGTGCATTGAGATTATGGGGGACTAGGTAGAAAAATATATGCATCTTTGATATTCAAAATACAGTCTTTCACTGCCATGCCGAGAACTTTTCACCTTGCCCTCGTATTACAAGGATAACCACATAAATTTTAATTACGTATAACCGGGCTTGACGAAGTCAACATTTCATTTCGTTCAGTGGCAGTGTTTGGTATTGTTAGTGATTCAAAAGTTGTCAGAAAATGTGGTGCTGCGTAAGAGACTATGAAAGTGATGTTAGATTAGATGGGAAAACTGTTGTAATTACTGGGGGAAACAGTGGAATTGGAAAAGAAACTTCGAAAGATTTGTACAAAAGAGGTAATATTAATAAAATATATAATAAAAATAACTAATTTCAAAATTTTGTAGAGAAGAATAATTACATCAATAAAATTTTGTTAAAAAAATAATTTATCAATATTTTTCATTGAAATATTAAATAAATTATTTACATTTTATTCTTTTACTTATCTGTGGGTAGTATGAATATGAGAATCCGGAAAATAGCCATTTAACATGGGAAAACTATTGTTTTGTCTAATAAAACTTTATATTCTTCAACTACAAAAGAATTTAAACGAAGTAAACATAAATTAACGAATTGTTTGAAGTTTGAAGTAGATGTAGTATGTGAGCATCGAGTACTATCAAATATCACTTAAAATTTATTTTTGTCTAGTTATTATTATTTTTTTTTAATAATACAAATATGTTTCTACTATGATACTAAATTAAGTTTGCTCTATCGTCAAAGACGCAAATTCAATAAGTTTATAACCAAAAAATTTAGTTTCTTGTTTTGGAATAAGAATAACATATTGTTTGCACGGTTATTAATGCTAGATTAAGCTTCATTAACGATGTTTGGTGTCATTTTGTTATTTTGGATTGTCATGAATGTATACGAGCCCAAACTTAGTTGGACCGGTTTACATTTTCAACAAATTATAAAATCTATACAAATGGTTAGAAAATTCTACAAAATTCTTTCTGCTACTTTAATAGTGGGATTCTGAAACCCAGCGTTAATTAACTTCTGGCGTTAACGTGAATTAACTCTGATTTTGACAGCTGTGGTATTCTGAAACTCAGCGTTACTTAAAGTTAACGCTGCTAGTCGGCGTTAATTCACGCTGGACATATCGAAGCGTTAACAGGGAAAACGGCGGGTTGTCTGAGTTTTATGGTCTAAATAGCGCTGATATTTTTCGTGTACTGCTATATGTACTTGTAAGAAGTATATTTTATTAACAGTGAGTATAGTTATTCATGTTATATATAATTGTTTATTATTTACAAGTAATATACACTATTATTCACGAAAGATGACTATTCAAGGCCATTTGTGAGCAGTCTGATATAATATTAATTGCAGATAACTTCATTGCATTTCGTTTGCATAGGCGTACAACATGAAATATTTATGGACACATTTTACCTGAAAAAATAAGAATAATTCATTTGAAAATTATGTTTCTTTCTAAATAATGCCTTTCTGAAAGATTTATGTTCTTCACTTATGTTTTTGCAAAATACAAAAACATAGACCTAACTTATAAACCAATGAATAATAATTTGATTTAAACGGTAACGCCACTGGGTAAATATTAACACAGAGGGCAGTGCAGTAGATAATTAGGTATCTGTAATTCTACGACATATGTCATTATTATTTATAGTGTGTTAGAAAGTAATGGCAGTATTTACGTATATCTGTCACACCACATAAATTAAATAGACATAGGTCAAATAATCTTTCTCTTTCTAATACAAAAAGTTGCTAAGCTACTGCTGTAAAGTGTTGTGTATTCTTTCTTCGAACAAATTACCTTGAATAGTCATCTTTCGTGAATAATAGTGTATTGTTGCACCTTGTCAAAGAAAAAATCTGTTGTTATAAAGATTTTAAATAAATATGTTTTTCTACAGTCTATATACAAAGTAGCCATTTGCGCTCTCTTTTGTCAACGCAAAATGTCACTTTGCCGCTCTAGAGCGACAAAGTAGAAAAAACGCTCGCTCCTCAAATTTCTAACTATACAATGTTGAGAAATGTTACTTGGCTACATTCTTAATGGAAACGTTTAGTCAGGAATTAATAACACTGTAGTTACACATCACCCACTTAACAAGTCAATCTGACATATAGCTGCTCTGTCGGTATGTTACTGTTACATAACCAAACAAAATGCCGCACTGCTATGAAAATAAAATAGGGCATTCATTTACAAAAACGAAAGTATAAAATGCTTAGATTAGAAGCAATAGCTCAAGAAGAATGGAAAATACCGATAAGTAAAAATAAATAAAAAATAAATTTTTGTTATGGTGGAGGACCCCATTGTGGCGACTGTAGAAAAAATCTTGTGTGTGTTTCGAGCGCAAATCGACAATGTCCCATTTTGCGCTCTTAATACACAAATAGCTATTTATTTTAATAAAAATGATAAAATTATATTCTTTTCGCTTGGTACACTGATACAAAAATACAGTTGTGACGTCATATCGTTATAGTGCTAATCGTTTTTATAAAAATTATGAATGAAAAGTTTTATATTTTAAAAATATTTTGGTATAAGTTATTTAAAATTAGTTATATTTTCATAATATGACAAAATATATGCAACTTTTTTTAAGTATGACCAATATTTAATTCTTAAATAACTTCTTAACTATTAGAAATTGGGAAAAATGATTAATATAAAATTTTATTGTATTTTTATAGTCTATTCAGTGGCATAAACAAAATTTTGTTCAATCAAAATCTTTGTCAGTTTTTCTTCGATTCTAATACAAAATGGCCTCTTTCTCGGAAACAGTTGAACATCAGGCCTATGTTGATTAAGCTTTTTTTACTCATTTTAATCAGTACTGCATGCCCTTAAAGTATGTACCCGAAGTTGTGGTACACGTGTGGTACATATCGGTAATTTTTATGTAATATAATTTTAGGTGCGAGAGTGTTAATTTGTAGTCGTAACCAGGAAAAATCTGAACAAGTAATAGAAGAAATCAAGAAAGAAGTAAAACAAATTAATAGATTTCATGATATAATAACAAAGCGTTTGGATCTATCGGAATTATCTTCAGTCCGCAGATGCGCAACGGAGATTTTAGAAGAAGAAAATGAAATTAATTATCTAATAAATAACGCGGGGGTGATGGGTCATCCCCAACAACTCTCTGTAGATGGTTTCGAATTTCACTTTGCTGCCAACTATCTAGGTCACTTTCTTTTCACGCTCTTGCTACTTCCGAGGATTATTCGGTCAGGTCCAGCTCGAATTATCAACGTATCCTCAGTTGGACATAAAAGTAAATATTAATACAATATTTTATAATGTAGTTTTAAACCTACTTCTATTTTCATATTCGAAAATTTGTTGAAAGACGTGGATGTTACTCAGCAATACTAATTATAGATTGTCCTTCACACAATTACTACTTTGATAAGGACTTGTACTATGGTCTATAAAAAAAGTGGGTACTAAAACGTCTTTTGTTTTTACGAAACATTTTGATTCATTTGCAAATCCTTGTGCTTATGTCTTATGTTTATTTTTATTTTCGATAGCTGTGAACATTTTCATAAGAACCTATTGTTTATATCGTTATTTTTATGTATAATTTTATTTTTATTTTCGTGAATGAGCCTTTACCTCATTAAATGAGTAGTTGACATTGAATTTTTTATAGCTATATTGGTTATATTGAAGGTTTTATTAATATTTTTTATATCGAAATATTTAAACATTTTCTAATTATAAAAAACAAATAGAATATTCGTATATGTACAGGCTGTCTCATTTTCGATGTTTTTTTAAGGTATCTCGGGTAATATTAATGATAGAGCAAAACCATTTGCACATTGCAGGGTCAACTTTTCGGGAGAAGTTTAATAGTCACCACAGGAAATTTCGATCTTCTTTTTTTTCTGAGCTACAGGCGAAAACTCGTTTTCCGCTCATTTTGAAAATATATCATATCTTATTTATTATGATGGTTAGAGAAAAAATGTTTTAATAAATTTTTTTACCGTTTTTCAAATAGAATAGCGTAATTAGATTTTTTGAAAACTTAATTCTCGAGATATAACACAAACTTATGGTTTTTTCAAATGGGAACCTATGTTGAAAATAGTCTCGTCTTTTTGCTTATTTTATAAGCTTTTCAATGATATATAACAAGTCTACATTCTTTTGTTTTATACATTAATAAAAGACGAATTATTAATTTATTGAGGTGAAAATATTGGAAATCATTAAGAAACAAATGAAAAAATTTATTTTAAATCATCATTTGTTTATTTTGATTCAATATCTATTAATTTTGTTCTGAAAATTATTCTAAACAATTATTTTCGGGTTAGTTAAATTACTATTTAACGACGTTGTAGTTGGCTTTGACACGATCCGAACAAAATGGTTTAATATGCTTTTGAAGTAAATAAATTGAAAAAATGAGTAAAACTGAAACAAATACTATTAGAAATATGCAAATGGTGATCTGTAATAATTTTTTTCATTTGTTTCTTAATAATTTCCAATATTTTCACCCCAATAAATTAATAATTCGTCTTTTATTAATGTTTAAAACGAAAGAATAAAAATTTGTTATATATTATTGAAAAGCTTATAAAATAAGCAAAAAGGCGAGACTATTTTCAACATAGGTTCCCATTTAAAAAATCATAAGTTTGTGTTATATCTCGAGAATTATTAAGTTTTCAAAAAATCTAATTACGTTATTTTATTCTATTTGAAAAACGGTAAAAATTTTATAAAAACATTTTTTCTGTAACTATCATAATAAATAAGATATGAGATATTTTCAAAATGAGCGAAAAACGAGTTTTTGCCTGTAGCTCAGAAACAAAAAAAGATCGAAAATTCCTATGGTGTCTATTAAACTTTTCTCGAAAAGTTGACCCTGGAATGTGCAAATGGTTTTGCTCTATTATTAATATTACCCGAGATACCTTAAAAAAACATCGAAAATGAGACACCCTTACACTAGGGTGGACCTTAAAAGGGGTCAAGTCGAATTTTATCCGGGCTGCCCCCTAAAGTGGTTCTAAATAAATTACAAAAAATCTGATGTGGCCACCACATAACCTCCCATCAATTCCATGTTTAAAATAGCAATGAGCTTTAAGTAAAGTATCGCTTCCGATTGATCGTTTGTAAACAAAATCTAATTTGTTGTTCCAATAAACAGAAAAGTCTGTAATACGAAATTTTGGATAAGAGCTCCAAATTAAATACCACTTCCGATTTATCATATAAGTATAGTCAAAATCTAATATTATGTTGTTTCAAATTATACACGAGATTTAAATACCAAATTTGATAAGTTTTGGATATATTTTTTCAAGAAAATTTGTTTATAGCTTTCTGTATGTAAAGAACTACTTCCGGTTTATCCATTTTAGACACAATCTAATATGTCGTTCTCATTAAAATAAGTCTTAAATACCAAATTTTTGGAATGTATCAAAATATTTTTCACGAAAATCTGTTCAGAGCTTCAAGTAAAATATCATTTCCGGTTTATCAATTTTAGAAAAAATCTAATATGTCGTTTTTATTAATCTAAAAGTCTTATATACCAAATTTGAAAGGTTTTGGAATGTATCATAATATATTTTTCACGAATATCTGTTCAGAGCTTCAAGTAAAGTATCACTTCCGGTTTATTAATTTCAGCCAAAATCTAATGTTATTTTCATTGATATGAAAGTCTTAAATACTAAAATTGAAAAGTTTTGAATTATATTTTAATATAATTTTTCATTAAAAACTGTTAAATAGAAATTTTCAGCGGTTTGTTTTTGTTGTAAGAGTTATTGCGGTGGAAAAAATCGTCACACACACACAGACATCATCGTAAAAATAGTAAAAACATGTTGTAGGGACCCTAATTCGTGCTTATTCACTGAAAACACCATAAATTTTTTGGACCGATAACATTATCTCCCTTACCTACTGTATGACGGGAGGTAAAAATCAGATGTGGCCAACACTATACCTCCCGCAATTTAATTTTTATTAATTTTAATATATACTTACATTTATGCTGGAAACTGTATTAAATTCATTTCCATATAACTATTGTTCTATTTACTATTTTCTTTTTAAAACGTTACTATTATTAATTTAAAATGATTAAATTCTTTGACAGTGACATTTATTAGTCAGTTACATACATTTAAGATCGAAATGTGTAACCAAGGAGTTGTGTTTGTTTAAAGCGTAGGCTCCGGGATTTGAATTATAGATAATTTTATAAATTTGTCCATAAAATATATAGAAAAAGTATTAATGCCAACCTGTAGAAAATTTAATAATCTTTAATTTCTATAGTAACATAAATCTCTGAAAAAATAACATTTAAAAGTATTTTTCGAAGAAAAACTATTTTGAGCTTCAAGTAAAGTGCCATTTCTGGTTATCTGATGTACACCAAAATCTAATGGCTGCTTTCTATATTAGAATAAGATAGAAATGCAAGGTTTCAAAATTTTCTGAATGATGGTATTTGAGTTAGAGTGGAGGATCCACACACACATACACACATACATACACGCACATACACACAGACATCATCGTGAAAATGTTAAAATTGGATTCTAAGAGCCTTAAAATGTGGTCATTTAACAAAATCTCGATATGCGATTTTTAGCACGATCCTTATACCTCCCTTACCAAGGGTGGCGGAAGGTAAAAAATGTGCAGGCAATGATTTCGCTTAATATTAATATTTGACCGTGCCATAATGCACTTGATTTTTCTCCATTTAAATAACATTGGGTTTTGACATATTTTGGAACTGTATTTTTGTCAAACGTAATAAGAGGTTTAAAAAATTCACTCAATATTGGAATATACTAGAGTTACTTGCGTCTTACGACTTTTACGACCTCGTTTGCGACTTGCGACTTTATGGACTCTCGTTGACTAAGTTGCGGTTCTAGTTAACGAGATATACTATGACTGACCTGAGAATATGTGGACAAAATTTAAAGTCCCAATAAATATTCTTAAGACTGTTGTACATAGCTTTTTGGGCTTTTGTGCGATAGTTTAACCATCTATAATTATCTTAAGAATAATGATTTGGACTTCAAATTTTGTCCACATATTCTTGGGTCATTCTAGTATATATTTCAATATTAAGTGAATTTTTTAAACCTCCTATTAGCTTTGAAAAAATAAAGTTCCAAAATGTGTCAAAACCCAATACTATTTAAATTGGAAAAATTAAGTGTATTTAGAAACGGTCAAATATTAATTATTGCCAGCACAGTTTTTACCTCTCGTTAAGAGAGGTATTGTATTCATGCTAAATATCGCATATCCAGATTTTAGTGAATAAGCACGTTTTAAGGTCACTAGAATCCGATTATAACATTTTTACGATGATGTCCGTATGTGTGTGTGTGGATGTGTGTGTGTGTGTGTGTGTGTGTGTGTGTGTGTGTGTGTGTGTGTGTGTGTGTGTGTGTGTGTGTGTGTGTGTGTGTGTATGTGTGGATGTTGGATCCACGATATCTCAAATACTATAAGACTTAAGACATTTTTAACTACGGATTCCTCAATCTAACAATAATGGGAAGAGTTGATTAAGTTTTGGTAACAATTGGACAACCGGAAGTAGTAGTTACAAGAAAAAAATCATCTAAATATTATTTATCGAAAATTTATGTAAATACTTATATTAAAGAACGTTAAATTCTTTATTCGCTTAATATAAATTCATTATTATATCTTCTATAGATTTAGAGATAATGAAATGCATATAAAATAATTTGATGTAAAAATTCTTAGATCAAACTACTTCAAGGCAAGAAATTTAAATGTTTGTAATTTGTAATGTCACTGTCAAAAATATTTGTATGCCACTGTCAAAAATATTTGTACATCATTATGAAGATTATGAAAATAAATAAAAAGTCAAGAACGCAAAAGAATATACCTAAAAAAGAATATAAAAGGAATTTGCGAAAAAATGACGAATAAAAGAAAAAGAAAAGGAAAGTAGAAAAAAATCAGGATATTGATCGAAAATGTATGTAATGTACATAATTTATATTAAAATAATTATTTTATTTGTATTTAAAAATATTTTTCGTTTTATGCGTACAACCAGGTAAAATATCTGGCGAGAGGTTATGTGCTGGCCACATCAGATTTTTATTTATTTATTTGGAACCACTTTCGGGGACGGCCCGGTTAAAATTCGACTTGACCCCTTTTAAGTTCCAGCCTAATGTACACCCATTCATTATATTATTAAAAAAATCTTATGTGGCCAGCATATTACCTTCCGTCAGTTCTATGTATTTTGTACAAATTTCATACAGAAAGTTCCTTATTGCTAAAGATTATATTTCTTGTACTTTACCTTCCGGCAGTTGCATATATTTTATGCAAATTCCACACAATTTATAGCAAAAGATCCTATATATCCAGTAAAATTATAAGACAAACACACTATGTCAATTTCACTTGACACTGACATCTTTCAATCAAAATTTTCTTAATATAGTAGCTGTTTCCATAGCTATGGCTACTTTATGAAATTTAATTTCTTTATAATTTATTAACTCTATATCCATTTAATATTAAGTATAAAATGCAGTCAAATCGTATAGAAAATAAAATATTCTTTAATATTTATAATAACATTCAATGCGAAAAATTGATATTTAACATAGTTTTTTCAAGAAAAACTGTTAAAATCTTCAAATGAGGGTACTTCCGGTTGTCCAATTCTAACCAAAATCTAATCAGCTGTTCACATGGATGTAACGAAGAGAAATACGAAAGAATCATAATTTTTAGAATTGTAGTATTAGAGTTATCGCAGACGAAAATTTTGTTACACACACACACACACACACACACACACACACACACACACACACACACACACACACACACACACACACACACACAGACACACATACATACACACACACACACACACACACACACACACACACACACACACACACACACACACACACACACACACACACACACACACACACACACACACACACACACACACACACACACACACACACACACACACACACACACACACACACACACACACACACACACACACACACACACACACACACACACACACACACACACACACACACACACACACACACACACACACACACACACACACACACACACACACACACACACACACACACACACACACACACACACACACACACACACACACACACACACACACACACACACACACACACACACACACACACACACACACACACACACACACACACACACACACACACACACACACACACACACACACACACACACACACACACACACACACACACACACACACACACACACACACACACACACACACACACACACACACACACACACACACACACACACACACACACACACACACACACACACACACACACACACACACACACACACACACACACACACACACACACACACACACACACACACACACACACACACACACACACACACACACACACACACACACACACACACACACACACACACACACACACACACACACACACACACACACACACACACACACACACACACACACACACACACACACACACACACACACACACACACACACACACACACACACACACACACACACACACACACACACACACACACACACACACACACACACACACACACACACACACACACACACACACACACACACACACACACACACACACACACACACACACACACACACACACACACACACACACACACACACACACACACACACACACACACACACACACACACACACACACACACACACACACACACACACACACACACACACACACACACACACACACACACACACACACACACACACACACACACACACACACACACACACACACACACACACACACACACACACACACACACACACACACACACACACACACACACACACACACACACACACACACACACACACACACACACACACACACACACACACACACACACACACACACACACACACACACACACACACACACACACACACACACACACACACACACACACACACACACACACACACACACACACACACACACACACACACACACACACACACACACACACACACACACACACACACACACACACACAGACACACACACACACACAGACATCATCGTAAAAATAGTAAAATCGTATTCTAGGGACCCTAAAACGTGCTTATTCATCAAAAACTCACCACCGAATTTTTTGACCAAAGACAATACCTTCCTTACCTAAAGGTGACGGAAGGTAAAAATAGGGTCAAATAGCTATTTTGTTTATTATTAATTTGACCTATAGTTTAAATTACAATGTTGCGCGTGAAGTTAAATGCCTCTTTTTGATCTAAAAACATCCTGAATTCTACTTGCATTGTTAAAGTAATATCCCTCTTGTTCCATTGAAGGTCTAACAAGAATTTTTGTTATATTCATTTTAAATAAAGATTTCACCCTGCAATTATTAAAACTAAACATTATTTAACATTCAATACTGCAGGTTACAAATCATTGTTAATAAAAATTTAATGAAGTGGTATGCATTTAGAATCATTTATTTTAATGTGTAATTTCTTCATTAGAATTTCAAATTTACTATTTATATTCTAATCAATTGTAAAACTAATGAATGCATTTCATTATTAAAAGTATGTATGTACTCGGATTGCTTGTATGTATACAGAGTGTAACCGCTACTCCTTATCTGGTCTCTATGGAAACGGATCTTAGACTGAATAAATGACTGGCCGGTTAATCCGAAAAGGCTTATAAACTAGCATTTCTAGATAATAAATGGTGGTCCATCCGTCTGTATTTTTTTACTCGATTATTTTAAATATTACCAAAAAATTTTTCAAACAAAGTTTATTTTCCATTAAAATTTCCTCATATCTGCAGTATAAATTTTTCTACAGGTGTTCCATTTTTAACACTTAACTTGTATTTTCAAATGGAACAAGCTATATATTTATTCAAATTTGAAAATTACATGAAATTTGCTATCCAATAGTATAAAAACAATCATATGTTATTAAAAAATACAGGCGAATGATTTAAATATTTAAGCCTTCTATATTCAATTTAAAGAGATAGAAGATATGCGCAGTGGAGATCTGCGCATAGTAAGAACAACTGAATCCATGGCGTTTGTTTCTAAAAAGATTAGACGTAAAATGTGAGAAATATGTCAGATAAGTTTAAAAAGTCTTATCGAAATAAGTTACAAAAGCTTTTATTGAAGTTAAATTTCTAGCCATGCATATTTTAACCCAGAATACAGGTATTTTAATGACTGCAATATTTTTGACATTCCTTTTGACAGCCCAGCTGGCAGTTGTTCGTGCCATTTTACTATTTGTAGCGATAGAAAGAGAAAAGGTCTATTAAATCATTCGTCATTGTATATTTTAATATAACATGTGGTTGTTTTTATACTATTGGATAGCAAATTTCATGTACATTTGAAATTTGAATAAATGTATAGATGTTCCATTAAAAAATATATATTTGCACATCATTGCGTGAAAATGGAATACCCGGTATAAAAACTTATATTGCAGATATCTGGACATTCCTATGTAAAATAAATTTTGTTATTAATATTTAATATAAAAAAAATCGAGTAAAAAAATACAGACCGATGGACCATCTTGTATACGAGTTGTATATAAATATTTATTAAAAATTTATTATTTTTACCTCTCGCTAAGAGAGGTATTGTATTCATGTTAAAAATCGCATATCCAGATTTTAGTGAATAAGCACGTTTTAAGGTCCCTAGAATCCGATTTTATAACATTTTTACGATGATGTCCGTATGTGTGTGTGTGGATGTTGGATTCACGATACCTCAAATTCTATAAGACTTAAGACATTTTTAACTACGAATTCCTCAATCTAGCAATAATGGGAAGAGACCAGTCAGTTTTGGTAACAATTGGACAACCGGAAGTAGTAGTTACAAGAAAAAAATCATCTAAATATTATTTATCGAAAATTTATGTAAATACTTATATTAAAGAACGTTAAATTCTTTATTTGATAAATATAAATTCATTATTATATCTTCTATAGATTTAGAGATAAAGAAATGCATATAAAATAATTTGATGTAAAAAATCTCAGATCAAACTACTACAAGGCAAGAAATTCAAATGTTTGTAATTGACACATAAATGTCACTGTCAAAAATATTTGTATGCCTCTGTCAAAAATAGTTGTACATTATTATGAAGATTATGAAAATAAAAAAAAGTCAACAACGCAAAAGAATATACGTAAAAAAGAATATAAAAGGAAATTGCGAAAAAATGACGAATATAAAGAAAAAGAAAAGGAAAGTAGAAAAAGAAAATTTCAGGATATTGAATACAAAGAAAATGTATGTATTGTACATAATTTATATTAAAATATCCCATAGATTTTGCAAATATATGTGAGAATTATTTTGTAGTGAGACATGAATATATGTATTTGTATTTAAAAATATTTTTCGTTTTATGCGTTCAACCAGGTAAAATATCTGGCGAGAGGTTATGTGCTGGCCACATCAGATTTTTTTAGTTAAAAAGTCAATAATTTTCATTTATTTTTCAATACTTGTTTTAAACCAAAACCTCGACACTTTTTATAAAAATTATATGACAGACGAATCGTTTTTCTTTCTAAATTATAGTTATACTCTAAGAGTGGATTGCACGAAAACCCTCGGGTTAACCCGTGGAAATCTGTGAGTTATTTTTTGACTCGAGGTTAGCTATCAAACAGGCTGGTAACTCTCTGTTTGTGTATGTAACCCTGGGTTAATATAACTCGAGGATTAACCCACTTTCATGCAATCCACCCTAAAAGAAGTAATACGTTGTCTCTGAATACAGTGCACTATCACTATATTATATCCTAAAATTAGCAACAGATATGTGATTGTTGGAAAAAAAATTGCGAAATATGGCCGATAAAATTGGAGGCCGGTTATAACGAGACCGGATTATTACTGCACTTCTATATATTTATTTATTAAATAGTTATTCAATATTTTGCTTCTTAATCCCGTATTCAATATGTTTCTTTTATACATTTTATTATATTCTTAATTTATGGAGTTCTGTATTTTATGGGTATTATAATTAAAAATATCTATTTATTTTTATTTACCATAATTTACATTTATTATTTTTATAACTAAATTTGCAACCTAAACTATTATTCACGAAAGATGACCATTCAAGGTCATTTGTGAGCCGTCTGATATAATATTACTTGCAGATAACTTCATTGCATTTCGTATATATAGGCGTGCAACATTAAATATTTATGGACATATTTTATCTGAAAAAATAAGAGTAATTTATTTTAAAATTATGTTTCTTTCTAAATAATGTCTTTCTAAAGGATTTATGTTCTTCACTTATGTTTTTGCAAAATTCAAAAACATAGACTTAACTTATAAACCAAGGAATAATAATTTGATTTAAACGTCAACGCCACTGGGTAAATATTAGCACAGAGGGCAGTGTAATAGATAATTAGGTATCTGTATTTACGGATATCTGTCACACCACATAAATTAAATAGGCATGGGTCAAATAATCTTTCTCTGTCTAATACAAAATGTTGCTACTGCTGTAAAGTGATGTGTATTATTTCTTCGAAAGAATGACCTTGAATAGTCATCTTTCGTGAATAATAGTGTAATCTATTTAATATCAAAACATCTGACAGGAACGCTATAATTATGGTAATTATTTACAAATATTCTATATTTTAGCATTTTGGCTGTCAAGACGTTTAGATTTGTCTGAAGTAAGAAAAGTTAGACGCTGGATATTACAATTAGAAGGTTACTGTCAGAGTAAATGTGCACAAGTAATATTCACAAAAGAATTAGCTAAAAGATTAAAAGGTAAGGTATTTATCATATGTGTTGATATTACAGTGTGTTCAAAAAAATTCCTCTCAGAGTAGGCTATGACTAAAGAAACGTATATCTAATTAAAAATATTTAATTAAATGTCAATTTGACATGAGATATTGTCAAAAATGTTATCTAAAGTAATCAGAGCTTTTCTTCTTGACTCTTATTTTAGAAATGGAAAACAAATTAGAAAACAGCGAATGTCAATATACTGTATCCTTCTTTTTTGTATTTTCTCCTTAAAATTACATTACAAGATCAATTTTCACAACTTGACTTTTGAAATGAAAAATGATCAGACATACGTTTGTCTACCCATATCCTACTCCGAGTTTTTTTGAACACACTGTATTTGATAATACTCAAGAAACAAAATAATTATTCAGATACGGATGTGAAAAATGTAACAACGTATAGCTTACACCCTGGTGTCATAGCAACGGACTTATTCCAAAACTGGAATATATTCTTATGGGGTCTGGAATGGCTGTGGGGCCGTTTTCTCTGCAGGCTGTTCTTTCTCACGCCCGAACAAGGCTGTAGAACTACTCTGTATTGTGTTTTAGATAAAGAGTTAGAAAATCAGTCTGGTTTGTATTACAGGTAATATTTTATTAATGTTAAAAGTTCGATAAATTTGTATTTATATTGTTTTAGCAATTGTTCGAAAGATTCTACTAATAGATTAGTAAACAATCCTAATTTAGCTAAGGAACTGTGGGAGAAGAGTTTAGAATTCACCGACTTAGTTAATTATAATCCGTTTAAACCAGAAGGAAATCAGTAACATATATTACATAGATATTTGTTTAATACTTATTTTATTGTATTGTACATTGTACCTGAAATATTCATTAAAACGTGCTATTTACACAGTTGCAAATGTATTTAGTATGATGATCATAACAACATGACTATAATACTAACTAGATGTAGGACTCATCTTGCATACATGATTTATCCATAGCCTACTTCAACATAAATAGTTTTGGACTAAAATAAATATATAACATAAATTAAGTTTTTGGGTACTTTTTATTTATTTACGTTTATTGGCTAATTATTATATTTAGAAAAGGGAAAATAAAATGTATAAAAATTAATGAGGCCCTTAGCGCAAAGCTTAGCGTAGATGGCAGCAGATGGATGTTCTCCCAAGTACATATTACAATGTACAGACTTTTGGAAGAATACACAGATATTATTGTGTGTAATCATAACTTTTCATGGTTGTGGCACATTGTATAAACACAAAATATAGAATAATATACAATAGGTGCAATAAAACAAACGTTTTTAACAAATACGTAAATTTATTATTTTTATTTTAATTAATGGTTATGTTTGACGTTTCAAAGTTTTTTGAGGCTTTAAAGTAACTTACAGGCCTATTCTACTAAAAATATGTATAACGATATCGTTACCATACGACTGTCGCTAAGCATTTGGTTGAACGACTTTAATAACGACAAATGCCAAAAAGGTATTCTACTAATATCGTTAACGAGTTATCGTTATGATGAGTTTAACGATAATATCTAACTTCATGTTGATTTTGACAGAATAAATTTATATTTGTATTTCAATTCAAATTTGACATTAATTCAAATTTGTAATTTTCATCGTATATAAAATTATTTATTATTCTCACCCTCGTTTTACAGTTTACACGCTCCTTATCTACTTACGCCGTATGAAATTTGATATGGGTATATGTCTATAAAATTATCAACAATAATATTGCAGAGTTCTATTAGTGATATGATTATTAATGATTGACTTAATACCACATATGAATCCTTTTCTACTGATATCCTCGTTGCTACTGATTTCTGATAGCTTCCCTGAACAAAAAAATGCAAAGCTGCCATCATCTGAATTGAAAAAAAATATTTATGTGCATTCATATGTAATGTAATACGCATAAATAATAATTTATAAATAATCTAGAAATTTTTGGCAAACCATCACTTCAACGAGTTCTTCACGGTGATATTTGCGTAAATAAATCTCTACTTGCTTATTCACACATCAAAAAAAAAATCCAAAATTTTCTTCCGGTACAGTAAAAGGACGATTATATAAAATGTCGTATTAAAAAATATAATAAAAATAATATCTTGCTCAGCTACAATTAATAAAATATATTCTTCAGTCATTTTTACTTTTGTTTTCAAAATATATCTAACTTTACGACTTCAACGACGCATGTGAACTTGTCGTTCATAAACGACATAAAATAACGATAAGTAACGATACGTAACGATAAATAAATTAGTAGAATAGGGTTTTGGCAAAAATCGTTTTTATAACTACATGTCGCCTGGTAACGACTCGTAACGATGCATATTTTTTTAGTAGAATAGGCCAGTTAGGGTACCTTTATAACCAGGGCATGGCCATGGCGTGGCTCACGTTTCGTCCGCCATAGTCGGGCCCTCTGTCATATGTGTTGTTCTTGCGCAAATGGGAGCAGTTAGGCGCTGCTGTTCCACCTATTTTTTTCCCCCTCCAATCTTCGTCCAAACGTCAAATTCTGTTTTTTTTCATTTCTAACCTAAATGTAACTGTCATAAAACATGTGCGTGCGCAAACTTTATTCATAATGCGCAAGCGTACTATACAAAATGAAACATTTTTCATAACAGTGTCTACACCTTAGACAAGGAATAGAGGGGGAGACAAGCCATAGTAACGCGTATATTTCCAAATCATCTGAGCGATTTTGAACCTTATTGAAATGTCAAAATCAGCCGCAAAAGGCTAGTCGACCAGTTCAATACTGTTATGTTACAGTTGGCCAAATCTAAACAAATACTCGATTATCCATAACTACAAATTATCTTGATTTTGTTTTATAAAACTAAAATAAATACGAAAGAATATTAATAAAGAAAAACGTAATGTAAATAACGAACAAGTTAAAACGGTAAGTGACGCTTGTTGACATTGAAAACTTATTCGTTCGACTGCACACGTATGGAACACATCTGGCCGACTAGCCTTTTGCGGCTGATTCTGACAGTTCAATAAGGTCGAAAATCGCTAGGATGGTTTGGAAAGTCGTCTTAGGCGAAATACATAGCATGCCATGTCTCCCTTCTATTCCTGGTCTAAGGTCTACACTATTAACTTCAAAAAATGAGTATGTGAAATAGTGCTGCCACCTGGAAAAGTTTGCGTGTGAGCCCTTATTATTATGTATTTTCGTGAATGTTTGTTTTATTTTAATGAAGAACTCATTTACATATCATTTTAATATGTATTTAAAGTGTCACATTTCTTACAAATAAATCGGGAAATGAATTCTCAGTATGTTTGACATGAGCCCGACAATGGCGGCGATCTTGGCCCATGACCATACCCTTGTTATAAAGGTACCCTAAAAAGTAACTAGCCCACTAGCGAACCTATCGGGAGAAATATTATGCTAATGCTCTCATTGATTTTTTTAATATATTAATATCTAGATTTGTATTGTATTTAATTTATTGATCCCGTTTCACATTTTTTAAAAAGTATTTTAAATTAAAGTTTATGCAATATTTTTCATACTAATAAAAAATATGTATTTTCGTAAAAAAACAACTCCCACTCCTGTGACGTCAAAGTACATACAACACGTCATTCATAGCCTCTAGGAAAACAGTTTCTTCATCACCTACCTTATTTATATAAATAAACGTAGGCAATAGTTTGTCACAATGTTAAGCTATATAAACTTTGACGTCCTATTCTGTTTCAGATCACGAGACTTTCAAAATATTACACCAATTTCAATAATTAACTGTAAATATCTAATGGATATTTCGCGATATTTAAAGAATATTTTTTCTATTAGAAGGCATATAAATTTCTTGCAATAACCCTTGTTTGATTATAAAACAACTTTATTTGTGCTAGGCTACTACATATATTTTTACATAGAATTATTCCTATTAAAATAATTCATTTTTAATTTATATAAAGCATCTTTTAACAAATCTTAGTTTTTTTTTGTAGTTTTACATAAATATTTACGTAACATGAAAATTATATTTGATGTTTAATGTACAAATTATAAAAAATACAAGTAACATGGACCACTTATTCTTATGCTAATCGGCTAATGGTAACAAATTTATTTGATTTAATAAAAATGATTACTAGTACATGCAAATAGTAATGTGTTGTATTATTTTTCATTTGAAATAATAATTAGTGTTTAGAGCACCTTGTTTTAAAATTAATTTCTAGAATAAAATTTATTTTTTCAAATTTAATTTTAAGAAGTAAACTAAATATATCTTAAATTGAAATTATTATTCTTGTACTTATTAAATGTTGTACTTATTATAAAAATTATTATATATAATATGGTGCGATGCGAACGAACCAATTATTGAAACGATTTTGTTGGAGTATCCCGCAAATACATGAGTTTTGCAAAATAGTGATCAACGTAATTTTCTCTGACAAATTAAATAATTTAATGGGTGATTATAGTTTTGTTGTTCTCGGAATACTTTCTCAATTGACAGTGATACAGAAAAATTGATTTCTAAGATACAGTATAGTCATAAGTATCATCATCAACTTTTTATTTTTATTTATAGTTTGCTCGTATAATCTGTATCTTAGAAACTCGGAACAAGATTCACATGCAATTCTTAAGTTGTCTTGAGGACAGGAACATCTCCATTTGCATTCCTCCGCCTTGCTTGGAATTTCTTCTGTACGGATAGGGTTCGTTTTCTCTCGGCTTGCGTCTGTTGAGATGGCGTTCGATCCACTGCAGCATGGTGAGCACGCTATCCGTGCTGGGGAGTCGACGCTCGGCAGCTGTGCGGCAGATGTTCGACGACGTTACCCGGAATGTGGCAGCCATACCCTTCAGAGCCTGCAAAACAGAGCCCTACAAGTGAAAATCGCGTTTACAGATAGTGCAGAAAACAACAAGTGCCTGCAAAGTACAACACAACACTAATCATGCAACTTAGTTGTAGCCAGCCTGGGGTATTCCACTGTATTTATTACTTTTTTCTGGAAGTAATGTTTTTTTGAAATATAAATGTGAAATTTTAAGGTGTTTTTCATTTAATTTCAGCGAGATATGATCTTTTGTAATTTATGAAAATATTTGTATTTTACCGGAATGACGTAATTTTCCTAATGACAAGAGTGATAACAAAGTCAGTAGGTATACTAAAGTACCGCCATGGTGGCCATCTTCCCCTTAAAAAGCAATAAGAACGACTTTTCCCCCCGGTAAAGGCGCTTTTATTTGTATTTGTGTTATTGCAGCGTTCTGTAATGTTGGCAATGTCAAGTTATTGGTTATCTACAAAATGTTTTTTGTAATAATGGAAAATGTTAATATCAACACTATTTAAATTAAAAGTTCTTACTTCACAATGCATTGCATATTTCGATTAAATATTAGCTCTTCCAATGTTTGTAAACCACCGATGATGCCTCTCCATTTGTTACGCAAAAAAATGTATTCTATTTTTATTATTATGACAATTCATTGCACAGCAACAAGGCATTATCTGTGGTAAATTCTCAGTTCATTTTATTTTCTTAACACACCAAAATTAAAACTCGTTAATATCAATGTGACATTGGACACCTGCAACAGAAGCGCCTCTAGCGACACAAAAATCTTTATTGTTGCTTTTTAGGGCCAAGATGGCCGCCATGGCGGTACTTTAGTATATCTACTGGCTTTGAGTGATAACAACAGCCAGCGCCGCCTACTGCTGAAATGTAGAAACGTCATCGCTTGAGATGTGATAGTACAAATAATAAAAATCTTATTCATATCTTATTTAATTGATGTTTGATGGTAATATTAGTTATCTTAACTGTTTATTGTTTTATTTTCACTTGTATTTAAAAGGTAATATGACAAAACAAGCAAAATCACAACAATCAGCTGACTGCTCGTCAATGGCGTTGATGCAAGTTCCGGTTTACAAGTCGGGTTAATAGTTTTGAGAGCTGCCATCAGGAAAATCTATGCTCTGTTCCTTTTAAGCACACAACTCAATATATACTACTGGAATGCGCCATCAGCTTCATATTACGCGAAGAGAGAAAGCATGACGTGATGTTTTTTATCTTTGTTTTATACATTCTGAGTTAAAAATTTATTTTCAGCTATAATATCCAGAGAACATTGATAATTTCGAAATAATTTTATGAGTTACCGAAAGCGCGTTGCTTGGCAACCGCCCAACGCTGAAGGCGGAGGAATACAGGGATTCAATTGTGTAATTTTTTAACTAAAAAAATTTCAGTCTGTTTGTTTTGATTTGGTTACTTTCGCACACGTGATCAGAAATCCAGGCATTCAATTGGATATTTTTTTAACCAAAAAAATTTCATACGTAATATTACAAGTGATGTGATTATCATCGATGATATTCTCGAGTGAAACCGAGTTGCAGATTTCACGAGTCCGAAGGACGAATAATATGTGCTGCTTCGGTTTCACGAGCAATATCTTCGATTATTAATCATATCACGAGCTTATATTTAATGAGAGAATATAATGAATTTTTGTGACATATTGTGTGTGCTGCTAACCTAACTTTTTATATATTGTATTGTCAAATAGTTATGGTCCTTAGTGCGCTTTCGGTACTGTTATTTCATTCTTATTGTCGACATTAGGGAATCCTCTACCTCCATTTTATCTTGTATTGGAGTCAAAACGGTTGGAAACATTATTTATTTCAAGAACCTACAAAAAATTATCTTATACATAAATGCCTATATTATTCTTATTTTGAAATGAATTTTTTAAATTTGAAGTATAAATTTGATTATCTGAAGAAAGAAATATTCAAGAATGGACTCTATTCGGATCTACAACTATTATGTAATAACTCTTTACCATATTGCAACTTAATTTTTATATCAATTTTTTGACATTGACATATGGGGTTATTATAATTTTTTTTAAAAATTTTTATACAGAATGTACGGCTGATGTGCCAGTGCGTAAAGGAGGGAAAACCCCCGTGTTGTTATCGCTCTCGGCCTGTTTTGTTACTATAGGCAAGGAGGAACTATAGGACTCTAGCATCATGGCGCATTCCAGTAATATAATATTGAGTTCAGTCCATTTAAGCCATTCAGCAGATGTCGCTCGCATCAGTGCCAGTTTTAAGTAGCCGAAATTACATTGTGTAAACTTGTCTCTTGTCTTCAATTTCAGTCATTCAGAGAGGTCAAAACTGTTCCCTATTCTCTGCAATATTGAATGGCTTAAATGGAATAAAGTATAGTCATACGTTTTACGGGCTAAATTAAATTTAGCCAAAAAACGTATTAAATCATATAATTATGGACAATTTTTCTTTTTTTTATTATTATTATTATTATTATTATTATACTAAAATAGTTTTAATTGTGAATTTTACTATAGTGGAATACCCAATTGTTAAGCGTGAGAAAATATAATGCAGTTTTTATGTTTTATGTTAATGAATTGTGAAGTTAGCGATTTTTGAATTTCTTCTTAAATATTTTTAAAGTAATGTGTACATTTCCCGTATTTGTTATACTTTGGCTAGCTATACTTCCGACTATGAATATTCATAATCGAAAATCTACTCTAAAAGTTACCACGGTCATAACAAAAAATGAGACACGCGAATTATGAGCGCCTATATTCTGACGAAAAATTAAACTTTGGTCACTATTATTAAAGTCATTCTAGACAAAAAGCCACACTGTTATCTGATCATTCAAACATATTTAGAGACGATCCGTACACTAAGAAAGAGTACTGAATTCGATTCAATGTTATTTGCAAATTTACAAAATTTACATAACTACTTTTTTAAACAATTGTTAGTAGCATTTTTAAATGTAATTAGAAATATTAATAACATTATTTGATATTCACATTTGTTACTTATACTATTAACATGTAGATATGAGTGGCGGCTAGTAGCAATGGGGTAGAATAGTGTGACGTCAGAGTATAGCGCGAAATACGAGTATGAAGCATTGTCCTAAGCAAATACGATACTTTCAAAGTAGACTCTATTGGCGAAAAAACTGAACTATAGGTGGCAGGCCGGACGGTAGAAAGATTGCGGAGGAATAAGGAGAGTTCTCTCATTCCTTATTGCTGGCAATATGCATTTCAAAGTGCAAAGTATTTAATATGGAAAAATTAACATAAAGTTAGGTGATATTTTTGAATACATTGCTTCTGCACGTTCTATAAAAGAAGGCGAAGTAATTTTTAAGGCAGGACATGTATTGCTTTGTGGAATAATATTTGATGGATCAAGTACGATATTGGGATCTTGTTTAAAAAACAGTCATTTGTGTGGAGATCCTCATATAATTGAAATTTTATTAAATAAGAATATAAATTACTGGAAAGCAAAATTTAGTTGTAGAGCAGGATTGGGAGGAAAATGCAAATATATTGTTGTAGTTGTGTTGCATATAAACAGGTTAGTAAAAATAAAAACTATATTTATTGTTTTATAACAAAAGTTATCATCATTATTATTATGCTATTAATTTATTTGTTTATGGGTTTGTGTATTACAGAGCAGAAGAAATAGAAAAATTAAGTTGTACAGATTTGTTACAAGTAAAGGGAAGACTTGTTAAAAAGAATGGTAAACAGTGTATAGTTTGGCTATAAAACTAGATGAATTTTACCATCCTGTTTTAAAAAAGAAAAAAAATAAACCGATTGGAGACGTCAGAACTATATGGGAAGAAAATTTCAAGATCATATTTTGTCACTTGAGATTTAATGTAAACTTACACTTTTTGACTTGTAATTACTGCATTGTGGCAATGAGCAGTGTCTGTGACATTTACTGATCATTATTTAAATCTGAAAATGTAATAAACACTATATATCTCACTTTCTTTTACAACAAATATAAATTAAACCTGTTTAAAATTACATACGTTTCAATGTATGCTATCAACGTTTCCTTATTCCTTTAGTTCACAAATCTGCCGCCAGACGTCACCCACTTTGAATTTTTTCGCCAATTGACAGAACACATAAGGGTCAGAATTTAAAGGCTTGCAATTTGATACTGATATTATTGTTATTAGAAGAAGTTAACTTTGAGATATTAATAACATCAAATTGTAAACATTTTTCTATTACTTTGTAATACAATATATACACATTAATAAATAACAAGGGTTTTATTTCAAATTGAAATCAACTCTGCACATGCTGAACTACAGAGTAACTGGTGTGCGCAGCTTCAAGCATATCCGAGAGTTTACCGACATACCGACTGAGATTTTATTTATTAGCGTTTTTGAGGATTTTCAAATCAGTACTTTTCAGAATTTTAGATTTATTCTTTTTAAGTTTAAGGTACGTAAATAGCTTTGTCTATCCACATTAATATATTAATATGTTGTGTTATGGTTCTGTAACCTAAAAATGGTTCGCTGTCTTTCAAATGGGCGCCTTCCGACCGCATCACGCGATGTTTCACGAACATCTTCGAGATTGAACCAACATGTAATTCCATGCAAAGTTTTTTAAAACTTAAATAGAATAATTATTATTACAGAAAAGGGTAATATGTTAAGTAAGATATTGGCGACGAAATGAACGGCTTAAAATTATAGTTCTTATTTGCTGTGACAATAAGGTTCACTTTGAAAGATGTGTTTACCTGTAGGACAGTAGGACATGGATTTACGTGAGTTGACACACGTCGACTCATAAGTCGTGTAAATGGAAAGCATATGTAGTTTCAGTTTTCAGTTATAGATTTTTATATATTCAAAAAATATGTGTAGCTTTTTTAAACCGAGCTAAACTTCACCATTTCATGTATTGTAAGAAGACGGTACTGGTACAGAAGAAATAAAGCAATGAATATTTGTTTTAAAAAAATAATGAAGAATATATAAGAAATATTAATATCTTTATTTATTTCATTAAGTTTATGATTCATGCATTAATAAATATAGTATAAAATTTAAAAAAATAATACTACGCATGCAAAACTAGTATAAGATAATGAATTATTGGAAGAAATACTAGACAATAATCTGTTATAAATAAAATATACCCTTTCTGAAAAGGAATATTCGACATACCTGTTTTTCTTATAATACTGAAAATAACATTTTATAAAGGTATACGAATATATTGACTTTTTACCAAAATTTTCGGTAAACTGCAGAAAAATATTTATATGTGTAATATTCATATCCTAAAATTAGTAATTTCTTGTAATAATTTACACAGTACGAAAACAAAATAAACACTTGATTAATAAGATTATACTGGGTGATTCATAACGGGTGTGCCAAAATGAAAACAGACATTGGAGGAGTCATTTTGAGTAAAAAAAATCTGATGTGGCCAGCACATTACCTTCCGTCACTTCTATGTATTTTGTACAAATTTCATACAGAAAGTTCCTTGCTAAGTTAATTATTCTATTTCTTGTACATTACCTTCCGGCAGTTGCATGTATTTTATGCAAATTTCATACAGAAAATTATTATTTTGTGACGTTTTCTATATACAGTGTAATGTATCTGCAGAAATAAAAGATTTATTATTATTATTATTTCTTGTACATTACCTTAAAGCAGTTGTATGTATTTTATACAAATTCCATACAAAAGGCAAAAGATCCTATATTTCCCGTAAAATTAAAAGACAAACACTATCTCAATTTCACTTGACAGTGACATCTTTCAATCAGAATTTTCTTAATATAGTAGCTGTTTCCATAGCTGTGGCTACTTTATGAAATTTAATTTCTATATAATTTTTTAACTCTATATCCATTTAATATTAAGTATATAATGCAGTCAAATCGTATAGAGAATAAATTATTCTTTAATATTTATAATAACATCAAATGTGAAAAAATTATATTTAACATAGTTTTTTCAAGAAAAACTGTTAAAATCTTCAAATAATGGTACTTCCGGTTGACCAATTGTAACCAAAATCTAATCAGCTCTTCATATGGATGTAACGAAGAAGTATACGAAAAAATTATAATTTTTGTAACTGTAGTATTAGAGTTATCGCAGACGAAAATTTTGTTACACACACACACACATCCACACACACACACGCACACACACACATACAGACATCATCGTAAAAATAGTAAATTCGTATTCTAGGGACCCTAAAACGTGCTTATTGATTAAAAACTCATCATCGAATTTTTTGACCAAAGACAATACCTTCCTTACCTAAAGGTGACGGAAGGTAAAAATGTTTATGAAGGTATGCCCGGAAACGCTTCGTTACACAGTTACATTCCTTTGAAGGTGCACCTCACCAAACACATTTTTGTTAATAACTCTGGTACTAATAGCACGTTGCACTAAAATTTTGAAACTTGGTATGAGGATACTACAGAGTGATAAAAATAACTGATTCAGTTGGCAATAAAAAAATTTACTTGAAATTGGTAAGACTGAAAAAAAAAATATTTTCTGTCGTTGACACTGTTGACAGTGACATTAGAAAATTTTTAATTTGACTACATTTACAATTTTTTTTATTAAAATGGTCGTTGTTTCCTTACCCACATCCTTTTATTTCTTATATTAGCCACATAACTATAATCTAAAGTATTTGAATCATTTGAAATCTTATTAGCTGTCAGACCCCTGCTCTGATATTGGGCCCTATTCTCTAACTCGGTGGTTAATTTTTAACCACTGGTTAAAATTTTTATCCAATAGATATTGATTTGACAACTAAAAATCCCTTTTTACCTTCCGTCACCTTTAGGTAAGGAAGGTGAAGGTATTGTCTTTGGTCAAAAAATTCGATGATGAGTTTTTAATCAATAAGCACGTTTTAGGGTCCCTAGAATACGAATTTACTATTTTTACGATGATGTCTGTATGTGTGTGTGTGTGTGTGTGTGTGTGTGTGTGTGTGTGTGTGTGTGTGGATGTGGATGTGTGTGTGTGTGTGTGTGTGTGTGTGTTACAAAATTTTCGTCTGCGATAACTCTAATACCACCATTACAAAAATTATAATTTTTTCGTATACTTCTTCGTTACATCTATATGAAGAGCTGATTAGATTTTGGTTAGAATTGGTCAACCGGAAGTATCATCATTTGAAGATTTTAACAGTTTTTATTGAAAAAACAATGGTAAATATACTTTTTTCGCATTTGATGTTATTAAAATATTAAAGAATATTTTATTCTCTATACGATTTGACTGCATTTTATACTTAATATTAAATGGATATAGAATTAAAAAATCTGATGTGGCCAGCACATTACCTTCCGTCAGTTCTATGTATTTTGTACAAATTTCATACGGAAAGTTCCTTACTAAATTTAATATTCTATTTCTTGTACATTACCTTCCGGCAGTTGCATGTATTTTATGCAAATTTCATACAGAAAATTATTATTTTGTGACGTTTTCTATACAGAGTGTAATGTATCTGCAGAAATAAAAGATTTATTATTATTATTATTTCTTGTACATTACCTTAAAGCAGTTGTATGTATTTTATACAAATTCCATACAGAAAGCAAAAGATCCTATATTTTCAATAAAATTATAAGACAAACACACTATGTCAATTTCACTTGACACTGACATCTTTCAATCAAAATTTTATAGTAGCTGTTTCCACAGCTATGGCTACTTTATGAAATTTAATTTCTTTATAATTTTTACCTTCCGTCACCTTTAGGTAAGGAAGGTATTGTCTTTGGTCAAAAAATTCGATGATGAGTTTTTAATCAATAAGCACGTTTTAGGGTCCCTAGAATACGAATTTACTATTTTTACGATGATGTCTGTATGTGTGTGTGTGCGTGTGTGTGTGTGTGGATGTGTGTGTGTGTGTAACAAAATTTTCGTCTGCGATAACTCTAATACTACAGTTACAAAAATTATAATTTTTTCGTATACTTCTTCGTTACATCCATATGAAGAGCTGATTAGATTTTGGTTACAATTGGTCAACCGGAAGTACCATTATTTGAAGATTTTAACAGTTTTTCTTGAAAAAACTATGTTAAATATAATTTTTTCACATTTGATGTTATTATAAATATTAAAGAATAATTTATTCTCTATACGATTTGACTGCATTATATACTTAATATTAAATGGATATAGAGTTAAAAAATTATATAGAAATTAAATTTCATAAAGTAGCCACAGCTATGGAAACAGCTACTATATTAAGAAAATTCTGATTGAAAGATGTCAGTGTCAAGTGAAATTGAGATAGTGTTTGTCTTTTAATTTTACGGGAAATATAGGATCTTTTGCCTTTTGTATGGAATTTGTATAAAATACATACAACTGCTTTAAGGTAATGTACAAGAAATAATAATAATAATAAATCTTTTATTTCTGCAGATACATTACACTGTATATAGAAAACGTCACAAAATAATAATTTTCTGTATGAAATTTGCATAAAATACATGCAACTGCCGGAAGGTAATGTACAAGAAATAGAATAATTAACTTAGCAAGGAACTTTCTGTATGAAATTTGTACAAAATACATAGAAGTGACGGAAGGTAATGTGCTGGCCACATCAGATTTTTTAACTCTATATCCATTTAATATTAGGTATAAAATGCAATCAAATCGTATAGAAAATAAAAAATTCTTTAATATTTATAATAACATTAAATATGAAAAAATGATATTTAACATCGTTTTTTCAAGAAAAACTGTTAAAATCTTCAAATTAGGGTACTTCCGGTTGACCAATTATAACCAAAATCTAATCAGCTCTTCATATGGATGCAACGAAGAGGAATACGAAAGAATTATAATTTTTGGAGTTGTAGTATTAGAGTTATCGCAGACGAAAATTTTGTTACACACACACACACACATCCACACACACACACACACACACACACACATACAGACATCATCGTAAAAATAGTAAAATCGTATTCTAGGGACCTTAAAACGTGCTTATTCATTAAAAACTCACCACCGAATTTTTTGACCAAAGACAATACCTTCCTTACCTAAGGGTGACGGAAGGTAAAAATTATAAAGAAATTAAATTTCATAAAGTAGCCATAGCTATGGAAACAGCTACTATATTAAGAAAATTCTGATTGAAAGATGTCAGTGTCAAGTGAAATTGACATAGTGTGTTTGTCTTATACTGGAAATATAGGATCTTTTGCTTTCTGTATGGAATTTGTATTAAATACATACAACTGCTTTAAGGTACTGTACAAGAAATAATAATAATAAATCTTTTATTTCTGCAGATACATTACACTGTATATAGAAAACGTCACAAAATAATAATTTTCTGTATGAAATTTGCATAAAATACATGCAACTGCCGGAAGGTAATGTACAAGAAATAGAATATTTAATTTAGCAAGGAACTTTCCGTATGAAATTTGTACAAAATACATAAAACTGACGGAAGGTAATGTGCTGGCCACATCAGATTTTTTTGTTATATGTCAACATACTTGATTGGATAAAAATTTTAACCAGTGGTTAAAAATTAACCACCGAGTTACAGAATAGGGCCCATAACCTATTTATATTTATTTTAAAAATGACATGTCAAATAGTATTTCCGCTTTTAGCTCGTGGAATAAAAAGATTCCCATAATTGTATTGCCAACTGAATCAGTTATTTTTGATCACTTTGTATTTTTTTAAATGCATGTTTATACTTTCTTTTGTTTCTGTATCTCGACCAGAGGCGCCTCATGTGGGGAAGCCTTGAACTATTCGTTTGTTACTTTTTTAGATATTAACATTTTTTTTCAATCTTACTATATCCAATAAAATTAGATAACAATTAAGAAACAATCAAATTCATATAAATTTATTCTTGGATATGCACGTCGATATTCTCTGGACGCACGACAACTATATTACAATATTTATAAATAAAGACCATATCCGCATATTAACAAGCACTGACATTTTTTTAATTAACCGACAAAATTACCAATAGACCTTTTCAATTATCTTTATATCGCTGCAAATAGTAAGTAAAATGGCGTCAACAACTGCCAGTTGAGCTGGCAAACGAATTGTCAAAAATATTGCAATTAATAAAATACTTGTATTCTCAGTGAAAATTTGCATCGTTAGACATTTTAGCTCCAATAGTCCTTTCGAGAAGTATTTTAAAATTGTCAAAGATTTTTCTCACATTTTACGTCTAATTTTTTTAGAAACAAACACCATAGATCTCAATTGTTCTTACTATGCTCAGATCCCCATTGCGCATTATCTTCTATCTCTTTAAATTGAAAAGGTCTATAGACCGTGAGCAGACACGTGACTAGAGCGACCTTGAAGTGCTTGGAATCATGTAATTCACCCAATTGACTTCCCCAAAATATGGCTTAATTTTTGCATCACCCTGTACACTGTTCTCTCATTTATAATAATTGAGGAACATCAATCGTCAAGAATTTAAAAATATATAATTTCAAATAATTTATTTGTAAAATAAACACTTTATACTTTTTGTATTAAATTAAAAAGAACTACGCTAATGAAAAGAAATCAATTCGTATTCGCACTTTGTAAGATATTACTTACAACAGACAATTTCGTTAATTTGGTCACAAATCTCACTCCCTTTACCTGCATAGCATCCTCATCAGTGACGTCATCTCCTACGTAGATAATCCTAATTCTTTCGTTCCAATCCACCCCAAAAGCTGTCCTGAGAATGTAGATGGATGCTCTGCCCTTATTCCATTGTACAGGCGGCTTGGCTTCAATGGCCATGTGAGCCCTGCCAGCTTTGAATCCGGCAGCCTCGATAAGTCGCTTGGCCTGGTCCACCAGATTCTGCCGGATTGCTGCGGGTGCTTCACGGTAGTGGAAGGTCAGTAACACGCCCTTGTTTTCAACCCACGCGCCCTCGCGGCAAACTGTCTCTTGGAGGGACTTGAGAAGATGTGCAACTTTGTCTACGAACTCGCTCGGCATAGGATGCACGAACTTGGTACCATCTGGATGCAGGATTTCCAAACCGTGGTTACCGGCATAAGTTATACCTTCAATGCCTACCTACGAAGAAGAAAAATAAAGTTTAAATAGAAATAGTACTCGTATTCTACATTATTCGTAAATACTATTTCAAATATTTAAACTAATGTTCCACGATTTTTTGATTTATTTATTTTAATGTAGAGATAAAAATATTAGACCCATATTTTTTATTTTGCATAAAAGAAGAAAAATGCAAAATAATTTTACTATTTACCATAATATCACCTCGTGACGTCACAACCCCAGCAAGACCTTGGCCAGCCCCAGCAAGAGAGATAGCTTGATGAACTATGAGATATACTGTATGTCAGATAAGAATAGAGTTAGGAGTAAGATAGGGCTTACGATTCCAGCTTTCTGAGTGGTCTAAACGCAAACCAAGTTTACAATAGCAATACGTAAAGCAGGTATATTATTTAAGCCATTTTTACTTTATAATCTATTGAACAACTTTAAGTAACTGTTTATTTACTAAATAATTAAATTTTAACGTTTCGAGCTGTCACGTATGTAATCCATGAAACAGAACTAATTCATATTTTTTTGTGTGTAAAACAGGCTAAGTCTATCCTTATCTGAAATACAAATATACCTATTAAACTATATACCGCTGAACCCCTATCTCTCGTTTAACTGGAAAATATCCGAGACATTATCTCCATCCTTGCCTAGCGCTCGGACACGCGTCCACAAGCGCACGCTCGTACATCTGGTAGGCGTGAGGCAGCCAATAATGAATCAAACTCAGTTGGCGCATGCGTACAAGAGGCCGTGTCTATGCTTTTAAAGAGTGCAAATGTTCCGGACATTTCCTGGGTGCCTTTTAGCGGTATATAGTTTAATAGACCATTTCAGAAATTTGAGAGACCACTACATTTACTTTTTGAACTAAAGTTAGTGCCGTTAAATGGCGGCATTTCAAATTTATACGCTACCCCAGTATTGTTTTAAATTTTAGAATTACACCGAAGTTACTAATATGAATTTGAGTATAAGATATGATTTTAATTTTTATTTTACAAATAAAACCTTATTTTACTATGTGAAAAAATTAAGTCCATTCATCAATCAATTATAAAAATTGTATTACTATACCCAACCTAACTTTTTATTTTCTAAACCAGACAAAACATTTCAAATTGCAATATTATGTGGACCAGAAGTTTAGTACCCGTCATAATTATTTGAAAAACGAAACCAACAAAACTGTAAAATTGACAGAACTGTCATATAAACAAGGACGGGTATACGGCAATCGGCACTAACTTTTTGTCGCAGTCTAACACTTGGCGCATGCGCTTTGAATTTCTGAAATGGCCTATAGGTATATAGAAATACAGCGAAACAGTTGTGTCTAGTGAATTTAGCTACAAAAACGTAGCGCGGGAAAATTAAATGTAACCCACATATAACCTGCTTTGACGCATCCACGTCAACCGCCCAGAGGTTATTGATTCAGCACGTACGTGTACTTTTTATTTGTATGTATTTTTAATTAAATGAGTAAGTTTAACCAAAGTTTTCTTAGGCGATTTCGGGCGACATACCCGTTCACTTCTTAGGATCAGTTACGGTCACTTGCGGTATGCTATGGTCAGTGGTGGCGCCAAAAATCAATGGTTCACTTGTTGATACCGTGCTTGCAGGTTATGTATATTCTGCGACATTTAATACTGTCAAAAATAGTGTCTGACAATTAAAATGCATTAACGGAGAAAGATAGTTTTTTCCATATTTGTCCAAAAAAGAGTCAACGAAAATAATGTCACTCTGTTTGACATAAGACCACGACTACGACTGTTTTGACTTTTGACATTTCAAAAAAATACATGATAAAAAGAGATAGAAATAGTGGGACCCGACTAGCAAACCCGTTCAGCTGTGAACACTGATCCAAGCATACCGGGTATGTTGTTCCTAGCGCCCGAATGTGTGAACGCACCTGAACGCAACATACCGCAAGTGAACGGTTGTCGTCCGAAATCGCCTCTTGTTACACACGTGTATTTAACCTGTGAACGTCAACAAAAATAATTCGCGGTAAAAGCCAGTGTTCATACAAACATCATACAATAAAAGAACTTTGTTGTGTGACCTCGTTAGGGTTGTGGCGTCATTTGGCGATGGTTTCTAACATATATATTTTTCAATTTAAAGATTCATTTATAAAGACTATATAATTTATCATTATTTTTATTTTATATTAATATACTTTATTCTAAAATTTACATGCAATATTTATTTCTTCAAAAGCCGTTGGCTTGGAAAACTCTATCACCAAAATCAAAATACTTAAGATAAGTCCGAAAATATCTTAAAACCTATCATTCTATTACTGAGAAAAATGCCATTTTATTGGTTGAGATAAACAAATTTTAGGACAAGCCGTCAAAATATCAATCCATTCATGGTGCTTACGCTGTTTTATCTGTTGCTAACAATGGATTAAAAAATAAAATAATTAGGTTCGATATTTTCAACCACGGTTGAACAATCTGTTAGCTGTCAGTTAACTAAAACCGTGCCAACGACGGCATATACTTCAGGGTTATTAACAAAATCAGTGTTGCCAAAACATCAGATATCCGTTACCGGTAGAAGAGCATTTACTGACCGCAATGCTTATTACTTTTTTTGCACGATCGCCGGACATAATTTAAAACTAGTTAAGTAGGTACTATTGTATCACTAATAATTAAAACAAAATAAATTTACTCGTATAAATTAAAAGTATACATACCATTTTCTTCACATTTTCAACGTTACGTCCTGATATAATGGCGATGTACACATCAGACATATTGGATAATCTCATCAAAATATTTTTCGTTTCTGGTGGCAAAATGGCCAAATCTGGATGTGGAGCTATTGGTGCTAAGGTACCATCATAGTCCAACAATAGGGCCAATTTATGTGAATTGCCAACATACCTAAATAAAAACGCAAATATCTGTGACTTCGATTTACAGTTTGGGAAGAAAATAATAGTTATTCAAGTATTCAGGTCAGTAGTCCTGCCTACCGTTTGAGGATAATTTTGAAGATCTCGACTTCGTCTCGATCTCCAATACACCCGATACTGGTAAAAGAGCACTTACTGACCGCAATACTTATTACGTTTCTTGCACGATCGAAGTACAAAATTTAAAAAAATAAGATTTTAAAATTATATTGCATATTTAAAATTTGTGGTTGTCATTTTTAAAGTAAGCTTTGATCGTTGTTTTTATTTATTTACCGCCCGATTCTAATTTACTTGAAGACGTCTCCAAACATATAGTCTCAGTTAATGACGTCAGAATTTAGATTCTGTGGGTTCTAGGTTGGCGGCATAAACAGGGTAGAATATGACAGAACTTTATGTTGGTTATAATTTTATGACGTTTTTTTCATTTAAAAGTTGAATGGAACGGTTTATGAACAAGAACTTGTCTTGTTAATAGTTGTTTTAAAAATAGTTTAATATTTTTCGTATTAATTTATCTTTCTCAGCCATTAAATATCTAAAATTAGGATATAACGTAACAGAACCATTTCCGAAAAATATAATATGCATTTTAAATAATTACGTTTTTAAGTGTTAAAGCCTATGGCACACTTGTCTATGAGCATCGATTGGCTCATTGATGAAACAACAGTACGCACCCGTCATCGATGAAAAATACGGCGCCGCTATTTTCATCAAAGAGCATCGATGAAACGAACGTATCTTATTTCAGACGTATCTTTTGAGTATCATTGTACGTTAGTGTGCGTTATCAAACGTCAAAATAGAAAATAAAGTGTCACGTGTCAACTAAAAAACAGTGGCCCGTATTCTCACCTCTTGAAGTAGCACTACTTCCGAAAAATCGCTACTTGAAATCTCAACTTTAATCTTACAAATTAAAGAAATAAAAATAAATTAAATTTTAAAGAATACGAGCCAGTGTTTTGAAAACATAACCCGCAAACAGCATCAATACACTAGGGAAATATCAATTTAAAAACCGACAGAATAGGAACATTTCACTGGTGTTATTACCAACTTAATTTTTTACCTCACAGAAAAAATCGCTCCATTGTCATCGATGAAAATGAAAACCATCGATGTCGGCGTACTGTTGTTTCATCGATGCTCCTTGATGCTCATTGACAAATGTGCCATAGGCATAAAGGAGAAGACTTACCTTATATTTCATACTTTTCACGAGAATATTAGCGAACATCAAAATTATTGCAAATAAAATTTTCAAAATGTCATACATGACAAAGTCCTGTCATACTCTACGAAACATGAAAATTAAATCCCTATTTGATCCAAAGTAACATATATGACGTCATTAACTGAGACAATCTTTGAATAGTCCCCAAGCGAATTAGAATCGGACCGATTACACATCATATCACGTAAGAAAATAGTAGATGGCGCTTTAGAGTCGACCGTTTTTACATACATTAAGTAAATAATTTAAATTCGTGAAACTTTGTCAATAATAAATATTTTTATCTGTAAAAATGTACAAGACCTTGATATTAAAAATTACAATAAAACATGGTTAAACATCACAATTCTGTTGATCTTATTTGATTACTGACAACTGACAGGTGATATTTTTTTCGATTTTGTTAATAGGTTTGCATTCTGACCAATCACAGGGCAGAATTTATATCCCTATCTAAACCAATGCTATTTTCTTACGTGAAACGAAGTATAGTAATTTGTAAATAAAACTTACTGCCTTGAACAGCCTATCGATAAACATTTACAAAAACCCGATTGTGCAAAAATATAACTTAAAAAGAAAGCTTATATACCTAAGAAGGTATTCATCGAAATCATCTAATGTGACAGCTGGCAAGGTAGTCGCCCCAACATCATCATGGTCCTCATGCGTGACTAGTGAGCCCATAGCCTTGAGGAAACTCTTCATCCAATGCCCCACATCGTGCAGTTGCTCTCTCCTGCGAAGGTAGTTCATTCGGAGTGTACGCTCGTCCTCAGGCATAGTGAGCGCTCTATGAATGACGTCAGCAGCTGCATCGATTTCGTAGGGATTACAAAGAAGGGCCTCGTGCATAGTTTCACCAGCCCCGGCGAATGGAGACACAATGAGGACGCCCTGTGGCGGCTTGTTTATCTGACAAGCGACGAATTCTTTGGCCACGAGGTTCATACCATCTCGCAGAGGGGTGACTAAGCAAACAGCGGCGTCGCGGTAAAATGCGGCAAGTTCGTTTTGGCTCACGGAGCCGTAGATGTACCTAAAAGTGAAGAATATATTTTGTAGACGAATGGAATATAATCGGACACGCAGTCTTACAATAAATTATTTATTTCCTGACCGACGTTCCGACAGTACCAGGCCAAGGAATATATAATTTATTGTAAGACTGCGTGTCTGATTATTTTCCATTCGCCCATCCTGTACTCAGTCGATCATCGTTTTTCAACCAATATGTTTTGTATTATAATTTGTAAGTAATAATAGGAAAAATTTCAATGTCTTCAAAAGAGCTATGAGAACCGGAAAAAAGACCCAACCACAAAGAAATTGGAACAAAAGCTTTTTAAACGGAATCTTGTTCAGAAAAATGCGCTGAACAACATATCAAAAGTTTCCGAAAATCGGACCATGGGAACCTTCCGCCAATTGGTAAAACTTATATCATTTTTCTCAACTAGAAAACAATTGCCCGTATTAAAATTTTACAAGAATTTTTGCCAATGCTTTCCCACAAATTTTCATTTTTTCATCCACCATCTGATTCTATTAAAGGTAGGATAACGCGGTTTGAAATTTTGAATTCAGCAGTAATTCTCTTTCATAACATGTATTATACGATTTTTGCCGATGATCGGTTCGCGAGTTACTATAATAACTTAAATTTTAAACATCTGACAATCAGCTCATTATTAAATTTTTCATTTACCACTTCCACTCGTATTACATACGTAGTATTGTTTATTTTTAACTGTATCAAAATTTTGGATAAAAAAATGCGAACTGAGCCGATTTGCAGATGTCTCAAATTTTAGAGGAATTTCATGTAAGTTTAAGTTGTTGGTAACTCGCAAACCGCTCATAGGCAAAAATCGTATTCGCGACTGAAATTAACCCGTAGCCACCAAGCGGCAAACTTGCGAACCCTCCGAATTGGTAATGGCAACCAATCACACCTCAGAAAGTTACTAAGTTATTAAGTCGGCGATCTTAAATGTACGCAGCGCCTCTATAGTCGCCAATAATACATGTTATGAAAGAGAATTTCATGCTGAATTCAAAATTTAAAACCACGTTATCCTATATTTAACATCAGAGTAGTGAATGAAAAATGAAAATTCGTGGGAAAATGTTGACAAAAATTATTTAAAAATCATCGATATTTTATTTCTTCCGTTGTCACGAAGAATTTAAATTGTTATAAACAATAAAACCTGTCAGACCAAGTATTAAATACGTAATTTGATTAAATATTGTTAAACTTCTTTCACAGGTCATCCTAAGTAAAAAGTGCAAGAATCCTTTTTTGTACGAAAAATGTTGAGCTTTAATTTTGTATTCTTGTAAAATTTTAATACGGGCAATTGTTTTCGAGAAAATGGCCAAAAACCTAAAAATGCCATTTTTACCAATCAGCGGGAGGTTTCTATGGTCCGATTTCGTTGCATTTCTTTGAGGTAAAATCGTAGATTTCCTGGACTATAATATTAATATTTATTAATAAAATTAAATAATTACTTTTGAGATACGTAAAAACTACCAGTGCTCAGTCTGTGTAGAATGTACTATACATAGGGATGGCAACAATATATCGATATATTAAAAAATTGATCGAATTTGAACGATATATCGAGTAATTTATCGATATATGCAGGTGCGATACTTATATCGTTACAAAATTCGTATCGACCGAGTGGTAAAAGATTAAACAAATTATTATATTTACAGTCAGTTTCAGATGACTTCACTTCTTTATGTAATTTTTGAATTTATACATTACTTATGCTCATGCCTGTTTGTTTTGTACAATAATAAATGAACCTTAAGTTGTTTTTATTTATTTATGATTTTTTTATACGTTACCGATATATCGATTCTCTATATATTCTCATCGATATATTGATATAGTTTCAAAATATATCGAATGATACGGTAGAGTCCGTGCGTTTAGAGAAAAAACAAATCGGCGCAGTAGAAGTTGTACTACCCAACTAACAGATGTTGACTATTAACAAACATTTAACTGAATAATATTTAAATGTTATTTACGATACGTAATATTCATAAACAAGTATACATATAATTATTACTCGCACAAAAGACATTTGATTAAATATCTTTGTCAATATTTATATCTGTAATCTATACGCTACAAACAGCTGCTGCCTGTCACAATATCGTACCATCCCTACTTTCACAAGTTGGACCCGCCCGGATGAACTTTGGTCTGTGCGCCGGTTTTTTCTCTAAACGCACGGACTCTACCTATATCGATATATGCTACTACTTTTGCCATCCATACAGGGTGGTGACTAGGACGATGCAGCATAGGGGTTTCAATGGTAAAATCTTAATGTGCAGTCGGAAACAATAATAACATATTTGCAAAAATCATTGATGCCAAGTCACCATCCTGAATAATTATTTTCTAATAAAACAGAAAAATACACTGATTATAATTTCTCGCAAAAAAAGGTTAATTAGTATTACATAAACCTGTATATACATTTTAATGTACCATTACTTGTACTTAATTAGAAATAAGTTGGAAAATATTTTCGCACACTGCACACGGTTAATAAAAGCCATAAAGTATGACTAATCAAAAACTATTAATTATCAGTGGAAAATTTATGTCATAAATTTAAAATTTATTTTTAAATTTTACTATACCGACTTATTTAATTTATAGAAAAAGAGCAAAATAACAAAATAAAACTGTGAAGTGACAAGTGAATACAAATCAACTGATTTCAAGTATTTCAGGCCGCTTGGGTTCCGTGTCTGATCGCTCCCTTTTCAAAAAGTTTGAATTAGTTGAATAAATGAATAAAATACACATACACGCCCATGGAGAGAAAATGAAAATTTAATTTTGTTAACGGGCTATATGACCATTTTTTTTCCATTTTATGATTCTTCAGGTTCAATTTTTAAAATGATGTACGAAAACAGCCTTCGAAAACCATATGAGTCATATAGTTTGGAGATCAATGTCATATTATAAAGTGTCATGTCATATGGTATGACATTGACACTTCAATACAAACCAAATTTTACACCAAAATAATCTTTTGCGTAATATCAAAATATTATTTTAGGGAACACACATTGTTTCATAATGTACATATATAGCCCTGTACATAACTTGCCTTATACATTTTCCTAACGTATAAATATTGTCGTGAACATTTCCTGCCTTATACAAATTCCTAATGTACATAGCTCGCCCTGTACATACCTTGCCTCGTACATTTTCATAACGTACAAATATTGTCCACGAAGTTGGCGCGGGTCCTACTTCGCGCGCTCACAATTTAAAAAATACATTCCGGCGTTTAAATAGTAAAGGATAATATTTATTGTATTGGAATATGTTGATAATTCTAGGAAGCACTAATAGATGACGTAAGTAATAAATTATGGATGTTACAAAAATTTAAAATATAAATAATATCGGTTTATATGCAGGTGTAACGAGCTACCGCAAATAATTTCTATAATGTTAAACATACTAGAAAAAATATTTTTTTTGAAACCAGTGGTTCTCAAGTAACAACACAAAGTTATAATTTTTAAAATTGGATGGCTCATTCATAAAGTATTTTCTCTGAATTCAACAGTGTAATCATTTATATCTTTATATAAGAAAAATTCAATTGAATTTGATGTTTATAGCCATTTTCAATAGGCTATGTATAAGAAAAAAAATTAGCTTAAATTGAAACGAAACATAAATATTTGTTAATAAGTTTATAAATAGTGTTCCATTCTATTTGATTTCCATCCTTAATAATTCAATTTGACAAATAACAGTTTTTGTTTTTCATACATAGCCTACTGAAAAATAACATAAAAATCAAATTTATAGGATATAAAACAATGGACCTTTCCAATTTAAAGAGATAGAAGATATGCGCAATGGGGATCTGCGCATAGTAAGAACAACTGAGATCTATCTTATCGAAATAAGTTACAAAAGCTTTTATTGAAGGTAAAATGTCTAACGATGCAAATTTTCACTGAGAATACAGGTATTTTAATGACTGCAATATTTTTGACGTTTCGTTTGACAGCCCAACTGGCAGTTGTTCGCGCCATTTTCTTACTATTTGCAGCGATAGAAAGAGATAGCCCTTAAATTGGAAAGGTCCATTATATTGTTGAATTCAGAAAAAAAAATACTCTCCGAGTTTGATGAGAGATTTTGTGATGAAAAAATCGTCACACACAGACAGACATCATTGTAAAAATAGTAAAATCGTGTTGTGTGGGCCCGAATTCGTGCTAGTTCACTGAATAGCATTCACATTACCTCTATTATAGACCGGGGACTAGTGCTACGTGAAAATGTATCATGGTATTCCTATTACTCATCCTTGGTACTCACTTTAAATTTAAATACCCTAGCAAACAATTTGCTGGCTTCCCTAGAAAAAAGACGATCTACCCAACTATAGGTTATGACCCAAAATTGTTTTAAAAAATATTTTAGAATCTAGGTATTCTCTGTGTAGGACCTACATAAAATGACGCTATATATATATGTAAATGGTAGCCGATATTAAATGCCAGCCATTTTCAAGCATTGCATGGGGCGCTACAGTCTTTTATTGCTGTGAATTTTACCTATCAAAAATTGCCCATGTTGTTCCATTTGGGTGGTGACCACCAAGAGTCATTGGTTTGGAATACCATGTTACATATATTTCACGCAGAACTAGCTCCCGGTAAACGATAAATAAAACACATTGGCTCGTACCACGAGCACAGTTTTAACCAAAACGCTGTTTTAAGAAATGTCAAATTACATTATTTAATATTTATAATAAATAATAATAAATTTATCAAAATATGATTTTAAAGCAGAACATGGTTTATAATCAATCAAATATTTTTTTAAAAATCGTTCTTTATACATAAGGGCAAAATTAAATATTGAAATTTGATTTTGTCATTTCTTAAAACAGCGTTTTAGATAAAACCGTGCTCGTGGTACGAACCATTGTATTTGCCGTTATTTTTATAACGTTTTTATATTTTTTTTTTGTAGAGGTTAGAATATGTTTGTATCACAATTTGTATTACAGATGGCACTGTGGCATAAAGCTTGATTTATACAATTTTTACCTTTACTTTCATTAAAATATGCATATAAAACTTTGGCCCGTTCTAAGAACCCCCTTCTGTAGATTGGTTTTGTTTGATAATATACAGTACTTAGTGAAATCATTTATTATTCTGAAAGCAGCAAAAGTCGAACCTTCGAATAATATTGAAAAATGTGATACAGTATAAAATAAAACGTAGTAATTTACGTTATAAATCTGGTAAATGGGTTTTTACTGTACGAATAAAATGTTCAGGAATTTCGAAATTAGTACCTACCGTAAAAATTATTTAACGGACGTATGACGTACAGCATTTTATTTCATACATGTGTCGCATTTTTGGACGAAAATTTGGATAAATTCTTCCTTTCTTTCGTTCTTAAAAAAATCACGTCGCTTGGTCTTAGTAAAAATAAAACAGTAATGATAGCAACCAATTTTGTTTTTTTTACACTTCTAATATTTAAAATATAAGATTCTGAAATATTTTTTAAAACAGTTTTAGGTTATGACCCACAACTGGGTAGATGGTCTTTTTTCTGGGTATTTAAAGAGTGAGTACCAAGGATGAGAATTTGGAATACCATGATACATTTTTCATGTAGCACTAGCACCCGGTCTATAAGGGAGGTAATGCTTTTCAGTGAATAAGCACGAATTAGGGTCCCCACAACATAATTTTACCATTTTTACAATGATGTCTGTCAGTGTGTCTGTGTTTGACGATTTTACTCCACGATATCTATCTTATATCATACTTTTTTTGTTATTTTTCAGTGGGCTATGTATGAAAAACATAAAATGCTATTCGTCAATTTGAATGACTAAGGATAGGAATCAAATAGAATAGAACACTATTTATAAATGAAAGAAGACTGTTTTGAGTGTAATGCAACAGTGAAATTTCTGTAACTTACCATCAAATGTATTATAAACGAAGTCAAATTTTTCACAAATCCGTCTTCGTTTATAACTATTTATAAACTTTTTAACAAATATTTGTTTCGTTTCAATTTAAGCTCAATTTTTTTCATGCATAGCCTACTAAAAATGATTAAAACATGAAATTCAATTAAATTTTTCTTAATATTTTTCATATGAAAGGATATAAAATGATTATGAGCCAAAAAATATATCCCATATCATTTTAAAAATTATAATTTTGTGTTACTTGAGAACTACTGGTTTCAAAAAATATTTTCTCCTCTAGTTGGATGTCCCCCTTGGTCTGCTATAAGATTGTCTCATAGTATTTTATTGTATGTTTAATAATATAGAAATTATTTGAGGTCGCTCGCGTAGCTGTTACACCTGTATATAAAACCTATATTATTCATATTTTAAATTTTTGTAACATCCACAATTTATTGCTTACGTCATCTATCAGTATTAAGTGCTCTCAATTATCAACCTATTCCGATTCAATGAATATTTGAACTCCGGAATGTACTTTTTAAATTGTGAGCGCGCGAAGTAGGACCCGCGCCAACTTCGTGGACAATATTTGTACGTTATGAAAATGTACGAGGCAAGATATGTACAGGGCGAGCTATGTACATTAGGAATTTGTATAAGGCAGGAAATGTACACGACAATATTTGCACGTTAGGAAAATGTATAAGGCAAGTTATGTACAGGGCGATCTATGTACATTATGAATTTGTATACCTACCCTTATTTTATTCTATGAATTGCCTATATTGATATCTTTATACATTGTTTCACTAATAATTTTGACTAATTTATCATTGACAACATTAGCAGATGGCGCGCACATCAGCGCCAGTTTTAAGTAGCCGAAATTACATTGAGTAACTTGTCTCCTGTCTCCAATTTCCGCCAATCAGAGAGATCAAAACTATTCACTATGGATGCATTGCACAGTAATTGCCCTGTGACGTCATATTGTCTGTCATCTAGCGGTATTTTTCTAAAGCTTTGTAGAGATGATTATCCACCTGTGATACTGAAGCTCTGAACAGATTTTCGTGAAAAATATATTATGATATACTCCAAAACTTGTCAAATTTAGTATTTACGACTTTTATATGAAAGGAAACAACATATTAGATTTTGGCTAAAATTGATAATCCGGAAATGATACTTTACTTGAAGCTGTCAACAGATTTTCGTAAAAAATATATTATGATATATTCCAAAACTTTTCAAATTTGGTATTAAAGATTTTTATATTAATGAGAACGACATGTTAGATTTTTTCTAAAATTGATAAACCGGAAGTGATACTTTACTTCAAGCTCTGAGCAGATTTTCGTGAAAAATATAATATATTCCAAAACTTGTCAAATTTAGTATTTAAGACTTTTATATAAAAGGAAGCAACATATTATATTTTGGCTAAAATTGATTAAGCGGAAGTAATACTTTATTTGCAGCTATAAACAGATTTTCTTGAAAAAATATATTAAAACATGATCCAAAACTTCTCAAATTTGGTATTTAAAACTCCTTTATAATTAGATTTTGATTATACCTATATGATAAACCGGAAGTGGTACTTAATTTTGAGCTCTTAATAAATTTTCGAGAAAAAACAATAAAATATAATCCAAAATTTAGTATTACAGACTTTTCTATATATTGGAATAACAAATTAGATTTTGTTTACAATCAACCGGAAGTGATACTTTCCATAAATCTCATTGTTATTTCAAACATGAAATTGACGGGAGGTCATGTGTTGGCCACATCAGATTTTTTAAACTTATTTTAAAAACTAGTACAACGACCCGGGTTTTGCGGGCGCTTGGAACATAGATCGTGCTACTTCGGGACTCTGCCACCATGACAAGTAAACTCTTATCATGCACAGCATTATTCAAATGCCGAATATTCAAAAACAGAATCGCGCTTCGCACGAATCATTCAAAAACCGAATACGTGGGCCTAGCCAAGCGAAGGTCACTGTAGGTTAGGTTTGGCTGGGTTTGGTTAGATTAGATACGCTTTCGTGCAATGCGCGATTCAGTTTTTGAATATTCAGGATTTTAATAATTTGGTTTTTAATATTCGGGCGTTGACTGCGCACCCATAATGATTAATTTTTATAATTTATTTCCTTCATTTCGACAATAGTCACAGCCCATTCAGGAATTAGAAAAAAATTGTAACAAAATTAATTACCTAATAGGTGACCAAGAAGGCGTTGAATACTTCCCATTGATGCATCCTACAAGTTGATCTATTTCTTCTTTCAGCTCTTGATATTCTTTGACATCTGTTCTGGAAGGAACTGAAATTTGTAATAGTGAAATTTTTCCTATATGTTCAGGATGTTTCGCAAGTAATATTTCGAAAGCTTTTAATCTATTTACAAGTCCTTTTGTGTAGTCTAACCGATCAACGCCCAGGATTATTTTCTGGTCATTTGGTAGTACCTAAAATTAAAAACTTCATATTTAATAATGGTATTATTTCTTTGTAAATCATTCATACCGTTGTTGCTCTTTCTGCTAATTTTACGAATCTGTCAAAAGGAATACCAATTGGTAAAGGACGTATTCTAACAGTTCTGCCACCTTGTTCAACTAGTAAATTTTTTCGGTCAACTCTGCATCCTAAACTCCTTTGACAACAATCGACAAAATTTAAACAATAGTCCATTATATGAAATCCTACCATATCACAGCCTAAAATAATGAAATAATTATTTTAATAGTTATTTACGTATAGAGGGTCGAAAGAAAAGGTTTACGCCTGCGGACGAAATTTGAAGCCCGACGCTTAGCGGAGGTCTTTTATTCGTCTAAAGGTGTAAACTTCTTTCAACCTGACGTATGTACGTTTTACGCACTACTGCAATCAAATGAAATGTTTTTATAGTACATTAAAATACAAGTTTCGTAAAATATGATTTTAACGCATGCGTCTGTGTTAGAAACGAGCGGCTTTCCGCGAGTTTTCTAAGGGGATTCAAGTGCATTGAAATGTCCTATGAAATATGTATTTTATACAATTTTTTTCTATTCTGATTCTTTTGTCAAAAAATATTTATAAATATACGATATTTCATTTTTAGGAATTTCTATTTTGGTTGCTTCATAAAATACATAGTAAAGAACCAAAATAAAAAAATACATTTAAAGCTTGTTGCTATTTGCGCTTTCTTTTGCCAACGCAAAATGTCACTTTTCACTTTGCCGCTCATGCGCGACAAAGTAGAAAAAACGCTCGCTGTCCAAATTTCTAACTATACAATGATGAGAAATGTCACTTATCTATATTCGTAATAGAAACATTTAGTCAGGAACTAATGGACCTATTAAATTAAAAGAGAGAGATATTAAGAAAAGTGAGATGTGCATAGTGCGTAGTTGACTTTTAGCGCAGGTGGGTGACATGGTGGAGAACATTTAAATTTAAAATATGGCAACAAATACATGTACAACAAAATAAGAAATCCAAGTAAATTTAGGTATAATATATGCGATGAACACTTTGAAAGGAAAGGAAAAACAGATAAAATCAGAAAAGAAGATATAATGGCTCTATTCTGAACAAATATGTGCGTCTTACAAATCTGTAAATAATGAACAAAATCACAACGAAGCTGCCACTTATAAGTTTTATAAAGAAGGTTATGTGCGATAACAATTGCGATGAGCGATGCTGTACCTATTACTACACACTGAACAATATATACAGAATTGTTTTATTATTTTTATATATTCCTGCATATTTGCACTTCAAACTTGCAAATGTATTATACCAAAACAATCGAAAAGTAACAGTAAATAGCATGGTTGTCAAATGATTTGCTTAAGACCCGATATTATAATCTCTGAAAAAACATAAATTTTACATAATTTTATTATTTGATACATTTCTGTTTGTAATACAGAAAATATTATTTAATTTTTTTCTCGTTATCTTTATCATTTTTAACAGGCACAAATTTATTTTATTTCGTTCTCGTCATTTGGCAACATGGTGTCACCCACCCATTGATTCAGAAAAATTCTACTAGATGGCGAATCTAAAATGACGTCACAGAGTCATAAAAATTTAATAGGTCCATAGCACTGTAGTTACACATTTACCACCTTCACAAGTCAATCTGACATATAACTGCTCTGTCGGTATATTACATAATCAAACAAAATGCCGCACTGCTGTGAAAATAAAATAAGGCATTTATTTACAAAAACGAAAGTATAAAATGCTTAGATTAGATTGAAGCAATAGCTCAAGAAGAATGGAAAATAACGATAAATTCAAATTAAATATAAAATAAATTGTGTGAACAGTTGTGCTGCCACCTGCAAAAGTTTGGCGTGAACGCCACTGCACCAGTTTAATGTATTTGAAACAAATAAATTATACAAAAAACTTAAATATTCATTGCAAAATTGGTATTAATTTTTTGAAAAAACGAAAACTAAAACAATATCTTCAAGTCATATTTGAATTTGTTCCTATCTTCACTGCAAAACTATTGAGTAGTACTGCAAGTACAAAGTGTACATTTTATTATTTTTTGTTATGGTGGAGGACTGTAAAAAAAATCTTGTGTGTGTTTCGAGCGCAAATGGACATTGTTGATTTCGACAATGTCCCATTTTGCGCTCTTAATACACAAATAGCTATTTTAAATGCCAAGCTTGGAGACTTGGAGGCAATTTCTGTAGAAATTCCTCAAGCAATTCTAATAAAAGCTAGTGAAGCTTTAGAGAAACTGATATTATTTTTTGGAATAAATGAATAAGGCCTTGATGATCCAGAAATTTATTATTGACTTCAGTGGACGTTTCGGACCTTGGTATAATTTATACTTTTCCAAATTTTGTTAATGCTAAAGATGGACCACTATGGCCCCAAACGTTCACTGATGTTAATAATAAATTTCTGAATCACCAAGGCCTTATTCATTTATTCCAAAATATTCCAGCTGATCCTTCTTGTTTCAATGATATAATTTTTTAAAAAAGTGTGCTGATTATATTTTCCACTGTATTTTTGACGTTTTGTCGTTTGTCGCAGGGCTTTTGCTCTACTTTACCGCCCGCATGTACTACTTTACCGCCCGCAGGATGTAATATTCAGTTTCCGCCATGGTAACTAACATATAAACAAACAATTTTAATGCAGTTGTGCGTAAAATTATTTGTACACTTTTTTAAATAAAATTTCAACGTACCTAACATTCCTTGCAAAATTTCATC
>OY720448.1:93541115-93708615 GCA_963082715.1 Harpalus rubripes | reverse complement strand
GTTATATGGAATTATTCCATGAATTTGTTAAAGATTTATTTGTACAAAAACAAATTATTAATACAAAAGAAGGTTGATTGCCAAACAGATTTAAGTTAGGTGAGGCATGGCCTAGAATTTCAGTTTCTGGGCCACATTGCAATTTTTTTTCGCCGGACCGTTCAGAATTATTGTATTAAGGAAAAAAACTATTATTTTACCTAATTTTTCCTAAGTCTGGGTTAAGGTGCGTCCCCACTGCATCGGCTTTGCCATTCGGCTCGACCGAACAATTTCGCATTTCAATTTTATCTTTAACCCTTAGTCAGGCGCACGGGATGCCCACGATTCCAAGCATTTTTCATTTTACTATATCTTGTGTATCCAACCCATTTATAGTCTGTGAATTCAGGTAATCTTATAGAACTTTGGCAGCTATGAATTGCAATAATGTTTTTGTGTTCCTTGGAATCTTCTATTACTGATAAAATTTGTCTTTTTCAAGACTGAAATCACTTTTCAACTGGTACATTTCATTCTTATGTTATATCATGTATTATTAAAATTTCTAAATGATGTTTCTGTTTTTTTGTACTCCTTTATTTATTATTTTACAAAAGATGTTTTTGTAATTCAAGGGGAATTAACATAATGCTTTAAAATTACTAATATAAAATAGTTTCATAACTGGCATTCTTTTACGTTTGAATTTCGCGCTGAAACAGCCGCTAGTTAAAATTTACTACTGAAACATCAAAGAAGCCGACGCCTACTGTTTATTTCTTATATACCTTGTTCCATTTAAGCCATTCAGTATTGTAGAGAATAGGGCATAGTTTTGAACTCTCTGATTGGCTGAAATTGGAGACAAGAGACAAATTTACCCAATGTAATTTCGGCTACTTAAAACTGGCACTGATATCAGCGCCATTTGCTGAATGGCTTAAATGGAACAGAGTATAGAGTACGTGCACGTCACGTTGACAACCATACCAAAATAGGATCAAAATCACCCCACGCGACTTACTGTGTAAGCCGATTTGGGCGCGCTAAGAGTAAAGTTGCACCCCCACTCCCTACTGTATTGTCTTTGCCATTCGGCTTGGCCGAACGATGTCGCATTTCAATTTTATCTTTAGATTCACCTAAGAAAACCGCAATTTTTGTTAAACTATCGTGCCTCTTATGCCCATCTTTATCATTTTTATTTGTATTAATTCATTGCCGTGCGGCCTTGCCAATCGGCAAAATCCAACTCAGTGGGGACGCACCTTTAGGTTATGGTAGGATAGGTTAAGAAATAAACCACTTTGCGTACGCAGAACAGGTGCCTACTCAAAAGGTCCGTTTGGACAAAAAATATCGTGTGTGTCACGTGCGCAAGGCGATTAGCGCACCTGTTACACAATATACTACTTTGTCCGGGTCCGGTATAAAAAATGTTTGCTAATTTTTCAGGTTATATTTGTAAATCTATATTAGCACAATAAAAAATCCCTAGTATTTCATATTTGGACAATAAAATAAATTTAAATAGTAAAATATATTCAAAAAGTTTCCACTTGAGAATAGGCTACTTGCGTGGTTGAAAATCTGATATCTATCACTAAATACCTAAAGTTGAAAACGTACGTGAAAATAAAAATTTTATTTTAAAAAAACCTGTAAATGGCGAGCAAGTGCAAGTTTTAATTTGATTTTGACATTAGTTCATTTTTTGTCACTGTCCCTCTTCTTTATTATTTACAATTTGCGTGGTTTCTGTTACTTTTATTATGTATTTCGATTTGTTAAGCAGGATTTTGAAGGATTTAAACTTAGCTTATACTCGTACAAGATTAAAATGACAAACGAAAATATTAACCTCCAAACTATTATTCATATTCTAACGTCAAACAGATGATCTGTCATGTTCAAATTACCCGCACATGCCGTTGCTATTGGACGTACCGATGTATTGCTTTTCGACCATTCATTGGTTCGACGTAATTCTACGTCATAGATGGCGGTAATTTTAATATTGAAATTTCATTAATTTTTTTCTGGCCAATTAATGAAAATTTTGCCAAAAGAAAAAAATATGGGTAGCAAGTTTTTATCGTTTCTTCAAAAATATTAAATAAAAAAATGGCACGCAAGTAGCCCATTGTATCTTATCATTTCATATTTTTCGAATTAGTGTTTACCTGTCTGATCCAATTGGCAGCCAACATCAAGTGATAGTCGTGCACCCAAATCAAAGGTGCACCTGGTTCTTTTTCCGCACTTTTGTCCAGCAATTCCAATGCTTTAAAAGTCTTTGCAGCGAACTCTTTGTTAACTTGGACATAGGCTCGCCAGTGTTCAGCATTAAAAGTGGCACGGTCAGGCATTGAGTGGAATAAGGGCCAAAATGTTCCATTACAGCAACCATTGTAATAGCTGTTGAAGATTACAGTGTCCACATATACAGGAACTACCTACAATAATAATAAAAAATAGATATCAATAAATAGTATATATTATAAAAAAATGTACTTTTAAATTAATGCCTCGTATTGTTTTAGTGGGGGAGTTTTCGATTTTTTTATTTTATAATATTTATAAATCTAAAGCGTTTTAACTTTTATATTTTGTAAAATTTTAACAAATACCGGAGAAAAGTAATGTTAAACTTTTGCAATATTTTCTTCCCGCCATTACGGCGCCCATAATATCATCTATGTGCGAATTAAGTCACGACATACGTTCCCAAAACGTGCTTCATAGAAAGAGACAGAAGCAAAACATTTGACACTTGACAATTTAATTTCTGGGTTTATCGTATTTTTATATTTAAAATCAAATAATTAGCTTTTTGCGATTTGACATTGAATGTGACGTTTCAATACTCGTATCAAATATAGAAGACATACGTTCATGTTTTCATTCTAAACTAGCGCTCGTAGCGGACAGCTACGGCGAACCAAATATGCTGCATACGTCATCGTATTGCGGGCGATATAAATTAACTATAAATTTAATATCGTTTGTACAAAAAACAAGATTCTGATGTGGCCAGCACATAACCTCTCGCCAGATATTTTACCTGGTTGTACGCATAAAACGAAAAATATTTTTAAATACATATTCATGTCTCACTACAAAATAATTCTTACATATATTTGCAAAATCTATGGGATATTTTAATATAAATTATGTACAATACATACATTTTCTATTCAATATCCTGAAATTTTCTTTTTCTACTTTCCTTTTCTTTTTCTTTATATCCGTCATTTTTCCGCAAATTCCTTTTATATTTTTTTTACGTATATTCTTTTGCGTTGTTGACTTTTTTTTATTTTCATAATCTCCATAATAATGTACAAATATTTTTCACAGTGGCATACAAATATTTTTGACAGTGACATTTATGTGTCAATTACAAACATTTGAATTTCTTGCCTTGTAGTAGTTTGATCTGAGATTTTTTACATCAAATTATTTTATATGCCTTTCTTTATCTCTAAATCTATAGAAGATATAATAATGAATTTCTATCTATCGAATAAAGAATTTAACGTTCTTTAATATAAGTATTTACATAAATTTTCGATAAATAATATTTAGATGATTTTTTTCTTGTAACTTGTAACTACTACTTCCGGTTGTCCAATTGTTACCAAAACTTACTCAACTCTTCCCATTATTGTTAGATTGAGGAATCCGTAGTTAAAAATTCCTTAAGTCTTATAGTATTTGAGAAATCGTGAATCCAACATCCACACACACTTCCACACACACACACACACATCCACACACACACACACATACGGACATCATCGTAAAAATGTTATAATCGGATTCTAGGGACCTTAAAACGTACTTATTCACTAAAGTCTGGATATGCGATTTTTAGCATGAATACAGTACCTCTCTTAGCGAGAGGTAAAACGCTATATTTTGTTACTTTTATTGTATTAATAGTAATATTGCATGTACAGAGTTGGGCAATACTTGAAAGAAAAATACTTTATTAGGCTTGCAAGTACTTTCAGTACTTCAAGTACTGTACTTGAAGTACTTTCTATTTATAGTACTTTGTACTTGACAAAATAAGTCTATTCACATGCACTTGGTACTTAATATTTTGAAAAATACTTGAAGTACAATGAAATGTACTTGAAGTATTTTTAAATACTTGAAGTACTTTACATGTACTAGAAGTATTTTACATATACTTGAACTATTTTAAAGGTACTTGAATTTAATGTTCTGAGAAATGCTTGTCTGTCAGTGTTTCTTTAGCTGTGGTGTGGTGTTTTTCCTGTAGCACATAATTATGTGAATGCCATTAATAAATATATTTTCATCGATAATATGAAAGATATATTTGCAATTTTTTTGGCATAAATAAATTATTTCTAATCTGCAAACAGCATATACATATAATGTTTATATTACCTAACTACAGTGCTGGGACTTTGCCGTATCGCCTGGCGATCGCACGACGTAAAAATGACGTCATTCTAACATCTCGGTACAGCTTCTCGTATCGCCTGGTGATCATATGACGTCAAATTTGCGTCATGCGATCGCCAAGTGATACGGCAGTCCCAGCGAGGAACTCTTGTTTTAAAGAACCCAATAAATATCGCATATTGAAATTTTTGTTAAAAGGTGATTATCTTTAAGGTCCATATAATCAGATAAATATCAATTATCTGAAAAACTACTTTCGCCCAAATTTACAAGTACTTTTTCAAATACTTGGTACTTTCAAGTACTTTAGAAACTAAAAAACATTAAGATACTTGGTACTTGTACTTCAAGTACTACTTTCCGGTACTTTGCCCAGCTCTGCGCATGTATAGTATTGGAGTAATGTGGAAAAATAATTATATTTCAACATAACTAAACTCTTCCATTATGTAGTTAATAATCGTTAATAAATGTTAATAGGTGAAATACAATTATCATTTAAATTTAAATTTTTAATATTTCAGATTCAAGATCCTATACATTCTATCATTATTTTCATTTAAATTTCATATTATATAATTTTGGAATGAATACATAAACATATGATTTATTTGTTAAATAGTTCTGAACAAATAATAATATTTAATAACAAATAAATATTGAAAACAAGTTTTTTTGTAAGTATAAGTCAACTGAATAATAAATATGACATCACATATTTACACAATTATTACCTAAAATGAATATTAAATATTACCCTCTGAAACTAATTTATGGCAAATATTTAAACATGATGAAACAAAATATTCATTTCCCTGCGAATTTTTAACATATTTTAGTACATATGAACACAAAAAAGTTGCATATAAAAAAAATCTGATGTGGCCAGCACATTACCTTCCGTCAGTTCTATGTATTTTGTATAAATGTCATACAGAAAGTTCCTTACAAAAGATTCTATGGGCCCTATTCTGTAACTTGGTGGTTAATTTTTAACCGCTGATTAATATTTTTATCCAATAGTTATTGATTTGACAACTAAAAATCCTTTTTTTGTTATATGTCAATATACTTGATTGGTTAAGAAAATTAACCGCTGAGATACAGAATAGGCCCCTATTTCTTGTACATTACCTTAAGGCAGTTGTATGTATTTTATACAAATTCCATACAGAAAGTTTCTAGCAACAGATCATATATTTCCAGTAAAATTATACATACTGTCAACTGCATTTGTCACTGACACCATTCAATCAGAATTTTTTTACTATAGCAGCTGTTTCCAGAGTTATAGCGTAGCTGGCTAATATATGATATTTAATTTCATTTTATATTTTTTTAACTCTATATCCATTTAATAAGAAATATAAAATGCATTCAAATCGTACAGAGAATAAAATATTCTTTAATATTTATAATAACGTTAAATGTGAAAAAATGATATTTAACATCGTTTTTTCAAGAAAAACTGTTAAAATCTTCAAATAAGGGTACTTCCGGTTAACCAATTATAACCAAAACCTAATCAGTTCTTCACATGGTTGTAACGAAGAGGAATACGAAAGAAATAATTTTTGGAATTGTAGTAGTAGAGTTATCGCATTAGAAAATTTTGTCACACACGCACACACGCACGCACACACGCACGCATGCACGCACGCGCGCGCACACACACACACACACACACACACACACACACACACACACACACACATATATATATATATATATATATATATATATATATATATATATATATAAATAGTCAAATCGTATTCTAGGGACCCTAAAACGTGCTTATTCATCAAAAACTCACCACCGAATTTTTTGACCAAACACAATACCTTCCTTACCTAAAGGTGACGGAAGGTAAAAATTAATGAAAGCAATAATTTCGGATGAAAGTATATTATTTATAGGTACTCAAATATATGATAAATGTAAACATTTATTTACACTAATGTACTCTAGTTATTAATAATAATCTAAATATAAACAATCAAAATAAAATACGTCAAACAAAATCGATAGACTTTTACATCCATTGACCTATTTACTTAATTTTTATTTTATACGTCTGAAAGTTATATATTATCATATGGATATTAAGATTTTTTTATCGGATGACGCAGATGTGTCAGAGTGTTAGTACAGTTTACATGACATCTCGATCACGCTCACGGACGTGCCTCATGTTCTTGCACAATTATTTGCGGCCCACTGCGATCTATTATCGCAACAACCCGGCCCTGAACCAAAGACGCGAAAACACATCAAAATAGGTAACTGTGGCTGTTACGATTAAATTATTGATTATGTGAGGAAACATGGCAATTATCATTGTTACTTCTTATGTAAATGTTTATATATACGGGAATTTCCAATAGACTAATTATCGATTACATGATCCATGATTGTATACATTTTGAAAATGGTAGACACGCTTTAAAAAATGTGAATATATTAAGGTAAATAATCAGAATATATTGGTTGAGATTGAAAATAAACATATTATTGACCGCAATCTTAAAGTTTTGTTATATAATAAGTAAAATATTAATCTTACACATAAAGTGGAAGTTTGACGTCTATACAAATCTACACAGTTTTACATATCAACGCCATATTTTATAGATATGTTCTTGCAGCTTCCAGACGTGTCGTAGAAGTAGTAGAACAGTCGGGAGTGTGCCCACAAATAATAAAAAATTTGCAGTTTATTGTTTATCATAACCTCTTTCCCTTTGTTTTGTTGTTTGTCGGTTGCTCATTGCTGTGTTATTTAGTGTTCGTAAACCGTGCAGTTATTTATCGTTTCTCGAGTTTATTGATTATCATTGATGATCGAGTGCGTTGATCAACATAACCTCTTTCGCTTTGTTTTGTTGTATGACTGTTACTTATTTCTGTGTTATTTAGTGTTCATCAACCGTAGATAGAAATTTTTTTACCTCTCGCTAAGAGAGGTATTGAATTCATGCTAAAAATTGCATATCCAGATTTTAGTGAATAAACACGTTTTAAGGTCCCTAGAATCCGATTATAACATTTTTGCGCGCGAGCGCGTGTGTGTGTGTGTGTGTGTGTGTGTGTGTGTGTGTGTGTGTGTGTGTGTATATGTGTGTGTGTTGTGTGTGTGTGTGTGTGTGTGTGTGTGTGTGTGTGTGTATGTGTATGTTGGATCCACGATTTCTCAAATACTATAAGACTTAGGACATATTTAACTACGGATTACTTAATCTAACAATAATGGGAAGAGTTGATTAAGTTTTGGTAACAATTGAACAGCCAGAAGTAGTAGTTACAAGAAAAAAAATCATCTAAATATTATTTATCGATAATTTATGTAAATACTTAAAGAACGTTAAATTCTTTATTCGATAAATACAAATTCATTATTATATCTTTTATAGATATAGAGATAAAGAAATGCATATAAAATAATTTGATGTAATAAATCTCAGATCAAACTATTTCAAGGCAAATGTTTGTAATTGACACATAAATGTCACTGTCAAAACTATTTGCATGCCACTGTCAAAAAAATATTTGTACATCATTATGAAAATAAAAAAAGTCAACAACGTAAAGAATATACGTAAAAAAGAATATAAAAGGAATTTGCGAAAAAATGACGAATATAAAGAAAAAGAAAAAAAATATCTGGCGCGAGGTTATGTGCTGGCCACATCAGATTTTTAATATATGTATCCACTGTTAAAAAATTGAACATTGCTGCAGTTTGCTATAAAATTTGTACAATACAGTAATATCCAAAGTTTCTTATCAAATAATTAGCAATAAAATTATTAAATAACCGGCCATAAATTATTTATTTATTTTTAAGTGTTGTGTCAAATAATCAACCAGAGTTCCCCCTATGTTTCAATGTGTCTAACAAAGCAGCGGTGGTTAGAAAAAAAAAACAGTGTAGAAGAGTACCAAAAATTGAATATAAGTACATAAAATTTATAATTTAATACCATTATCCCGTAATATTGTTTGTTGCAAATATTTGCAACGGTACAGCTAGTTTGTAAATTAAAAAATCGTCCATTTGAATGTCGTATGTTAATAAAAGAACAATATTAATAGAAATTCTTTTTAATTAATAAATAAATGATATGTAGACCTTTTGTTATTATTATAAGAATCAGGTCATTGTCTTATATTTATCTTAAATACATAACTGTTTTTCTTAGATGTAGTCGTAATAAAATAATTGGTATGGAATAACTCACCCTTTCTGATAGTAAACCAGCAGTGGGGGTGATATCATTGGGATCAGATTCTGGAATTTTCTCCTGTGGGTTCTCTAAATGGATACCAGGCCAGCCGACCCACAGCCCGTTGCCGTGGATGACAACCGGCGCCACCGCAGTGACGAGCCCTCCAGCGCTAAACCCACAAACTTGCACTTAGCAAACAAACTACCTGAATACGACCTCCAGGTACCAGGTACCCTCTCCACGTACCTCGCCTTGCGGTGCAGTTCGCCCGTCTTGTCGTCGCGCTTCAGCACAAACGGCAGTCGATTCGACACCACGATCATGCTCCCCGAAGACGTCACTAGGTCAGGAGACATTTTCACTTTGAGAGCAACAGTCGACATGACCGAGTGTTTTTTAAACTATTATTTGTTAACGCACACTGGTTAATTATAAAGTAAACATAATGGAAACAACCAATCGCGACAGAAATCGCTACAGTCAAATTGAAACAGAAATTCGAAATAGGGGTGTGAGATTCAATAACATAATATGTTGGATGGAAGATGAAATGGTTCTGAAGAAGTTTGTGATCATGTTAAATGACAAATAAGTAAATAAATGTATGTGGAAAGAGAGGGAGGGTGACCTCGGGATGAAGTGCTATCTCTTTCTGAGTTGCGGGGTCATGAAGCTTTGATATCGATATCAATGTGACTTGGATTCGGTCCACCGATCATTCTAGTACTTGTTTACACCTACCTAGGAATGCCTCCAAACCAAACAATTCTACATATTTTGTAAGTTACTAATTGGTTTCTAATATTATATTTAATTTCACCCTTATGTTTCAAAAACGATTTTTTTCAAAATATTTGTTTCTGCTTTAAAATAATATATTGATAAATTTGTGTGATATTTATTATTATTATTATTATTATTATTATTATTATTATTATTATTATTAAATTATGAAATTTGACAGTTTTTAAAACAGCGTTTTAAAACAAGGCTTGTAGAACATAAAATTCTACATTTTTAATGAATTTCTTTAAATTAATGCAATGGACCTTTTCAATTTAAAGAGATAAACTATTATTCACGAAAGATGACTATTCAAGGTCATTTGTGAGCCGTCTGATATAATATTACTCGCAGATAACTTCATTGCTTTTCGTATACACAGGCGTGCAACATGAAATATTTATGGACACATTTTAACTGAAAAAATAAGGTTAATTTATTTGAAAATTATTTTTCTAAATAATGCCTTTCTGAAAGATTTATGTTCTTCAATTATGTTTTTGAATTTTGCAAAAACATAATTGAAGAACATAGACTTAACTATAAACCAAGGAATAATAATTTGATTTAAACGTCAACGCCACTGGGTAAATATTAGCACAGAGGGCAGTGTAGTAGATCATTAGGTATCTGTAATTCTACGACATACGTCATTATTATTTATAGTGAGTTAGAAAGTAATGCCACTATTTACGTATATCTGTCACAACACATAAATTAAATAGACATAGGTCAAATAATCTTTCTCTTTCTAATGCAAAATATTGGTTAGCTACTGCTATAAAGTAATGTGTATTCCTTTCTTCGACCAAATAACCTTGAATAGTCATCTTTCGTGAATAATAGTATAGGAGATATGCGCAATGGGGATTTGCGCATAGTAAGAACAAAAGAGAGATCTATGGCGTTTGTTTCTAAAAAATTTAGACGTAAAATGAAAGAATATCTCAGATAACTTTAAAAAATCTATATATAAATACAGGTATTTTAATGACTGCAATATTTTTGATGTTTTGACAGCCCAACTGGCAGTTGTTCGCGCCATTTTCTTACTATTTGCAGCGATAGAAAAAGATAGCCGTTAAATTGAAAAAGTCATAAAAACTTTGTATAGCAACAAATCAGAGTTCGAAAATATCATGATATTTATATATACACAGCAAAATATCCGATATTTATTGATATATACAGTATGTCCATGATAACTTTTCCAACATGGGGATCTCGAGATCTATAAGAAATACGAAGTCGGTTAAAAAAATTACCCCATTAGGAGACTATTTTAATGGTGTTTTGTTATTTGGGAAAAAATACATAGGTCACCAGATATTGGCGAAAATGTAAATATTGCAGTTTTATATTTTTACAAATATCTTCCAAATGTGAAATAAATAATGGATTTTAATTTGCACATCTTTAAAGCACTTTTTTATATTCTTTCGAATAGCGATGCTCAAAATTTTTATCACTATTAGTTTTCGAGTTATGATGTCAAAGTTTTAATTTTTATATGGACGCCATATTGAAAAGTTGCACCATGGAGTATTTTTTTAACTTTCCAACCATGTGTAATTTGTATATTTTCATTTGTTGCAAACACCAAAAATACAACAATTTCTAAATTTATAGGTTAAAAACAATGGTTGTTGCAATGAAACAAATGAAGTCATGAGTCAGGTATTATCACTTGTTTAATTTTAAGTTTATAATATTCATATACATAGCATTAAAACTTTTTTTTTATTTCGTTATAAATGTCATTGCCTACTATTTACGTCCAAATAAAAATATTAAGACTAAAATTTTGAGAACTAATTAAAGAAATTATCAATGAAAATAATTAAATTGTTATTTCCAATTGTATTGTTCAATTGTTTCATTGCAACAACCATTGTTTTTAACCTATAAATTTAGAAATTGTTGTATTTTTGGTGTTTGCAACAAATGAAAATAGACAAATTAAACATGGTTGGAAAGCTAAAAAACGTTCTCTTTTCCATGGTGCAACTTTCCAATATGGCGTCCATATAAAAATTTAAACATTGACATCATAACTCGAAAACTAATATAAATAAAAAAAATTGAGTATTGCCATTCAAAAGAATATAAAAACATACCTTAAAAATGTGCAAATTAAAATCCAGTATTATTTCACAATTGGAAGATATTTGCAAAAATAAAATAGTGCAAAATTTACATTTTCGCCAATATGTAGTGACCTATATATTTTTTCTCAAATAACAAAATATGATTAAAATGGTTTCCTAATGGGGCAATTTTTGTCTAATTAAACCGACTTCGTAACTCTTACAGTTCTCGAGATCCCCATGTTGGAAAAGTTATCATGGACACCCTGTATATCTGAAATATATCAAAATTTGTATATTTATTTTTAAATATATATATATATATATATATATATATATATATATATATATATATATATATATATATATATATATATATATATACAGAGTGTCCCATTTAAGGTACGAATGCATTGGGATCTCGAGAACCGTAAGAGCTACGAGGTTGGTGAAATTAGACAAAAGTTGCCCCATTAGGAGACCATTTTAATGGTATTTTGTTATTTGCGAAAAAATGCATAGGTCACTAGATATAGGCGAAAATGTAAATTTTGCAGTTTTTTATTTTTGCAAATAACTTCGAAGTGTGAAATTATACTGGATTTTGGTTTGCACATCTTTAGGGCACTTTTTTATGTTCTTTCGACTGGCGATGCTCAATTTTTTTTATCAATGTTGGTTTTCGAGGATTGATGTCAAAGTTTTAATTTTTATATGGACGCCATATTGGAAAGTTACGCCATTGAAAAGAGAATTTTTTTAGCTTTACAATGATATAAAATAGTAATAATTTATTTTTATAATTAACAGAGAAATTAACAAAAAAAATTATTAATACTAAAATTTAATTGAAAAAAGTAAATCGAAGGCTGCTGTTTAAGAAAATAACTATTTAATAAACAAATAATGTTAAAAATACAAAAATAATTTACAAAAACTTTACAATAAATTTTCTATTAACCCACCATTTCGTTCTACGCACTTCTGCGCCCTTCGTTCTGTTCCTTCTATAACTTTTCTGAGCATTCTTGGCCTACTTTGATTTATAATTCTTACTGTGGCATTTCTTAATTCATTTTCATTCTGATATTCCCAAATAAAAAGTTTATTTTTTAAGTATCCCCATAAAAAAATCTAAAGGTGTTAAATCTGGAGATCTAGCAGGCCACTTGATTTCGTTGTTGGTCCCTATCCATTGTCCTCCAAATCTAATATTTAAATATTGTACTGTAAATTTTAGTATTAATAACATTTTTTGTTAATTTCTCTGTTAATTATAAAAATAAATTATTACTATTTTATATCATTGTAAAGCTAAAAAAAAATCTCTTTTCAATGGCGTAACTTTCCAATATGGCGTCCATATAAAAATTAAAACTTTGACATCAATCCTCGAAAACCAACATTGATAAAAAAATTGAGCATCGCCAGTCGAAAGAACATAAAAAAGTGCCCTAAAGATGTGCAAACCAAAATCCAGTATAATTTCACACTTCGAAGTTATTTGCAAAAATAAAAAACTGCAAAATTTACATTTTCGCCTATATCTAGTGACCTATGCATTTTTTCGCAAATAACAAAATACCATTAAAATGGTCTCCTAATGGGGCAACTTTTGTCTAATTTCACCAACCTCGTAGCTCTTACGGTTCTCGAGATCCCAATGCATTCGTACCTTAAATGGGACACTCTGTATATATATATATATATATATATATATATATATATATATATATATATATATATATATATAATCCTACACAAGGGAAATGGTAACTCAAAGCTGTATCATTATGTATTTTTATTTTAATAATGTACAAAAATTCAATCCTTGAATAAAATAAATAATACTTCTATGAGTAATAGAGAGTTAATTAAAGCTAACATAAGAAACTTAATGGAAGCTCATCATTAGATGTTTCAGAACCTTCCTTATGCCCCTTTACTCTCTCCCAAATCCAATCTAAATAATTTTGCTAGTATTTATTGTTTTGAAATAAAAATTTGGACAGGAATATGTACAGGATGGTGACATCCGAACATAAGACTTTAACAGCAATGGGTAATATGCCCTGATGATTTATTTATTTATTTGTATTTAACATGTAAAATCATACTTTCGTAATTTCCTACGTCCCTAATTATTCTGCTAAAAAAGCTACAATTAAAAGTTGTAGAGCATAAAATTTTGCACCTGAATCCTACATAGCCTACTGTAAAATAACTATAAAAACAAAATTTATTATTATTATTAATTCCAATTGACTTTTTCTCAATATTTTTGTTATGTAAGGATTTAAAATGATTACAGGGTTGAATTCAGGAAAAATTATGCTATCGAATGGGCCTAAAATATGTAGCATCCCATTTAAGAAAAAATAACTACCTATGTTATAGTTTCAGAACCATAGGTTTTAAAAAAATATTTCTTCAATAAGTGAAACGTTTATTTTAATGACTTTTTTTCTATTCCCAATAATAAAAATAATAATCAAGGTGTCCCGTATCTGTGAAACGTGAAACACCTGTATATTAAAATTTTAATTTGGCGATATCTCTTTACCTATTAGTTTTAGAAAAATAGTGTAATGAAAAAAAATGTGCATCGATGAATACCAAGTTTCTTGTTCATTTGTTTCTTATGTACGAGTTAGAAGTAAAAGAAAATAATCGATTTAAGGCATTTCGAGTGCCACGAAAAATAAAACAATAATTTATGTTAGATGTTTCTAATATATCTGACAGATTTGACATTTTATTTGATTTTATTATTATTATTATTAGAATTTGTGATTAATTTTTTACTTCTAGATTATCTTCCTATTATTCTAATAATAATAAAATTAAAAGAAATGTTAAATCTGTAAGATATGTCAGAAACAAGAAATATAAATTACTATCTTATTTTTCATGGCACTCTGATAATTGTCTTAAATCGAGTATTTTTTTTGCTTCTAACTCGTACATAAGAAACACATGAACAACAAACTTGGCACTCATCAATGGATATTTTCATTCTGAATATTTTTCTTCATTACACTTTTTTTCTAAAATTAATAGGTAAAGAGATATCGCCAAATTAAAATTTTAACATTGAATTTCCTATGTTCGGGAAAAAAGTAGACACCCGTTATATATATCCGGATATACAGAATGTAACAGAAATAAGTAGATTAAATTTAACCAGTGACCCAACTCACCCAGAGCAATAATATTTCTCAGTACCTTTTTTGTAAACCTTCTAAATATTAAGTTAAAGAAAAAAGTTTTGTCACAAAATTCATTACCTGCCTGAAAACAAAAAAAAAATTGAGATTTAAAGAAGTTACCAAGAAATATTATTACTCTCGGCGAGTTCTGTTACTGGTTAAGTTTAATGCACTTATTCCTGTTACATTCTGTATATCGTATACAGAATGATCCATTTCAGTGCTACACTATTGCTATCTCGAGAAGTATAAGGGATACGAAGTTCATTAAATTAGCAAACAATTTCTAAATTATATGACTATTAAAATGAGGAAAACAAAAATTTTTCTTAACCAGTGGTTCTCAAAATAGGGGATTACATCGCAATTGATTTAAGAGAAATTAGGAAAAAATATTGAAAATATATGCTTAATAATAAATATTAATAAAGAAATTAAACGACATAATTGAAATACTTCGGAAATAAGGGGATTTTTGTTATAGCAGTTCGTCATTCATATGAAATCCGTAGATATTACCCAGTAGATACCCAGTTAAGGGCGAAGCGTACTACCAATGGAAGTAGAGATATTCAAATAACGGAGGCGTGGCTATCAGTCCAATAGTGCAATTCTCAAACAGTTTTTATATGAATATAAATATTTTGCATTACACTTAATAATTTAAATATATTTCCAATTATAAATCATGTAGACTTGTACAGTATAATAATATTAATTTATTTTTTATAAATATAATTTAGAAATAGCATATATTTCAAGAACATTTAGGTCCACGAAGAAAATAGTTTGATATAAGACCTTATATTCGTGACGTCACATCTATAATTTCGGAGGAGTATAACTCGCTTATTAATAGGAATTTTTTCACCGGATTTTCACCGACAGTCTTAGTTTTACCTATACGTTCATATGAAATTATTTTTAAAAAATGGTGGAATCCCCTATTAGAACCTACTTTTTTTATTAGCTTCTTATTCGATTCAGTACTTTTTCTGAATTCAACGATATCAATATGTAGTACTCTATTATTACAAAACTTTTGAGAAAAATGTAAAATTAATAATGTATCATTTTTAATTAAATATGACTATACAAAGAGTGCTATGGAAAAAACAAATAAATCAAATGAAGAAATAATTACAAAAACTTTTATATAAAAAAAAATATCATCACGGCATATTACCCATTGCTGGGTGTGCCAATCTGCTTTTATAATTTTCTTTATTATATTTTATATATATATATATATATATATATATATATATATAAAATTGTTTTATTGATTTATTTGTTTTCCATAGCGCACTTTGTATAGTCATATTTAAATAAAAATGATACATTATTAATTATGCATTTTTCTCAAATATTTTGTAATAAGGATGATTAAATATGGATATCGTTGAATTCAGATAAAAATACTGAATCGAATAAACAAATAAAAAATAATTGCCATTTAAAATAAGAAAGTAGCACCCCGTATTTGGAGAACCACTGGTCTAAAAAAATTCTTGTTTCGCTCATTAAAGTAATCTTATAAAATAGAAATTGTTTGCTAATTTAACCGACTTCGCATCTCATACTTCTCGAGATAGCAATAGTGTAGCACTTACATGGAACACCCTGTATATCTAGCATGATATACATTCATCAATAATATGTATATATCCCTCGAATACTGAAAAAAAATGCAGATTCTTATGATGTACAACTCTGGATATGTCTTACATTAGATTAGACGAGTGAATAGGTAAGAAAAACGTATAGAAAGGATTTTTATACGTAACCAGTTTTGATATACATAAAACAATTACTCTTTGCTATCACAATTTGAAAATGTCACTTACTTGTTAGAATTAAGTTTGATGTTATTCGTATTATTCTGTATAAAAAAGTGAATATTATCATGAATATGACAAAATGACAATAACAATTAGCTTATAAAATGGTATAATACATACAAACAAAAAAGTAAATATATCTGAAATTCGTGGAATACAAAAAAAGAAATATTTCATTATTGATTGTGTTGTAAACATAAATAATTTAAAAAGTGATACATGTATGATATTTTTTCAACTAATTAAACCAATATATGCAAATATTTTATTAAATACTGTATTAGCTCAATAAACATGTTTTTATTAAAAATATATTTTAAAAATATTCCATATTATTGGTATCAAAGAAAGATATTTACAAAAGTGCATTTTTTTATAACGTGAAAATTCCATTGTAACTGATAACAATGTATGGAAAATTTGTTAAAAATTATCAAACTCTTGCAAATTAGTAAACATATTTACCTCGCAAATAATCGTATGTCAAAATAAAAAATTTGATATGGTTAGAAACTATTTATGAAATTTCATGTTCATCTAACAAAAAAACAACTTTTTTATATGACCAGTTCACAAAATAATAGATATCGCAACAGTAACCAACTTAAGAAAGTTGAAAATATCGTACAACATGATATGAATATCGTACTAGAAACTAGAACGAGCACGATATGATTATATCGCAATGAGACCAAATCAACACAGGCAGCTTTGCCTTGTTTGATTGATTCAAAAAGCAGTAGGCGGTTATTTGAAATGAAATTCTTGAAAATACTTCGATCTTTTGCTAAAATCGATTTGTCGCGATTGATCGACTTGATCGATCAATAGCAAAAAATTGACATTTTTACCTCTGGCTAAGAGAGGTATTGAATTCATGCTAAAAATCGCATATCCAGATTTTAGTGAATGAGCATGTTTTAAGGTCCACAGAATCCGATTATAACAGTTTTACGATGATGTCTGTGTGTGTGTGTGTGTGTGCGTTCGTGTGTGTGTGTGTGTGTGTGTGTGTGTGTGTGTGTGTGTGTGTGTGTGTGTGTGTGTGTGTGTGTGTGTGTGTGTGTGTATGTATGTATGTGTGCGTGTGCGCGCGTGTGTGTGTGTGTGTGCGTGTGTGTGTGTGTGTGTGTGTGTGTGTGTGTGTGTGTGTGTGTGTGCGGATGTTGGATCCTCGATTTCTCAAATACTATAAGGCTTACGACTTTTTAAGTACGGATTCCTCAATCTAACAATAATGGGAAGAGTTGATTAAGTTTTGGTAACAATTCGACAACCGGAAGTAGTAGTTACAAGAAGAAAATCATCTAAATATTATTTATCGAAAATTTATGTAAATACTTATATAAAAGAACGTTAAATTCTGAATTCTATAAATATAAATTCATTATTATATCTTCTATAGATTTAGAGATAAAGAAATGCATATAAAATAATTTGATGTAAAAATTCTCAAATCAAACTACTTCAAGGCAAGAAATGCAAATGTTTGTAATTGACACATAAATGTCACTGTTAAAAATATTTGTATGCCACTGTCAAAAATATTTGTACATCATTATGAAGATTATGAAAATAAAATAAAAGTCAACAACGCAAAAGAAAATACATAAAAAAGAATATAAAAGGAATTTGCGAAAAAATGACGAATATAAAGAAAAAGAAAGGGAAAGTAGAAAAAGAAAATTTCAGGATATTGAATAGAAAAGAAAAATATCTGGCGAGAGGATATGTTCTGGCCACATCAGATATTTTGATATAGTATTTCGATTTCATATTATAAAATATCAATTTTTTGCTATTGATCAATCAAATCAATCAATCACGACAAATCGATTTTAGCAAAACACCCACAGTCACAGATCGATAGACAGGTATACAGACATCAACGTAAAATTGTTTTAATAATATTCTAGATAATTGTGTTTAAATTTAAAAATCATGAAAAACCAAATTTGGTGTTATACCACTGGCCATTATCCCTTATTCATAGAACATCATTTATTGTATGTAGTAGATACAAAAAAAAGAAAACGGTACGTAAGTGTAAGAAAATTATCATCCGTAATTGAACCTAGTGATATGAAATTTCTACAATATGGCCCTATATCTATACTATACATACTAAGGGAGTCCATGTAAAAATATTATTATTTACTTTCGGAAAAATTTATTATGCAAATTACAATCTTCTAAAGTTAAATAACACTTTAACTACGCAATAATTTTTATTTACACAGATCTTGTAAACAGATAATTAAATTAAAATTGTGAATCTTATTACGATTCTGAACAAAATTTACTAAGAGTCTTGAGCACGACCAGACAGCGTGAACGCAAATGATTCTACGAATAAATTGGTTCCGTGAGTAATTCCAGTATATTCCAAAGATCTATTTTTTAATCGTATATTCTTTTTCTGATGCCTCTACATTCTTAGAATTTTGTAGAAAAATTAGTCTTATCAATAATATTAGTTATTATCAATTTTCCTAGTAATGAATTATAATATAGTTTATTATTTTATTTATTTTTTTAAAATAAGAGGATTCGTAAAATAATAAGAAAATATTTCATTCGTCAACGCAGTTTGCTATTTAATATTGAGAAATGTTTTATTTGCATTTTACTAATTTTGCACAAAATTCGTATATTGTTTAAATTTTGATAAAGAGGGTAAATATTTATTATTTTAACAAGCGCGTAAATTTCATTATATATACCTATCTGGAAAGTTTTAATAAAAAAAAAACAGAATTGTTTAAGAAAAAATATCATACAGGAAACCAAAAGAAATTAATTATAAAATAAAATAATAAAATTTGTTTATAATATTTATTAATAAATCAATATTTTTTATCACTTTTATACATATTAATGATATATGTAATATCAGCAAAAAAATCGTATGTTGTGTGATTCAAATATATACTAATTTATTAATAAAATAGTTATTACCTTAACCTTCGTCGAAATATAAACTTGTAGGTCATATACACATTTATATTGATCGCCGGTCAGAGAATGTCGCATTTATATATAACAATTATATACACTAACACTAACAATGTACAGTTTATTCATTAATTAAAGAATACTTATAATTTTCAGAATTCTTTGTCAACAATAATTGTTATCTTTACAGTCCGCTACGGAACAAATGATTTGAACTGGTAACAGAGATGCTGCTACATCTGCACCTGCGCAGGTAGAACAAAACATGTGAAGCTCGTGGAAGTGTTGAGAAGGTCAAGAATGGGAAATGTTCTTGAAATAATTTTCAATTAATTCGATTTCAGGAACAAATTATTGATTCATGGGAATATAATTCTGATAATATCTGTTGTTTTTACTGTAAACAATAAAATTTATATTTGTATATCTATTTTTCTATTATTATTCTATTTTTGGGATTACTACGTACGTATTTTGCTCAGATTCAGCAAAAAAATCTGAAGGTTAGATTACGGTAGGTTAGGTTTTGTGTACCAGTGGCGTATATAGGGGAGAGGCCGAAAAAGTATATTCAATTTCAAATAAGTACGTATAGTATTATTCATGAAAGATGAGTATTCAAGGTCATTTATGAACCGTCTGATATAATATGACTTGCTGATAACATCACTGCTTTTCGTACCTACAGGCGTGCAGCGCGAAATATTTATGGATATATTTTATTAATTGAAAAAATAAATATATTCCATTTGAAAATTTTGTTTCTTTTTAAATCCTGCTTTTCACAAAGTTTTATCTTCTTCACCTACGTTTTTGCATAAAACAAAAATATAGACTTAACATAAACCGTGTTAAATAATAATTCGATTTGAATGTCAACGTCACTGGATAAACATTAGTATATACAGAAAACAGTGTATACTATTATTCACGAAAGATGACTAATCAAGGTCGTTTGTTCGAAGAAAGAATACACATCATTTTATAGCAGTAGCTCAGCAACATTTTGTATTAGAAAGAGAAAGATTATTTGAACTATGTCTATTTATGTGGTGTGACAGATATACGTAAATAGTGGCTTTACTTTCTAACACACTATAAATAATAATGACGTATGTCGTAGAATTACAGATACCTAATTATCTACTACACTGCCCTCTGTGCTAATATTTACCCAGTGGCGTTGACGTGTAAATCAAATTATTATTCTTTGGTTTATAAGTTAAGTCTATGTTTTTGTATTTTGCAAAAACAGAAGTGAAGAACATAAATCATTCAAAAAGGCATTATTTGGAAAGAAACATAATTTTCAAATAAATTATTCTTATTTTTTCAGGTAAAATGTGTCCATAAATATTTCATGTTGCACGCCTATGCATATGAAATGCAATGAAGTTATTTGCAAGTAATATTGTATCAGACGGCTCACAAATGACCTTGAATAGTCATCTTTCGTGAATAATAGTTTAGTAGACAGTGCCGGCCCAAGACTTTTGAGCGCCCCAGGCGAAAATTGTAAATTGCGCCCCTTATTTATTACAATTATGTTTAGATTATATAGGTAGCAAAAATTAGAAAAAAGGCGATTTGTGTCCATAACTCGCGAATAATCACAGAATCTTAATCTGAATGATATTTTCTTTTAAATATTTTGGGTATTTAAAATACAGAGAATTTTTTTCTTTTGAGTTCTACAAAGTCACTTTATTTTTGTGTAATACTATATACAGGATTAGTCACGGGAGAGTTACTTTCCAAGTCCGTTTGTGTGCAACCCGAAATACAATTTACAACAACGTCTAGTATTTTGGGTTGCAAACAAACGGACTTCCAAAATAACTCTTCCGTGACTAACCCTGTATATAGGGCGCGAGCAGACACGTGATTCGAGCAACCTTGACATGCTTGGAATCAGCTGATTTGTGTGCGCATGTCATTTTGACAAGAACAATGTTACGTTGACAGTACCAATGTTTTGACTTATTTTGATTTTGGACTGCTTTAATGTTATTATTTTACAATTTTTAGGCAATAAAACATATGAAATTAAAAATAATAACATTTTAGAAGTTAAAAATCAAAATAAACCAATACATTGGTCTCGTCAACATGACATTGTTCTTGTAAAAATGACATGCGCACACAAATCAGCTGATTCCAAGCACGTCAAAAGGCGATTTCGGGCGACATACCCGTTCACTTCTTAGGATCAGTTACGGTATGATATGGCCAATGGTGGCGCCAAAAATCGTTGGTTCACTTGTTGACACCGTGCTTGGTGGTTATGTATATTCTGCGATATTTAAAACTGTCAAAATTAGTGTCTGACAATTAAAATGCATTAACAAAGAAAGATAGTTTATTCATATTTGTCCAAAAAAGAGTCAACGAAAATAATGTCACCCTGTTTGACATAAAGGCCACGACACAGACTGTTTTGACTTTTGACATTTAAAAAAAGACATAATAAAAAGAGATAGAAATAGTGAACAGAGAGCTGACCCGATTCGCAAACCCGCAAGTCGCTCGAGTCACGTGTCTGCTCGCGCCCTATAAGGAAAAGAAAAATATTTCTCAGTGTAGGTATGTCTCTGTATAAATACTTTTCGTTATTTTGCAATTCGGAAAATCTAATTTAACTCTTTAACGGTTCATCCTAGGTAAAAAATATAAGAATCTTGTTTTGTATAAAATTTCGATACGGATCACCGTTTTCAAGAAAAATGTCAAAAACGAAAATATGTCGCCTTTTTCTAAATTGGCGAGGGGCTGTTTCATCAGTGTATTTTTCTGTACATGATTCCGTATAAAACCTTTTGTTGCATTTTTTTATGTTGGGGGTATTTTTCAGTAGATTTCCTGAACAACAATTACTTCTTCAGTATTTGATAAGACAATGTTTTTAATTGATATAATCGCCAATGAATTTAACCTTTCTTCTTTCTTGGGTATAACGTAAAAAAATATAAATAGAATTTAATTAAAATAAGTTTCCTGCAACTGGAATTGTCAGCATTATGATTAAAGCTACACACTGGACGAGTTAATAAACTTATAATTTGATTTTTAATTTATTTTGCAAAAAAGAGTCTCAAAAAATGTCGCCCTAAAAACAATTTCGCCCCAGGCGGTCACCTGACTTGCCTGTAGCTTAGGCCGGCCCTGATTGTAGATAATTACATGTTTGTAACTCTACGACATACGTCACTGCTATTTTCAGTGTGTCAGAAAGTAATAATACCATTTACGTATATATGTTACACCACATAAATTAAATAGACATTCGTTAAATAATATTTCTCTTTCTAATACAAAATGTTGCTAAGCTACTACCATAAATTGCTGTGTATTCTTTCATCGAACAAATGACCTTGAATAGTCACCTTTCGTGAATAATAGTTTACCTCCAATGGGGTATGTGACCAAATTTTTATTTTTACATAATATGATACTAGACAAAAAAATAAAATACACGTATTTTTTTACATCAATTAATTATTCGTACTTTACGAGAAAATAATTATTAAAAATTTGGGGAAGGGATCTGTGACATGACAATGGTAGAAGCATGAAAAAAGACGGTTAGACTGGGAGGGAAAGAGATAGTTATAACCAGATGTGACCATGCTACACCCTGCCACATCTACCACAACATAAACGTGACGCTGATAGGCTGATTTATAACTGTCTCTTTCCTTCCCGCAGTCTATCTGTCTTCGTCCACGGTTCTAACATACGGTATATATCCCTTCTCGAAAACATTAAATTGTTAACAAGATTATTACAAATTAATATTTAGTTTTTATTATTATAATGAGAAGCTACAGTGGTTAGTTTTTATATTTTATGACATATATATTGAAAAATTCGAATATGGTCACATACCCCATTTCAGAATAAGTAACTTTTCTGAAATCAGAGTTGAACAGGTATAGAAACCGTGACATAGACGTTTAACATGGGAATAAAGCCGGACGGTGGTTTTGAAACAAGTGAGGCAAACTACAAATTATGCGCCCTAATTTTTTCATGAGGTATAATTGAAGGTTATATTTTTTCATTTTTTCAAGGGATGTGAAGCTGCATGTTTTCCCCCTTTCACGTACAAAAATTAATTTCCAGATCACAGAACATTTTAGAAAAGGGAATATATTTAACAAATTGTTGACTTACCTGGATAAACTGTCTACACTGTGAAAATTGAATATCGCCATTCTTGCGATCGATTTTAATACCTAATCAATGCGTAAAAATTAAATTTTTTCTATTTCGGTGTTCTTATGAGTCTATAAACGTACTGTTTATCACTGAAAACACGACGTTTAGAAGATATATAAACGTACTGTTTTTGGCGCCTTTTGTATTCTAGAGGTGGTAGTCATGACAGATGAATTACATATAACCTCAAAATGGTAAGTTGTTTATGCTAAAATATTACTTCTAATGATTGATTTTTATCTTATCTCCAGGTGATAAAGAAAAATTTATAGCTATAGCTGTGTTAGTTCAGAAAGAAGAATCTGTGAAGTTAAAATCTTTCAACTAAAAAATTATGAAACAAGAAACAATGCGCTCAGATTTACTTCGTCAAAACAATTTAAACGGTAAGTTTTATTTATTACATTTTAATTTTATGGCAATATTGCAATTTTCAGCTGATTGTATTGTTTTGGTTATATCAGGCAGGTTTTGAAATGTATGATGCACGCAGTGGCGTAACTATAGGGGTTGCAGGAGTTGCGTCGCAACTCGGCGCCAAGGTGCTATAGGCGCCTATCGGCTATAAAAAACTTGCAAATATGAAAAAAGTGCAGCATTCCGAAGTAATTTAAATGACATTTCAAATATTATTGACCTAATACAGTTTCTTTTATGTGAACAATTTACAGCTTTATCCAGTTTTGCAGATGTGTGTACAGCTTTCATGATTTTCATGACAATACCTGTAACTACAGCTTCGGCTGAAAGATCATTTTCGAAACTAAAACTAATCAAAAACTATTTAAGAAATAGAATGTGTGAAGAACGATTAAAAAGTCTCGCCATACTTAGTATAGAAAATAAATTGGCCAAAGAAATAAACTTTGACATGATTATTGATGCATTTGCAGCTGCTAAATCGCGAAAAATGATATTATAAATTGAAAAAAAAATCAATTTTCATTTTCAATATTTTATAAATAAGAGCTACTTATGTATCTGAAAATAATGTATTTTATTTTGTTGTCTAATAAATGGTTATGTTACAAATATATTATATACACATAATTGCGTAGGCTTTCACAGTCTGAGTCATGAGAAATATTCGTTTTCCGGGAATGGACTGTCATATTTTGAGCCAGAGCTTAACGTTTCACCCGCAGTCGTATGGGGCATCTTCAGGAGCAAGGGGGATAGTACTGTCTTAAACAAGGTTAAGACAGTACTATCCCTTTTGCTCCTGAAGATGCCCCTACGACTGCGAGCGAAACGTTGAGCTCTGACTCAAAATATGACACAGTCCATTCCCGGAAAACGAATATTTCTCATTATATACACATTCCAATTTTACTTCAGTGATGCCTATCACTGGTAAAGGCAAAAGGTAAGTAATTAACAAGAACATTTATAAAAATACTAAGCATTATATATATATATATATATATATATATATATATATATATATATATATATATATATATATATATATATATAATCTAGTGATACAAAATATGAAGATTTGCTCTATGTTGGGTACTACAAATTCAGAAAACCTAGAAATATTATCAGAGATGCGGAATTAATGAAAAGTGTGTTTGTGTTAAGCCATGTTTGCTTGTTTGCATCGAATTTAGATTTATTAAATATTAATAGGCGCTAGTACAAGTTTTGCTACCCGGCGACTGCACTTCTAGTTACGCCACTGGATGCACGTTACTTGAAATGTTGACACTGTCAACACAATTTGTGGCTACTTACTTGCAAGCAAGTATGAAAATTTTACGATCCATGATTTCCAGTTCCACGTCGAGGCGAACTGTCGAATATTAAATTCTTAAATATGATTTAGACATAAGTGCCATAAACAAATACAACATATGATTTGTATTGAAGAATGTAAGAACAGCTATTGCTGTTGTCTGCAACTGAGCAGTGGATGTTGACAAAATGGTGGAATGTAAAAGTGTAGATCAATAAATTGTTCATTAAAGTATTTCATTATTTAAACAGTTTTATTTATGATAACACACGAACTATCGATCCCAATTCGTTATTTGATAAATTTACCGTTATTACAAGATATGCCAAATCAGGTGGTTCATTAATAAACCGGTGAAGTACATTGTAAGTATTGGTTTTCCTCTTTCATAATTATAAAATGCTTGATACAATGTTTTAATGTAAACAATCAGTCAGAATTACACAATACACAAACTGTTAAAATGTGAAATTTCAATTGTTAGCGGGAAGCGCTACCAACATAACTGACAAAAAAACACTAAGTTATATTTTTGAAAAGTCCTTTAAAAAAAATCTAATTGTTAAATTACCTCAATAGAAAAAATAGTATAAAAAACATGTATTATAAGGCCTGTTAACGCACTCGTCCTTTGTAAAACTCGCCTAGCGGCTTGCTTTCCAAACTTGGACTCGTTCTTTAACAGATTGCCTTATGATACTTATGTTTTAATGTACTATTAATTTATTCATTTTCGTTCAGAGCAATAATAATATTTGAATACAAAGTTTCTAGCCCAGTTTTAAACAAATAGTTGTATACCCTAAGGGACGCCATCGACGATGGAAGATGCCGACTAACATCAACATCAATAACCCCATCTTTTAAATCAACTACGCTACTCTTATATTGGAGTGTTCTCCATCGGTTATCAGAATCTGTGAATCTCTGCAAACATTTTTCTATATAGCCCGCATTTTTGGATTTTGTGTCACACATGTAAAACAGTAAAATAATTGTTTCTCACCAGTTATCAGTTTAAAACGATATTACATTTCATCCAGTACACATTTACAAAATTTGTCTCAAATAGGTTTTAAAAAAAAAAAATTGGCTGGCCACAAGCCGTATAACGGCACTTGACAAAATGAACCCGAAATGTGCCTCTAAATTCTGTGAAGTGAGGAGTAAGGCAGTCACCTCTCGGCCTCATGCCATCGTCCGGCCCTGCATGGGAAAACAGTCTTTCTCAAATATTATAAAACATTATGTACAGGTGTCTCATTTTTGATGTTTTTTTAAGGTATCTCGGGTATATTAATGATAGAGCAAAACCGTTTGCACATTCCAGGGTCAACTTTCCCAGAAATGTTTAAGTCACCACAGGAAATTTCGATCTTCTTTTGTTTCAGAGCTACAGGCAAAAACTCGTTTTTCGCTCATTTTGAAAATATCTCATATCTTATTTATTATAAAAGTTAGAGAAAAAATGTTTATACAAAATTTTTACCGTTTTTTAAATAAAATAAAATGGCGTAATTAGATTTTTTGAAAACTTAATGATTCTCGAGATATAACACAAACTTATGATTTTTTAAATGGGAACCTATGTTGAAAATAGTCTCATCTTTTTGCTTATTTTATAAGCTTTTCAATGATATATAACAAGTCTACATTCTTTTGTTTTAACTTGAATAAAAGACGAATTATTAATTTATTGAGGTGAAAATATTGGAAATTATTAAGAAACAAATGAAAAAATCTATTACAAATCATTATTTGCATATTTCTAATACTACTTGTTTCAGTTTTACTCATTTTTTCAATTTATTTACTTCAAAAGCATATTAAACCATCTTTTTCGGATTGTGTCAAAGCCAACTGTAACATCGATAACTAGTAATTTAACTATCCCAAAAATAATTGATTAAGAATAATTTTGAGAACATAATTAATATATATTGAATCAAAATAAACAAATGATGATTTGTAATAATTTTTTTCATTTGTTTCTTAATAATTTCCAATATTTTCACCTCAATAAATTAATAATTCGTCTTTTATTCAAGTTTAAAACAAAAGAATGTAGACTTGTTATATATCATTGAAAAGCTTATAAAATAAGCAAAAAGATGAGACTATTTTCAACATAGGTTCCCATTTAAAAAATCATAAGTTTGTGTTATATCTCGAGAATCATTAAGTTTTCAAAAAATCTAATTACGCCATTTTATTCTATTTAAAAAACGGTAAAAATTTTGTATAAACATTTTTTCTCTAACTTTTATAATAAATAAGATATGAGATATTTTCAAAATGAGCGAAAAACGAGTTTTTGCCTGTAGCTCAGAAACAAAAGAAGATCGAAATTTCCTGTGGTGACTATTAAACATTTCTGGGAAAGTTGACCCTGGAATGTGCAAACGGTTTTGCTCTATCATTAATACTACCCGAGATACCTTTAAAAAAACATCGAAAATGAGACACCCTGTACTTAATGCTTTGTACAAAATGATTCAAAGAATAAAATTCTAGATATTTAGGTGCCAATTTTTTTAAATTTGCGCATTTGGTGTCCGATGAAATTTAATTTAAAGACGTGGAAAAAATGGATTTAAGTATGCAAATCTGTTTTTACCACGTATTAAATTAAGTTCACTCGGGTATCAAAAGCTTAAATTTAAAAAGTTTGACAACCAAAAATTCAGATTTTTATTCTCTAAATATGTTTGAAGAAAACTTTACATAATGTTTTACGGGGCAGATAATAATTGAGAAACCTGTTTCCCCATGATACACGCCTATGTCACAATTTCTATACCTTTTCAACTTGTTTAATTTCTGAAAAAGTAACTTCAGTTTCAGAAAAAGTAAATTCAATTTCGTAAAATGAAACTTCAATTTCAGAAAAAGTAAATTCAATTGCGGAAAAAGTAACTTCAATTGCAGAAAAAGTAACTTCAATTGCAGAAAAAGTAACTTTAATTTTAGAAAAATTATATTAAAATATCAATTTACCTTTTCCGAAATTGAATATACTTCATTGAAGTTGAAAAGGTGTAGTCTGTACGAATATATCAATACTATATGATATTTTTGGACAACCTGGGCCCCCTTCGAAATAAAAAACTATATACGCCACAGGAATACAAGGGTGCGTTCCAAAACAAAGATACAAAGTAAGTGGATCCCTTACTTGGAGTACGGTCAAGTGACCATATTTGCCGGAGTATTTACGAACGGCTTTAAGTAAATAAAATAACATAACCTTGAAAATAAGAAAATATCTTTTTGCCTGCCAAAAATTATTTATTGTGTGCACTTCCTGTTTTATCAAGACATTTTTTACAATTAGTACAGGTTTTACTATTATGTTTTTCAAATGACTTTTTTTATAAGAGAAATAATCATCAATTACTACAATATGTTGATAATTTTGAAGATTTATTTTTATTTCAAACTCGATTTTTGTTCTTTGTAAAAGTTTGTGAAAGGCACGCAAATTCTCATTAGAGTATTTCGTACCCTGCTAGCGTAGCAGAGTACGAAGAGTATGCTCTAGAGTGCGTACTCCTAATTTTGGAAAGTTTATCGCGTAAACTCTAAAAGCGCAATAGTTTTGGAACGGATTTTACCATACTCGATACTCCAGAGTAAGGTTTTGGAGCGCACCCCAGGGGTGCGTTCCAAAACAAAGAGACGGAGTAAGTGGATCCCCTACTTGGAGTACGGTCACGTGACCATATTTGCCGGAGTATTTAGGAACGGCTATGAGTAAATAAAATAACATAACCTTAAAAATAAGAAAATATCTTTTTAAAACGACATTTTGACTACCAAAAATTATTTATTGTGTGCACTTCCTGTTTTATCAAGACATTTTTTACAATTAATACGGGTATTACTATTATGTTTTTCAGATGACTTTTTTATAAGATAAATAATCATCAATTACTCCCATGTATTGATAATTTTCAAGATTTATTTTTATTTCAAATTCGATTTCTGTATGTTTCGTTGTAAAAATTTGCGTAAGGCACGCAAATTCTCATTGGAGTATTTCGTACCCTACTAGCGTAGCAGAGTACGAAGAGTATGCTCTAGAGTGCGTACTCCGAATTTTGGAACGTTTATCGCGTAAACTCTAAGAGTAAGCGCAATAGTTTTGGAACGGATTTTACCATACTCGATACTCCAGAGTAAGGTTTTGGAACGCACCCCAGGTGATGTGCGGGACTCCCGAATTCCCGAACATAGCACTAACATATAAAATCATACTTGCTTCTCTAATTATTATTATTATTATTATTATTATTATTATTATTATTATTATAGGAAAAAAAAACTTAAAATAAAATGCTGTTACAATGCATGCAGAACTAATTTTTAATTAGCGAAATAGGAAATTACGGAAGTCAGTGATAAATATATGATATATATAAATAAAATGTCAAAAGTAATTCTTATTATCTTTCAAAATTCTTTGAATGTGTGATTTGCTGATGCCTAATAAGAGATAGTCTTCATAAAGACAATTTTAGATGAGTTCGTACTGAATATTACTAGTAATGTGAACAATACCTTTGAATACCTTCCTACTTTATGAAAATAAGAATTACTTTTGACATTTAATAATTTTCAATATTTCAAAGCTAACTAAAATGATGTTTGATTCAATGTAATAACTGTATTATTAGGATAAAATACGAAAAAACGTTATAATAAAAGAACCTTACATTAATTGTTTTAATAACTGAATCATGCGTTTTAAATCAACCAAAAATTCCCTTGGCATTTTTTAGAAAAATCAAAAATAGTAATTTTTTTCCTCTTGTAAACTCAATCCGGGAACATACTGTATAGTGAACACGAATTAATCACCATATTAAATAAAAATAAACTCCGAAGTAACAACTCGACAAATGATATATATATATATATATTCCCCTAATTTTACCGGTTGCATGTGTGCGTTTGCATGTGCGCGTGCGCGCGCGTGTGTGTGCAATAACTCTAATATTACAATTTCAAAAATTATATTATATTCGTATTCTTCCTCGTTAGATCCAAATGAAGAGCTGATTAGATTTTGGTTACAGTTGGTGAACCGGAAGTACCCCATTTGAAGATTTTGCAGTTTTTCTAAAAAAACTATGTTAAATATCATTTTTACACATTTAATGTTATTATAAATATTTAAGAATATTTTATTCTTTATACGATTTGACTGCATTTTATACTTTATATTAAATGGCTATAGAGTTAAAAAATTATAAATTAAATTTCATTAAGTAGCCAGCTATGGAAATAGCTACTATATTAAGAAAATTCTGATTGAAAGATGTAAGTGTGCCGTGCAATTGACATAGTATGTTTATCTTATAATTTTACTGGAAATATAGAATCTTTTGCTAGATACTTTCTGTATGGAATTTGTATAAAATACATACAACTGCCGGAAGGTAATGTACAAGAAATAGAATCTTTTGCAAGGAACTTTCTGTATGAAATTTGTACAAAATACATAGAACTGACGGAAGGTAACGTGCTGGCAACATCAGATTTTTTTATATAAAACTTTTCTTGTGTTATATTTGCTATATTTGTAACTATACTATTATTCACGAAAGATGACTATTCAAGGTCATTTGTTCGAAGAAAGAATACACATCACTTTACAGCAGTACCTTGGCAACATTTTGCATTAAAAAGAGAAATATTATTTGACCTATGTCTATTTAATTTATGTGGTGTGACAGATATACGTAAATAGTGGCATTACTTTCTAACACATTATAAATAATAAGGACGTATGTCGTAGAATTACAGATACCTAATTATCTACTACAATGCCCTCTGTGCTAATATTTACCCAGTGGCGTTGCCGTTTAACTCAAATTATTATTACTTGGTTTATAGTTAAGACTATGTTTTTGAATTTTGCAAAAACATAAGTGAAGAACATAAATCTTTCAGAAAGCCATTATTTAGAACGAAACGTAATTTTTAAACATACTCTTATTTTTTCAGTTAAAATGTGTCCATAAATATTTCATGTTACACGCCTAAGCTTACGGAATACAGTGAAGTTATCTGCGAGTAATATTATATCAGACGGCTCACAAATGACCTTGAATAGTCATCTTTCGTGAATAATAGTTTAGTGCAATTATTCATATTTTGTTATTGAATAATTACTACTTTTTATTTTTTTCAGTATGTGAATTATGTAATAGCTATTAACATACCTAGAAATGTTATGTATATCATAACTGCCGAAGATGTCAGTTTGAAATCCGAGCTCGTACAGCGAGAATTTTAAGACATCTAAGGCTTGTTATGATTAATAACATCCGTGGTTTGTTCAGTAGTTTATCGGTTTCAGAAAATTAAGACATTATTGATAAATACCATTTTTTGAAATTCTCTCATTAATGCTACTTTCAGATTGCTATGGTTAACAGAACAATTATTTTGGCATATGTCAATATGACAAATATTCAAATTATGTGCTTTGTTCCACATGTTTATTACTTTAGAATAAAATAGACCGTATTTAGAACGATTAGCTAACGTTATCTGTATGTATTAATGAAGATCATTATATTTTCATTTTATTTTATTTTGATTTTGTAGACCGTTGTTGACAAGTCAGTATGGTAAAAATATTACCATACAGATACAGTTATTACTTAGTTACCAGCCTACTTTTTTACATGTAAACAATGGAATAATATCCTGAAACCGGTAAAGGAAATAACCTAATACATTATTTTGAAAATCTGAAGATTTTCTTTCAAAATACATTAATTATAATTTTTAGTCTCACAAGCCTACCCCGGCGCCCGACCATTAGCGTAAGTCTGGAAAGCCCGAGTACTGGAGGGTTAATTCTGAATATCTTTAGTATTTACAATTTTGTTCTAATTTTTACAATTGTATATAACAAAAAAAGTTATATTTATTTATAACTAGCTGTACTTGTTGCAAATATTTGCCCTAGAAGAAGGAGCAAGCTGCACCGAAAAGTTGGTGTTGTAAAAAAATAAATGCTGTTTGAGATTTCGAGTAATTGTTAACAGCTAATTTATTTATAATATTTGATGATGTAATAAATTACAAATTATTTATTACTCTGCCCAATGAGGTGTTGCACGGATTTTTTTTATTTGCTTTAATCGAAAGATTAAGAAAAAATATTTTACCCCTATTTTTTATTTCGTATTATTCTTTATTCACGAGAAAATCGTCTTTGAAATTATGTTTGAATTTCCGCTTCCCCTTTCGACTGATGACGTTCGAAACGAACTAACCAATGAGGGTGTGGCTTACATTTGTCACCGACGGAATTAAACAGCTGTCAGCTATTACTGATTTTTGTATTTGGAAATAATCAAACATGGTTGTAAAAAAGTGTTTTGTGCAGTGTGCCCAAATAGAACTGATAATAGAGAAAAATATTGCATTTAATTTAAATAATGTTGACATGTGTCAAATTTATTTTACGGAATAAAATTTACTTCCTCGAACATCGGTGGAGTAATTTATTCTATAAATTTAATTAGCTAGTATTTTTATTCTTGTTTTGACGAAAATCTTTGGAATAAAGCATTTTACTTCAAGAGTAAATTTTACTTTGCTAGTGCTTTACTTATCCATCTTTTATAATACTGGACATTAAACTATGAAATATAACGCTGTAATATAATAATGAATAACTAAGAACTACACTAAAAAACCAAAAATCACGCTGTACTATAAGTCAGACCTTATGTCACACAGTTGTCATTAAAGCAATCATTGACGTTGATCTGTGATACTTTTTTTTTTCATCATCTTTCAGTTTTGCCATTGACTAATGTAATTATAACGTCACAGGCAGAGTAATTTGGCGCCAATTCAAAAAGTAAATTTTGAAATTGCTGCTGTGCTTAATATATACAGTATTTTGAACAGAAAATCATATTTAATAATACTGTAAAACATACTTATTCGAATTTCAGAACAAAAAAGATATGTTAATTTTTTGCAACACCTCATTTATCAAACTATCCGGGCAATATTAATATTGCTCAGTGCCCAAATTCATCACAAAGATTCATAACATATCAACAATTATTGCGACTAGACTGTGATAACAGTTTCGTAATTTGGTAAAGCTAAAAAACAGATATTATTTATGTTTTGGTTTTTTTTTTAAGAAATACAAATAAAATAATGAGTAAAAACTCTTATCGGTTTTGTTTTCAAACAATATAACCTTTGCCACGTCAATTTATTTTAAAATAAGTGAAAATAAATTATTGTTTAACCTTTGTACAGAGATTATTTATAACTAGATTATTAAATTTAGTCATATAACGCATTGTTGTAGTTTTTATTGTAAATACTGTTTTATGTGTTGAAAACTTGAATAAATATATAATTTCTGTTAGAAAGTGTGTTGGGAATATATTACGCAGTTGTTCTTTTATACCTAAATTTTATTATATTTTTATTTCATTAATTAATAATTAATGATGATATATTTCTTTTACTTACATTTATGAGCAATATTTAATGTTCCTTATCAAATATTAATAAAATAAAATTTAAAATGTATTTAATTAAAATAAATTATGTTAAACTTACTAACACTAAGTTAATAAAAAATAGCAGATAATTTTTTATTCATTACTTGTTTGTCGGTATTTTAATCCATATTTTTCATAAATCTACTTACATCACGACTATATCAGTTCAAACTGGTATATTCATTGATATTTAAATCAAGAATATTGAGTTAACCATTGGTTAGAAAATAGTCAACAGAAATAATTGAAATTCCTGATGACAACAATGCTTCTTTCACAAGAAAAGCAAGCTGATAAAAGTTTATTGCTCCACAAAACTTACATCTGGTGTGAAAAAATGTCAATCGTCGCATATACTTGTACATTGTGCCCCATTGTATCAACAATTGCTACGATTTATATTTCTCTGATATTTTAATCATCAAATAATAAAAATAAATAGAGCATTGACATATATCCAAATTATTTTGATATTTAAAAAAATGATCTCCGTATCATTTAATTTTGTTTACATGTTTATATTTAAAATATATTTATGAATAAGAATAATACCCGACGTATTCTAAAAGATTTTTTAATAATTTACATTTATGAATTTTAGAATTATGTCAAATGCTTCGAATTTACAGTCGTATACTTGTTATGATGGATTCAAACATTTCTTTTGTAAGTAAGTATGTAAGATTATTTATCTAATTTAGAATAGAAAATAAGAACTTGCTCATCAAAATCTAGATGATACTAGTCTGAACAGATTTAAATCGTTTCTACTGAAAAAATATATACATTTGGTCTTTGGCAAGTTATGATAATTTTATATTCTTTTCTGATATTTAAATTCAATCTGAAGAATATTGTGAAGGTCAAGCACAATTTATTTTTAAATTATTATTTTATTGAACAAGAATATTAAACATTTAATGATTAATTATTTGATTGAATAAATATATTTTTTTTATTATTTCTGTTTTATTTGTAAGTTGATATACTATGTTATTTCTTTAATGCAAATCTGGTTGCATAGCATTTATTTGACATGGCTAAAATAAAATGCAGTTTATACCTCCCGCTACCCTTAGTAAAGGATCATGCTAAAAATCGCATATCGAGATTTTGGTAAATGACCTCGTTTTAAGGTTTCTACTGAAAATATATATATTTTGGTCTTTGGCAAGATATGATAATTTTTTTTCCTGATATTTATATTCAATCTGAAGAATATTATGAAGGTCAAGTACAATTTATTTTTAAATTATGATTTTATTGAACAAGAATATTAAACATTTAATGAATAAATATTTGATTGAATAAATATATTTTTTTATTATTTCTGTTTTATGATTTATAAGATGATATACTATTTTATTTCTTTCATGCAACTCTGGTTGCATAGCATTTATTTGACATGGCTAAAGTAAAATGCAGTTTGTACCTCCCGCTACCCTCATCATGCTAAAAATCGCATATCGAAATTTTGGTAAATGACCACGTTTTAAGGTCCCTAGAATCCGATTTTAATATTTTCACGATGATGTCTTTGTGTATGTGTGGACCCTCCGCTCTAACTTAAATACTATTATTCGGAAAATTTTGAAACCTTGTATTTCAACCTTGTTCTAATATCGAAAGAGCCCATTAGAGTTTGATGTAAATCGGAAATGGCACTTTACTTGCAGCTCAAAATAGTTTTTCTTTGAAAAAATCCTTTAAATGTTATTTTTTCGAGATTTATGTTATTATAAAAATTAAAGATTATTAAATTTTCTACAGGTTTGCATTCATAAAAAAAAATATATATCATCACGGCATATTACCCATTGCTGGGTGTGCCAATCTGCTTTGTACGCAGATTTCGGTAATGATGATGACATATTTGTACCGTGCGGGCGTTTACCAGGCGTCACCTCACGGGCACTCATTGCTGGCGTGGAGAGTACACCACAGGGGTCAATTTTGTGCCATTTAAAATTCGAAATATTTGGCGTCGGTCGGGATCGAACCCGGTTCCCCAGATTCGCGACCTGACACTCGACCTGACACTCAGGCACGCGGCCATGAGACCCCCTATATATTTTATGGAAAAATTTATGAAATTATCTGTAATTTAAATCCCGGAGCCTACGCTTTAAACAAGCACAATTCCTTGGTTGCACAGTTCATATCTCAAATGTATGTAACTGACAGATAAATGTCACTGTCAAAGAACTAATCATTTCAAATTAATAATAGTAATGGCTGGTTTATGATGGATTTAATTTACAAATTTAGATTTACGAATTTACATTTACAAATATAAATTGTACATATCTGCCTTTATTGGTTCATGATGAATTTAAGAAATATACATTTAAAATATCACCATATTTTATATTCTAAATGTAAATTTGTAAATGCGTCCAATCATTTCATAGTATTTCAAACAATGATTTTGATGGGGAAAATGACAATTTCAAGTGACAGTTGAAACATTTTAATTTTGATTTGATAAATGGATTCCGAAAATATGGATATATTATTAATATGATCTGTAGAACAATACAGATTGATTATGATAAAAGTGATAAATATCATATAACTGTCATTCCATCTGTGTCAAACCACGTGACCAAATATACGTTGATTGGGCATATTTCATATCTATAAATTCATTATAAACCAGCAAGATAAATCGTAAATTACAAATCTAAATTTGTAAATCTAAATTTATAAATTAAATCCATCATAAACCAAAAACCAGCCATAACGTGTTTAGTTTATCATTGAAATACCCCTGTAAAATAGAAAAAAAATTGAATTGTATTGTACTACAGTGAAGAGTAGGCAAATATTGATTTAAAAGTATGAATTTCAACATTAATAAATTCGCATATGGCCTTTATAAATTTGGATTGCAAGGGTTATCAAGCCACGGACAATGATAAAATAACTAACAATAAATATAAATCTTCCGAATTATATTCTCTAGTTATAATCATATCGCATAATTACTTTAAATGTTTATATGAATTTTATTTTTATTCTATTGTCCTTTGGCTTTTAGAATATTAAGAAATAGAAATATATTCTGGTGGTTTAAAAAATATGCTAACATTTTTTTTTTTTTTTGAATGGAATAAATTTTATTTACAGCTTTAATTTTCTGCATAAGGTTCATTGTATCCTTATTCGTTATCAGCTATATTGTTTAGTCTGCAATACTGAAAACGATTTACATAAAAGATGGAAAAACTGTGACCTTGATTATCAAAAGCACAGACTCTTGGACGTCCTTAACAAAGATTATCGAAGCAATAAAAAAGCAGATTGCAAATGTACGCAATAATATGAGACCACACGCTAGTAACATATGTCTATTCTGTGATGATATTAAAAGTAATAATGGGTTAATGCATTTTTTTATTTTATTTTCTGAAACGTTGACATATTTGTATCATAAATCTAGAAATTTGAGTCCTTTTTTATTTAATTTGAGCGATATGAATTTTTAATATTGACATTTACAAATACAGTATGTCCAATTTAAAGCTGCCACTATTGGGATCTCGAGAACTATAAAAGTAGGACAGTTGAATGGAACTTTTTGTGCACTATAGGGGGTCATCTAAGATATGCTTTTGTTTTTCCAAAAATTCTCATAGGGCATATGGCAATAGATAATGGACCTTTTACATGAAAAGAGAGAGAAAGACAAAAATGACAAACTATTATTCACGAAAGATGACTATTCAAGGTCATTTGTTCGAAGAAAGAATACACATCACTTTACAGAAGTAGCTTAGCAACATTTTGTATTAGAAAGAGAAAGATTATTTCACCTATGTCTATTTAATTTATGTGGTGTGACAGATATACGTAAATAGTGGCATTACTTTCTAACATACTATAAAAAATAATGACATGTGTCGTGGAATTACAAATATCTAATTATCTACTGCACTGCCCTCTGTGCTAATATTTATCCAGTGGCGTTGACGTTTAAATCAAATGATTATTCCTTGGTTTATAAGTTAAGTCTATGTTTTTGTATTTTGCAAAAGAAGAACATAAATATTTCAGAATGGCATTATTTAGAAAGAAACATAATTTTCAAATGAATTACTCTTATTTTTTCAGTTAAAATGTGTCCGTAAATATTTCATGTTGCACGCCTTTGCATACGAAATGCAATGAAATTATCTGCAAGTAATATTATATCAGACGGCTCACAAATGACCTTGAATAGTCATCTTTCGTGAATAATAGTTTATATGTAGTGCGCAGTAGGTTGTTTGCGCATTGAGAAGGCCAGTTACATTTCAAATAAAATTACAAATGGCGGAAAGAAAAAACTCTGGCAAAACTTAACTTTATTAAATAAATTCACAGAATGCGTTTGTGATGAATATTTTACAATAAGTGAAAGATGCGAAATAAACACCACATAAAGTGACAGATAATTGCGTAGTTGCCAGATTGATATTAGGAAAGTAATATACAAGAATAAAATTGTTGTTTTTTCCTTTAAAAATATTTTTTTCATTATTAATTATTTCTTTAAAATCAAAGACAAAATTATTTAAGTTTTTGTGTTGTTTAAATAATTTTTTATCGAAAATGAATGCATATCCTTTTAATCATTTTACTTGACAACATGGTGCCTCTTCTCTAGTTCTTAAGAATTTCACTACGTGGCGCATTAAAAAATGATGTCAGGGTGCAATAAAAATGTAAAAGGTCTATGGCGGAAAACTGAATTTGGTCGATTTTTTCAATTTGAAATAACTTCTATACTTCCAGAAATTGACAAAAATGTTTCAAATAAAAAAATTACATACGAGGGGTAAATATGTCGCCTAAAAACGTACAACAATTACACTTTTTTTGTAATCATTACAATTTTTACAGATTACCACAGATTACGTAAGAATACATTAAATATGAATATGAATGTGGAATTCATAATGATTACACGTTTATAATACCTGAATTCAACGATTACTTCTTCTCACAACTGATTACGTGAACTTGTAATCAGTTGTAATCACTCGTATTCTGTAAAAAACAGTGTAATACTTTGAACTTTTAAATTTAGCGCGCATTCTTCCCTCTTTGATTGGTTGACAATGAGGCGTGGGCAGACACGTGGTCGTTTGTAGGGCCATCATGGTTGCCAAGTACACAGCTTGTGTACCTTGCCTGCGTCGCTAAATCAATTTGATCTTAAATTTAATAAATAAAATTATAAAACTATTAATGAATATTATGTTGAATACGAAGTTGAATACCAAGTATTACACATACTGCGTCTATATAATTCAAGATATTATTTAAATTCATTCATTGGAAGAAATAATTTTGCAATTCTTATTTTAAAAATTTATTTTGTTTTATTGATACATAACAATCATAAATAACAAAAAAATATTATTTAAACATTAAAAACATAAATATGAATTATCTCGTGAATTATTTATTCATAACACGTTTCATTCGATCACTACTTAGTTTTTGTACATTGTCTTGCAGTAACCAACATAATCTACTCTTTTTTATAATTCCAGACTTCCCTGTTTTGTCAGTTACACGTATAAATAATTTAGAATCTGAGTTATGCTCAGAATTTTCGGTACTTATTTGTTTCATATCATTAATTTCAATATTTATTTTATCTGTTTCTTCTATATTCTCTTCTTCTCTTATTTCACCATCTTCTAAGTTGTAATTCTGAATACTTACTGGCACAATTTTTGGTAAAAGGTAATCATTGGTACATCGAATTCCTAATTCATTTGCATCTTCTATTGCCTTTTGTTTTGCCATTTCAACAATTCTACTTATTTCACTCTCATTAGGTAATTTTACGAGACAACAATCTGTTTTAGGAATCCAATCCCTCCGATTAGTTTTAAATATATAATGACCACAAGAATTCGAATATTTTATGTCATTAATCATCTGAATCTTCTTCGTTCTATGCAATATTTCCAAAACAGTATAATTAACAACCGTTGAAAATGTACTTGTCATTGAACGTGTGGCTCGAAAAAAATGTTCACAAATTTGACTACTAAATAATTGCGTAATAAAATAACTTTCATTGTTCAAAGTTTTGCATAAATAAATCAAAGAATGTGCATTTAATTCTATACACAAATATGCATTTGACGTTATAAAATTTTTAAGTACACAATTTTTACTCTGGAGCAACCAGTTTTTCCATATTCGTAGAAAAAATACTACATACCAAATATTAAATATTTTTTCAAGTGGACTTAAATTAACAGACAAATACGAGCTCAAGCATCGGTTGATTATTTTTAAATACATTGCAGTTCCTTTATGTCCTGCTTTAATAAGTAAATTTATAATCCTTTCAGAACAAATTTTTTCCACAGATGCGAAATTCATTTTATCTTGTGGGTTTATGTCACTCATTGACAATAAATGTAAGTCCTTTGGTTCTTTTTTAATTAAATTTTGTAAATGTTTTATTGAAGCTGTAAAATGTCCAATTTTAATTGGTTGGTTATCACTCTTTAGTAATCTGTTCCGTAATTTAGTACCTATGTGAACAGTATCTTGTACGTAACAATTATTTTTAAAATTACATATGTACCAGTTAGTTAACTTCACATCGTTTGTAAACAAACCACTTTCATACCGCATTGCTTTTAGTAACCTAGTATCTCCATCTGAAGATATTCCTAAAACAGTAATTCCGTGTTCTTTTAATTTTTCACGTATAAAATTCCAGCGTTGAATAACGTCTTCACTTGTAAATTTATTGTTTGTTCCGTACAAGGTTAAACAGAAAGATGGTGCATGAGGATGAATTGATTGAGCCATAATGACGTATATAATTGAAGACACTTCTTTTTTCTTAAAATAATATTCTATTTTATGTGCCGAAGTTGCCAAAAAAGCTTTTTTCTTCAAGCGTATTATAATATTCATATTATGCTCCTGTACACACACTATAGAAGATGTTCATTGTCTTACTAGTACAAAAATGTTGTTATTGTTGTACTAGTAAAAAAATGTTAGTGTTTTAGTTCACCGCTGGCGGCGGCAGTTGTCACAGCAATACATATTATATATAAAATTGTTATTTGACAGTTGTGTTGTTTTTGTTTTGTAGTGTACACAGCCTGCTTTGGCTGATATTGCAAACACTACAATTAAAAAATTTCAAAAAAAATGTAAAAAAATTCTTTGAAACACTTGAAGAAAAAATAGTATATGTCATTCGGAGTAGAACGCCCTTTTTGTGTTTTACCCAGCTTGCCTAGCCTCGGCTAGCGCCTCGGCCGCAATAGCTGTGTTCAACACAAAAAGACCGCTTTCTACTCCTAATAACATAATATACTATTTGTGTAGGCATTCCGTGTTCGTCTAGTGGTAAAACAAAACCAACTAACTGATTTGTTGATGGATCATATTGCACTTTTTTAATAACAGCAGTTGCGTCTTCACTTAGCCAGATACATAGTGGGAACTTATTTTTCTCAAGAAATGTTTTTAGTTCACTACAGCGAAGATCTCCCTCGTGTACAGTATCACCATTTTCTTTTAAAAACTGAATAATAGTTGATATATTTGGTAGAGGCAAATTACCACTAACTGTATTATATAACAGACGACCACCAATAAGATATAAATATGATCCAAAAAGTTTTATTACGTAGTCATATCTGTTTGCATATTTTGATTTTTTGCTGTTAATTTGTGCTGTTCTTAGTAGATCTTCCAAGAATTTTGGTCTATCTTTTTCAGTCACTTGCGGTGCTACTGTTCTTATGCTATCCAACACATTATTATTTTTATTTAATTCAGACAACCGAAAATAAAATTCTGTAATATTTTGTTGATTTTGTGCAACAGTAAAAAGTTTCCTTTTTCTTCGTACTAATCGGGTGTATTTTTTCCATCGAGAGTGAGTATTTCTGTCTGAATATTTAATATGTGGAACATTTTGTGCTTTCTTAACTTTATTGTAATAAACAGTTCCTCGTTTATTACAACTCAGAAGTCCCCCGAACAAACTTCATTTCCACATTCATCCTCGGATTCTTCATTTAATACTGCTTCTCTGTTTTCGTGTCCACAGTCAATAATGTCAGTGTTATAAGAAGAACTCGAACTTTCATAATTTAAAATATTACTTAATTCATGTTCTTTGAGGGTAACAATTTCATTACCTTCTAATTCACAAATATATGTAGCATTTTCGACCGTACTGCTTTCTGAAATTGTAGAGGTAGAATCGTCCGCATAATCGTTTTTTCTTACAAGAAAATTATTTAAAGTGTTTGGAATATTTTTTTTGTAGGTACCTCATTTAAAAATGGTTTATTTTTTTTCTAACATGTTTGCTAAGATGTCGCAGAAAATTTGAAATAATCCATCGTTGTTTTTGACCATTTTTATGAATAGAAACACCAATGCATGTGGCAATTTCACAACTTGGACATGTTATTTTTGCACTTGTAGAATTAACAACATTTATATCAATAATTTTATTTCTTAAGAGATTCTTGTATTCTTCAATGTGGATGTTTTTTAATAATTTGTCAATTTTTTGTTTTTCTTTATATGAATCAAAAACATCGCTTTTCGAGTAATTTCCGGGGGAGTTTCCAGAATTTATTTGTCTTTTAGACTGATTTATATCTTTGTTTAACGATGGATTTTTCTCTTTACAAAATTCGATTAATGATTCCAGTAACATTAAATCACCTGGTAATATTTTAAACTTTTTAACTAAATCTTTATTTTTTCCATAAACGCCGAAGTATTTATTTAAATCCTCTTCATTATCTAATATATCTATGAGATCTTCTCTTGCAAATTTTTCCATTTCGTTAATACTAATCTCACTCATTTTAGAAATACTTAGACCATTATTGAATCCTTGGATTTCCATAATATTTGATAAATAATTAGGAAATGTTACATTATGTGTTGCTTCAAACTCTTTCCATATATTACTTCTCTTTTCGTCCATTTCTACAATTATCGTGTTAATAATATTTAAGTATAATTTCTTAGATGCGTATTGTTTAAACTTACTTTTAATTTTATTATAAACACCAGGATAATAGCCAAAATAGCTCTATAAGTCTAGACAGGTCGTCAAGAATGCAATACACGAAATAATTACCGCGCATGAACATGTATTTACAAATGTTAACCAATCAAAGAGAGAAGAAAGCGCGCTAAATTTAAAAGTTCGAAGTATTACACAGTTTTTTACAGAATACGAGTGATTACAACTGATTACAAGTTCATGTAATCGAAATCAGTGATTACTCTTGAACATTACAGATTACATATGATTACATTTCAAGTGTACAACAATTACACGTACATATTTACCCCTCGATTACATATAATTATTATCTATCCAGTGGCGTACATCCCGCTACCCTTGGTAAGGGAGATATAGGGATCATGCTAAAAATCGCATATCGAGATTTTGGTAAATGACCAGGTTTTAATGTCCCTAGAATCCAATTTTAACATTTTCACGATTATGTGTGTGTTTGTGTGTGTGTGTGTGTGTGTGTGTGTGTGTGTGTGTGTGTGTGTATGTATATGCTGTATTTCTAACGTCAAGGGAGATATCGAAGACGGTCATTTCACAGACACACCTTGTATAATTCTATTTTCATAATACCATACTGTTAAATGTGCTTTAACAGTACTGTATGCTCAACCGATATATGCATCAAAATAGCCACGGCCGTTATTTTTTATAACAGTACAATTATTACAAATCATGTGTTCCTAAAAAAATCTCAGCATCATGAAATTGTCATGAAGAGCTGTCACCTGTCAATATGCCATAGAAAATAGAATTTTAAGAAGATATTTTATGTTATTATGAAAAATACTGAACGTCACACGGCTGATATACAAATAACAGATACGGTTGATTATAAAATCTCGGCTATCGCCTCGATTTTACAACATTCACCCTCATCTGTTATTTGCTATATATCAACCTTATGACGTTAATAACTATAACAGTATTGTTCTCGTTAAATATAAGAAATCAAAATATTACATTTATTTACAAATTTTATTTTCATAATGTACATACAGTCAAGCTTACATTTTTTATTTCACAAAAGCTGATATATTTACTTTAAAGAAATGAACTTTAATAAAAATTTCAGTTATTTAAAAACTTAAGCGTTATTTTATGCACATAAGTTATAATGAATCAAAAATAAAAATTAGAAATAGTATATTTACAAAAAATAGTACATTATTCAAGAAATTAATTAAATTGCAGAATAAGAAAAAGGAACAAAATATAAAATTGATTATTTTAATACTACTAAATACATGTTATTTTTACATATTAAATATTTAACCGAAGTCAACTAATTTAAAGCACATGAGACTTTCTTTGGAAAAATGTAAACGTTTTATACTAACAAGAAATTCAAATTGGAAATAATAGTCAAAATTTAATATTTACATTACGAATCACATGAATAATTTAATTTAAATTACAATCTTTACAACTACTTGTATTAAGTACGATGATTATGTTATATTACTTAATTCAAACGGAAAACTGGCCAATTTAAAGCTTCGCAAGATTTTGTACTACATTCACTGCAAAATATATTAAAACTTAACGTCTGAAGTAAGTATTAATGTAAAAAATTCTCTCAGTGTTTTGATGTTTTGGTTTTAAAAAGAAATATGCATTATATAGTTTCTCTATCATACCTGATGAGAAACCAATCCTAATTAAATTTCTCACTGCATTTTGGAAACCTCAAATTTAGTATTCATAATTTCTTCATCCGAATCTAAAATCGGTAGGGTTGGGTCGCTGATAGCAGCTGGGATATTTTCTTCGACCCAACGGATGTCTTCTTCAATAGAAGTGGTTGATTTAGGTTTTGGTGATGAGCTGCGATTAAGGAATCGAACTTTAACACCGTAAGCGTCACTTACGAATTGATCTTCTTCGTCGTCATCATCATCTTCAGGGTTATCCAAAAGTGGTGTAAAGGCGTAGCGTTGGTTATTATTAGTGGGTCGCCAAAGAATCATTATAACAAGAAGAATAACGGAGAAGAGAATATGCCAGTAGGCTTCATCTACCCACAATTCTTTCCAATCCTAAAATAATTAATAATATATTAATTAATATATTAGAAAACATTTACTATATGAATCCTTAATACTAAAAGATTAGATTCACTAAATACTAAAAGATTAGGGGCCAGTTTTATAAAGAAATTTAATCTTCACTTAAAATTTAGTTGTCAAGTAAATTTAATGAAATGAACAAATTCGAATCAGTTTCCATGTTCTTATGACATTTAAATCATTGCTGTCAAAAAATCGTGTTGCATTTTTTCTTTTCATTAAATTTAGTATGGAAGTAAATTTTAAGTGAAGATTCAATTTCTTTATAAAACCGGTCCTTAATTCACTATATATATTTTCTTTAATCAAAAAGCCAATCGCCATCCTTTGAACACCTCTACAGCCTGAATGGAACGACTGATTTTCGTGAAACTTGCACCAAGATGTAAGAAATTATTTTCTCGAGTGCCCTTGTAATAACACAAATTTCTGTAGGATGCATAGTTTTCGAGTAAAAAATTATTAAAGATTGAAAATTGGGACAGAAACAATAGGTCACAGTAACGATCACAGTTTTCATTGAAAAATTTAAGAAGATAAACGCTGTCATGTCATATAGTATGTCAATGTCAATGACTACAGATTATCGGTTTTCATACTTTTTAATGCAAAGAAATGTTTCAATAATATGTAATATTAAAGAAAAGATGATAAAATTAACGAGGTAGTTATATACAATGATTTTAAGCCATGTTTTATATTAATGTATTATATATTTTATTTTGTAAATAGAATATTGGAAAATGAATAAGGAAACACGTCGAAAAGGATCAGAAAGTCAGAATTATTATGACAATCGATCGGAGTACATATATAAAATTAAAAAGATAAACATTGTCATCCGTCATATTGGATGTACGTATAGTCTATCATAAAACACTATCGGCGGAGCCCTAGGCTGAACTCGGCGAAGCCGAGTTTAGGCTAGTTTAAATACTATTAAATGAAATAAATTGGCTGCTCTTATCTCGATGGCTGAAATGATCTTCCATTTAGCGTATAATTGCTATGTATCACTCAATAGGGGTTTTCAAGTCCATGGCTTTTAAAAAAATACTTACTGGATACCAATGTCCAACATGTATAAGTACTATTAAGTTTATTTTTTGACATTTCTTACAACCAATGAAATGTTCCATTTTGTGTCACTTGTCTGCGTTATTATACTGAGAATAAAGCGCTGGAGATTATTCCCGGGAATAATCTCTGCAGCTTTTGTTTTTGTTGACATATGTCAGATAGTAATGAACACATTTTTGTACCATTTCTAATCATGAAATAAACCAAAAATTATAGAAACCACTTCTAGAAATACCATAATTAGCAATTATATCTTTTGATTATTTATTTTGCATTGTTAAAGTGTGTTCTATACTCTATCCGTTTTAACTATAGAGCGTTGGGTGAGATAGGGCTAAAGATTTTAGCTCTCTGATTGGTTCAAATGTGAACCGAGTTTACACAGTAAAATAATTGACGCGAAATTTAAATTTGCTTGACAACTGTATCAATTATTTTACCGTCTGACATAAAATATATAAATGTCAACAAAGTTAATAGTACACGATTTATTACATATTATCCATTTCTGTGCAGTTCTGTTTCGTTGGTTTTTCTCGTTTATGTAGTTTTCATAGTGTTTTGTCGTTATGTTTCATATTACATAGTTTTCATTTTGCGCGTTTTCTTAGTTTTTAATTAGTAGTTCGTTAGTTTTGTTACTGTTCTCTTCGTTAATATTATGGATAAAAATCCTGAACCAGGCTGTGCGAATGTTTTAAAATATCCAAAAGGAAAAGTCCTCCGAAGCGGGCAAAAAAGTGGCGGATAATTTATACTGGACATATCGTGCCACGAATGCATATTCCAAATTAGGAAGTGTCCAAATTGTGGCATCAGAACTGGACATAGGACGATGTAATATTTGGAAAGCTATAAAAGAACATGAGGAAAAAGGGTCATTCGGATTACCCCAGGAACAAAGAAATTTGTTAGAACATTATTTTCTTCATATTTAACGGTGTATATAGTTTATACATATAATGTATATATTTTAGAGTGTAAATATTTATATTTCAAAGGTGAATTATATTTTTATTTTACGTTTTCTTTAAAATTTATTTGAATAATGTGGTTTTTATTTATGCATGCCCCTTTCGCCGATATGTAGAGAAAGGTACGGAGATTATAAGTAAGTGTATGCATAAAAACACAAAATAGATAAACACATGTACGTACAATACAAAATTACTGAAAATTACTGTCAATTAGAAAGAATTTTTTAAATCTAGGAATGGCGCCAAAATTTGAATTCTTTATTTAATACATGTAAAAACGGCCGCGCTCGAAACGCCATCTAGTCTATAGTTAAAACGGATAGAGTATAGTTAATTAGGACAGTAGATAGCGTTACAATAACATGACAGCCCTACGGGCTTTCGTCAATATTGCCTGGCAACCAATTTTCGAAAAATCTGATAAATTATTTTCAATTTATTCGGTGCTATTCTGTAGCTTTATCATTATCTGTTATGGATCGTTAAATTAATGACAATTGTTTATTTTTAATGATCAAGATATCGATTGTTTACAATCATTTTCTTTGTCATTTATTTGACAAATTTACGCATTTCGCGCTCTTATGAACTTAGCAGTCATTTACCAATAAGTATTTCAATTCTTTAATTATTCACTCACAGAATAGTGAAAAAAAATGTTTAACAATATAAAATGTACGTACCTAAAATTTTCCAAAAAAGAAAAACTACATAATTTAAGAAGAGTAATATAAAATATTTTTTAGTTTTAAATAATTATATAGGCACATTGTTCTATTGAGCCCCTTAATTCGCAATCGAAATTAACAATAGGGGCGCTGATTTCCGAAACAAGATGGCCGCCATACGATGGGTTTGACATGACAGTTCACATTGTTCACTGTTTTGTTGACTGCGTATACAGAGTTTAAAAACTTATTTATATGAAGGCGCTAAGTTAAAATATTTAATTATTAATTACTACACTACAAACTCAGCTGTCACTTATTTAATATGGTGCTTGTACGATTGCTTTTCGTAGTACTGCTTTGCGCCACTACAGGGAATTTTTTAATCTACGATTGCGAATACTATTATTTTTTATTGATTACAACAAATGATATTTTGATTATTGCTCAAGAATACTCATTGCACAAATTATTTCATCACTATTTTATTAATAACAATTTGCGAAGAAAAAAATACAATAAAATTGTGGTGGAATTTATAAATGTATAGTTTCGAAGGGGCCTCGCATGTCATAATAATTGCTCTGGTCCTCGCAGTTTCTAGCAGTGGCGCGGGCGCGGCCCCCGGATGTCATTTCTACCATTTCGCAGATGTGGCTTGAGTGTTATGATTAAATATTGGGCGAGTTCTCGGATAACTTAAAAAATTTGTTTAAAATTTTCATCGCGTAAGGATAAAGGGTCACTTGTATTTATTTAGTGCCTTGTTGTCATTTGTTGTGAATACATAACCTAAATCTATAAACAATATAAAAATGTAAATACTACGAATTATATTATATTATATGCTTACTTGTATATTCTTTCAATTATGTATATTGCATTAAAAGTACGGGCGATATATAATTCTAACTGATACTTTTATCTGATTTTGACATTTGTTATCTATCATTAATATGATAACGACAGCATATTACTGATCGATAAATTTCAGTGTGTTATCGACTATCATTAACCAATTTTAATGATCAAGTGACTTACAGAATCCCAATTTAAATTGCCTCGATAATGATTGAGTTACAGAATAGCCCCGATTGTCACTCTCCTGGTATATTATTACAGAAGTAATTTATATTGGAAGACCGTTACTCAGAACTTTACGGGCGTGCACGGTACCTAACGAGCGTTAGAAGCGAGCTTGTTATTCGTGCGATCACCATTCAAAAGAATATGAAATAGTGTCCTAAAGAAGTATAAAGCAAAAATACATATTGTCAGACTAATTGTTAAGTAATTTGTAAAAATAAAAATTAACCCAATTTGAATTTTTGTGATTGTAGAGATCTATGCTTTTTTCAGGAAAACAAATACAAGACATTTTTAATGGGGCAACTTCACCTTAATTTAAGCGACTTCGCATCTCTTAAGATAATCGAAATGTCAATGATGAGGATAGAAAACCGGACCCGCTATATTTTCAAAAGTTTTGAATTTACATTCGCCTCAACCATAGAACCACATATTAACTACTAGTAGGTTTAAGCAATTAAATAAATATTACTCACCGTTAAACACACTGCTAATTTATGCGCCCTTATGGAATAAATCATAAATATAACACTGGCTATAACCGAGAATATCAAAGTATTTGTGAAGTGTTTATAGAGCGACAGTTTGACCATATTCCTACGAAGTCGTAACGTTCTTGTAGTCTGTACAAGTGAAGTGAAAATCCACCAGCAGATAGCAGAATCCAAGATGGCTAGAGGGATGCTGGCAATGAGAATCTCGCGACTCCGATCATGCATCACCCGAAGGTAGCTCTCAATAACGGCGAGAATGAAATACAAGACACCTGCTCCAACCACTCGATGCAACATAGGGCCCAATCGAGGTCTACAAGAAAAATAAGCGAATGAAATGATAATCCATTCAACTATATTACATTTATTTGAAGAATAAAGAGAAGAAACAGAAGTAACTTTTTTTCAAAGCGAGAAATTTGTATTTTTAAATTTAAAACCCAATGGAGTATTCTATTATTAATTTTTTTCTCTGAAACTCATATATTTGTTTTATCTAAATCTAAAATTTTGTGTTCTTTTTTATTCAATTTGAGTGATATGAATTTTTAAATATTAATTGAAAATGTTAATTTTATCGCATGTGACAGGAGCTGATGACGTTTAAGAAATATATAAAAATAGAAAACCTGTAATCACACAAAATATAATAAAAATAACTCGAACAAGACAGTTGATTCGACGTCAATGGCAGAAAACCGGCTTTCTGTTAAAAGGACAGTTATATGTACAAAATTTGTTAGAAATGTCATCAGTTGCTCGTACGTCACAAACTACGTGATAACTTTTTAGCGCCAAAATAAATTACAAGAAAACTCCTGTTGGAAAAAATAAATTTTGATTTTTTTACACTACTCAGTTATTATTTAGCAAAATTCACAATGTTATACGATTTTTTACCTTAAATTTTACTACATTAGAAAAAATACTCCATTGCGTTCTTCCAATAATATACCTAGTAATGTTTTTTTTTTACATGACCATAATACCACAGTATTTGTATATCGAAAAGGGTATGAAAACGTATTTTGGCTAAAAAAAATTGACAACACGAGACTAAGCTATTTTTCTCCCAGTTTTAGGGCCGGTATTATAAACGTTCAGTTAAATTAAATTTAATTAAATGAAAATATACCATACGACTTTTTGACAGGAATAATTTAACACGTTAACGACCACGGCTAAATTTGAAGACTACTCCTGGACCAGGGTAATTTTTGTTGAATTTTCGTAAAAGGAAGTAAAATAATATTTTTTCTTTAGATAAAAGTTGTTGGGAAGGAGTTTTTAACAAAAATAGGTACACGCGGTCTGATTTAAAAAATATATATACAGAATGTTTCTCGGATACGAGACAACCAGTTTATTTTCTTTATTATTGGAAATAGAAGAAAATCATTCAAATAAAAGTTGTGACATTCACTTATTGAAGAAAAGATTTTTTTTAACCAATAGTTCTCAAACTATAACTTAAAGTTATATTTTTTTAAGTAAGATGGTATATATTTTTTAGACCTATTCAATAGAGTATTTTTTACTAAATGCAACCAGGTAATCAGTTTATATCCTTATATTACATGCATAGCCTACTGAAAAATAATTATAAATATAAAATTTATTTAAATTTCAATTGCATTTTTCTCAAAAAATTTGTCATGTAAGAATATAAAATGACTACACGGTGGAATTCAAAAAATACTCTATCGAATGGGCCTAAAAAATATATACCATCCCATTTAAAAAAATATTACTTTATGTTAAGTTTGAGAACCACTGGTTAAAAAAATTCTTTTCTTGGATGGACCTTTTACATCAATAGAGAAACATAGACAAAAATGACATATGTAGTGCGCAGTAAGTTGTTTGCGCAAAGGAGGCCAGTTACATTTCAAATAAAATTACAAATGGTGGAAAATAAAAACTCTGATAAAAACTTAACTTTATTAAATAATACCAGGAAAACTTGGAGAATAACAGGCTGATGAAAACATTTGAAAATTGTTTTATTACATAGCCGACGTTTTGGCACCAAATATGCCTTCTTCAGGGAAAAGTCATATTTGGTGCCGAAACGTCGGCTATGTAATAAAACAATTTTCAAATGTTTTCATCAGACTGTTTTTCTCCAAGTTTTCCCAGTATTACTTTGATCCAGTCGAGGAATACATGTTTTATTAAATAAATTCACTCAAAGCGTTTGTGATGAATATTTTTAAACAAGAGGAAGAGGAGACGGAAATCAGAAAACTGAGTATTTGTTCTAGAAAATGCGAAATAAACACCACATAAATTGACAGATAAGAAAGTAACAAATAAGAATAAAATTGTTTTTTTTTCTTCTTTTAAATATATATTTTTCTCATTATTAATAATTTCCTTATAAATCAAAGACAAAATTAAGTTTTTGTGTTGTTCATAATTTTTTATCAACAATAAATGCTTGTTCTTTTTATCATTTTACTTGACAACATGGTGCCTCCTCATGTGTAGTTCCTAAGAATTTCGTTATGTGGCGCATTGAAAAATGACGTCAGGGTGCAATAAAAACGTAAAAAGTCCATAAGTGAATGTCCCCCTTCATCTACTACAACTTTTATTTGAATTATTTTCTTCTATTTCCAATAATAAAGAAAATAATCGAGGTATCCAGTGTCCGAGAAAAACCCTCTATAAGTTCAGACGATGTGTACCATATTGGGTCACTATTTTAATAAATTATAAAGAATCAGACAAAGAAGCAAACAGTATAGCAGCTTAAAAAATAAATAAATTCTAACCAAAATAAATAATATCATTGGCACACCCAGAAATAGGTAATTTTTATTTTTTTATGTCATTTAAAGAACGAAAATTCAGTCAAAACGTATCAATAACTTTTCGTTCAAATACTGTTTATCTCAAACAGCTAAATTCGAGTCCAATGCTTAAATTTGTCTACTCAAGCTTAGTTCACGTGATTTAATAGAAATAAATAAGAAATTTAAATGTTTATATTTTTCCTGCAAGCAATTATATTCAATTTGTTACTTTTTTATCAGTTTAATAATAATAAATGGAAGAATGGAAAATAATCCGACACGCAGTCTTATATAAATTATTATTTATAAATGGTACTGCGTTTATAATAAATAACATTTTGTATTATCCCAAAAATCTTTTTGCAAACTTATCAAATACTATCATTTTTTGTGGTTTAAAGAAATATGTATATATTTTTCCTGTTATGCAATTTTGTGCAAAATATGATAAAATTTTACGCAAAAATTGATTTGGCAACACAGGCAAGGTACACAAGCTGTATACTTGGCAACCTTGTGGGGCCCTACAAGCACTTGTCAAAGTCACGTGTCTGCCCGTGCCTCATTCCAATTAAGAATAGAGCGCGAGCGACCTTGAAGTGCTTGGAATCTGCTGATTTGTGTGCACGTGTCAATTTGACAAGAACAATGTTATTTTGACAAAACTAATATTTTGATTTATTTTGGTTTTGAACTGCTAAAATGGTATTATTTTTCGATATTTAAGCAGTAAAATACATGAAATTATAAATAATAACATCTTAACAGTTCAAAATTAAAATAAGTTAAAACATTGGTTTTGTCAAAGTGACACTCGCACACTTATAGTATGTTCCGTAATGCAGCCGGTTCGACCGGATTTACGGTTTTGTGTTCCGTAAGTCCTAAAATTATTTACCGGTATCTATTTGGAACGCGGTTCCTGAAAAAAGTTGGTAAAAAGTCGGACCACGGCAACCACGAAATAATCCCGGTTCATAACAAAATCAAACGATATCCGTCAGTGTCAAATTTCTAAACCGCATTTTTATACTATGTTCCGTAAGTCAAGCAAAAAACCTGTATCTTGATTGCTGGTACACCATGGCTCCTGAATATTTTCATCTATTTCGGAACAGATTGACATTAATTCATATGACATTTAAAATTGACACAACCTAACAAAAATACAAATGAACTAAGTGAATGATAACGTTGAATAATGCCAATAAAAATAATGCAATCACCAATATCTCAAATATAAATAATGTTTTCATACTTACATCTATAATAATTATTAGTAATACCACTAAAAATGCGGTTTAGAAATTTGACACTGACGGATATCGTTTGATTTTGTTATGAACCAGGATTATTTCATGGTTGCCGTGGTCCGACTTTTTTCCAACTTTTTTCAGAAACCGCGTTTCAAATAAAAACCGGTAAATAATTTCAGGACTTACGGAACACAAAACCGTAAATCTACTATTAGTGGTATTACTAATAATTATTATATATGTAAGTATGAAAACATTATTTATATTTGAGATATTGGTGATTGCGTTATTTTTATTGGCATTATTCAAGAATCATTCATTTGTATTTTTGTTAGGTTGTGTCAATTTTAAATGTCATATGAATTAATGTCAATCTGTTCCGAAATAGATGAAAATATTCAGGAGCCATGGTGTACCAGCAATCAAGATACAGGTTTTTTGGTTGACTCAGGTTGACTTACGGAACATAGTAATAGTTGATTCCAAGCCCTTACTCGAGTCACGTGTCCGCTCGCGCCCGATAGACTTAGGATAAAGATATCCTTACGATTCCAACTTCTGATTGACATAAACGCATACATACGTATGCATACACACTTTTCCTGTTATTCGATTTTGTGAAAAATATAATATAATTTATCTCTAAGTTATAATCAGTAACATTTTATATTATCCCAAAAATGTTTTTTTTTTTTATCAAAATACTATCAGTTTTTGTGGTTTAACGAAACATTTACATATTTTTCCTGCTATGCAATTACTATGTTATTGTAACTAATCAATTAGAAAAACACGATTACATTATATAATATAAAAATATACTTACTTTACAATACCAAATCCAAGACTGACTATGATTACCAGCATCCGTGCCAGGGTTCGTTTTCCACATGACACCCATTCGGCTAGTAACATTGCACCATTTACATTAATACCAGTTGTATTAACACTATGATATTCAGCGTAGAATGTGGCTTTTTCTAACATTCCTAATAAGATTACACCACCAATCCAAAACTGAATCCTCAGCAAATCTCTCCATTGCAAAAATGAAACCATAAGCCAAACAATTCCAAAAAATACGTAAACTAGACACATACTACCGTAAAACTGAAAAACATGATTAATAAATGTGATTCTAAAATAATAACTACAATACTTACAGGTAACAACGGCCAATCAACAGCTGAAAGATAGCCGTAAGTTCCCACCATGTCAATATGAACGGAGGCATTATATGCTCCCTTACTTCTAATATGTAAAATTAGAACGTAAACTCCATCTCGATCGACTTCATAAACATGTAAATCTGGGGCCTACAAAATGAAAATTAAATTAAAGTTTCTCTCTAAATATGAAATCAAAATACCGGTTTCGGAACTTGAAAACTTTGCTTGTTTGAAATCGCCTTTCTAACTTTTGGATGAATAATATCCTTATCAGTTTTTGGTGTTAAAGCTCGGTTTGAGAGGTGCGGTAACTGAATGTGACCATCACAATGATGATTTGTTATTGATTGAACATAATTTAACGTCCCATTATCGTAAATCCCCGTATTTTGAGATTCCATAAGCTAAAAAATATAACAATTAAACTATATAAAAATATAACAAATACAATTATTTTACCGCTAAGCCAGTCTTCAAATTTTCTTCAAAATCCCAGCATACTGATCTAATAAGATTCCATGTAACCGTTATATTGGTATCAACATTGGCTTCACATTGTACTGAAATTCAGAAAGTTCATATTATTTTAATTTTAAGTAATTTTACTTTATATTTACTTTGTATATATAATTGTGATCCTTTATATAAACTTTTCGCTAAAGATAACCTGTCATTCGCATCCTACAAATAAAACTTCTTTCTTTACATATAACAAATCTTTATTTTTTAACACACTTACATGAATTTCGAAATCATACTTCCCTGGATCTGGTAAAGTGCAATGAACATAAATAAACGAATTTATCATGAAAATTAAACTTAATACTGACGATGAAGTCATCTTAATGATTTTATTAAACTCAATAACTTCTACATTTATAATACTATTTTAAATATAAATCATTTCATTTATTAATTTCATATAGTTTGTAACATCCCAAATTAATCACGTTTTAGTTAAAATCATGCAATACTATGATTTCGCCGAAATCGTCATGACATGACAAACTGTCAAACAATGTAATGCAACCAACAACGCCTGTGCCACTGCCAACAACCAATGTAGCAATATCTCATTGGTTGAATATGTTCAAATATCAACCCGCTTTTAGTTTTAACCAATAATATCAAAAGATAATAATAGCGCTTGCGCACATTCGTTGTTTAACGCGTCAAAGATGAAAATAAGTAAAGGTGGCTACACACGCTCCGGTTTACCGGAGCCGGAGAAGTTTGCTTTAATGTAAGCCGCCTTGAGGTAAACCTGAGTATTCACCATGAGGCCAAAGCACAAAGAGGCCGCAGGAAATCGAATCGAATATCTGTTTGTTCGCCGAAAGGTAAGTGCAAGTACTATTGGGATATTTCACTACGTACAGATGGCGTTCGCCAAATCTTCGCCTTCGACGCGCACTCTATATGGCGACCGAGACTTTCAAATAGTTGCTGACGCGACCGCAATGGACTTTTTCAATTTAACGGCTATCTCTTTCTATCGCTGCAAATAGCAAGAAAATGGCGCGAACAACTGCCAGTTAGCCCAACTGCATTTTTGACGTTTCATTTGACAGCCCGTCAAATGAAACGTCAAAAATATTGCAGTCATTAAAGTACCTGTATTTTCAGTGAAAATTTGCATCGTTAGACATTTTAACACTTCAATAAAAGCTATTGTAACTTATTTCGATAAGAGTTTTTAAAGTTATCTGAGATATTCTCACATTTTACGTCTAAATTTTTAAGAAACAAACACCATAGATCTCAGTTGTTCTTACTATGCGCATATCCCTATCGCGCATATTTTTTATCTCTTTAAATTCAAAAGGTCTATTTCACCACTATCGCTTCAAATAGTTGTGAGCCGTGCCGCGATTGGCGCTGATAACACAATAAAAATTTTGAGTTTTCAAGATGGTGACAATGTCAGTTGCACTCATGTTTAGTGCTGTTGATTTTGGAAAAAATAGAATTCGAAAATTCAGTTGAAAAATAATTCGAAAATTCGGATTTCAAAGTTTAATCTAAATTCGAATTTCAAATTTTTAACAAAGTTCGAATTTCATATATATTCAAATTTCCAATTTCGAGTGTTTACGAAGTTAGAATTACATATTTTCAAGTGTTAGTTAATTTTTACACTGCTTTGTTATTATTAATTTCAGAAAATATATTTTCAAATTGTACTTCGCGGCGACATGTTAATTAAGAATATTTTACTTTCAACAAATAAGCGACAAATATCGGTGCTTCATTTATCGAATTACAAAATTTGAAATTTTTTCCGAATTTTGACTTCGAAATTCGTAATTCGAAAAAGTATAAAGCTTATTTTTCGAATTTCGGATATTTCAAAATTCGAAATTTAAAAATTCGAATTTTGTCAACAGCTACTCATGTTTTCGCTCTTGAAGTGTCTACATCGGTTTATCGAATCCTTTTCTGTGTATATCTGTTTGCGATTCAGTTTTGTTGTTTATTAAGTACTTTTGTTGTTTGCTTAGTGCTTTTTGTTGTTTATTAAGTAGTTTCGTTGTTTGTTTAGTGTTTTTCGTTGTTTCTTAAGTTCTTTTTGTTTGCTAAATACTTTTTGTTGTTTGTTAAATTCATTTTGTTGTTTGTTAAATATTTTTGTTGTTTGTATTTTATAATTATACCAAACATATTAATCATGTTTTAGAAGATGAAATTTCTAAAGAGAAATCAAATGACATTGTAGTCCAGAGTGCTATTAATTATTGTAAAAAAATAGAATAGCAAATAAATCAAATGAACAGTTTTCAATTTGTTTTCTTTTTCTCCTTATTGAAATTCTATTTAAATCAAATAATAATACATCTATGATTCGTTCAAAAAACTTTATATCTCGGCGCATCCGCACGGCACGGTAGTTGTACATTTTTATAGACTGCGCCTTCTATAGGTCAGTATATCTTTTTCTATGGCCTTGCACTTTTGTTTAACTTGAAGGGTCAACTATGTACAACAACATTGTAACTTCAACTGACAAAGTTACACATTGTACATGGGGAAGAAGCTTCAGTATGTAAATGTAATGTAAATACTACCTCCATATTTATTCTTACTTCCATGGGTAGAGCTCTCCGGAGCGTGTGTAGCCTCCTGAATTTTGGTTTTTTCACTCTGAATTAAACGGAATAAATCAAAATACTTTTATTTTATACAAGAGAAAATTTTTTTTGGAAATAAATAAAATATGCAATTTAAAATAGTTTATTCCTTCCAGTTTTTTTTCTACCACTCAGTGACATCTACAAAATGATTTTAGAACCATGAACTGATCATATGATATGACACAAGGACAGAAGTAGGAAATGTGCCGAAAAGTCAAATGTCAAAAAAAGATAAAATGGCCATGAAATGAGTCATTTTGTAACAACAACAAAATATTATTATCAATATGAAATTGCATTGTCGTAAACACATGGGCATTAGTTTTTAAAATGGATATCTCAGTGAATAGACGCCCTTTATTACAAGAAACAGATAGTGACAGTGATGTACAACATGAAATTGTTGATTCTTCAAACCCTAACGAATTACCAGATTTATTTACAAAAGACAACAAACCACTTTTTAGAACTCCTGAGCCTGTGGATAAATACTATACATGTTACTTGATATTTTATCTTTTAGGAATTACTACCCTGTTACCATGGAATTTCTTTATAACAGCTGATGATGTAAGTATTATTTTATTTTTAACCGTGTGCACTATGGATTATAAATAATGTGATTAAAAAAATTATTTCATCAAAGTGGGGGATGAAAACAATTCCTCCTTATCTCTGAATTAAATCTGTCAGAATTACCATTTATAATTTTAAACAAGATATGTCACCAATTTAGCACATTATATCTATCCTTGTTTTACACGGCACACTTTGATTAAAGTTTTTTGAATCCCACGTTACTGTATTGCACGCTGCATTGTTATTCATTTTTTCTACGATCATAAAAAATTGCGAACAAGTGTATTGCGGAGCGTGCATTTTTTTTACGTTACTAATGGCAACGTGGATTAAAAAATGTAGACTACTATGAGAATAATACGACTACTATGTAAATTCCTATTTGACAATAATTGGTGACAATTTTTATCACAATATTGTTTCTAATTTTATATGTCTGTGTTGAATAAAAATTCATCCCAGAAAAAATATTAGACCAAATTGCGCACTCTTCTTTATCTAAAGAACATTATCAAAAAATAACAAGATAAAGAGTGACATATTTAATTTAATTAGAAAAGATACAAGCTATTTCAATGGTCAGAGACGATCACTAGATTAAAGAAGAGTGCTAAATTCGGCCTATTATGTAGGTGTTCGGATTTCGAATACCACCATTGGAATCTCGGAAACTTATAAGAGATACGAGATGTGACATGTGGTGCGCCTTTAGGGGGGCATCTTTGATGTGCTTTTGTTTTGACAAAAATTCTCATTGGTTACTAGAAAATGATGGAAAATTGAATTTGGTCGATATTTTCATTCTGAAATTACTTCTAAACTAGCAGTAATCGAGAAAAATGTTTCAAATAAAAAAGTTAGATATTTTTATTGTCTATACAGTGGCGAACGAACACGAAAATAATTTTTATATCGGTAAATTTTCGTAATATACCGAACACAAACTTCCATTTTTTAAATGGAACCCATATTTTATTTTTTTACTCTAAAAAATACTTATTTTTCTCTCTTTCGATAGGTACAAGGGGTATTGTGTTTTAAATTTATTTTACTCTTAAAATGTTAGATTTTTCATGATATTTCTTATTTTTGTCAGTAATTTCATTAGTTTTTTAAACCAGTATTTTATTTTACTTAAATAAATTATTTTATAACTACCTTGTTTCATAATTTAATTTTAACTTTATGCTTTCTAATTCACGTAAGTAGGTATACCAGACATGATCTAAAAATTATTTAAAGCACAAAAACCCTTACACAAATCGAAAGAGAAAAAAATAAGCATTTTTTGAAGTAAAAATCATATATGGTTCCATTTAAAAACCAAATGTTTGTTATCTCAAAAAATTTACCGATAAAAAATATTTGCGTACTGGATAGGCAATAAAAGTATCTAACTTTTTATTTGAAGCATTTTTTTCGATGGCTGATAGTTAGAAGTAACTTCAAAATGAAAATATCGACCAAATTCAGTTATCCGCTATTTTTTAGTAACCTATGAGAATTTTTACCAAACAAAAGCACATTTAAAATGACCCCCCAAAGGCGCACCACATCCCATTTAACCGAAGTCGCATTTCTTATAGTATCCGAGATCCCAATGGTGGCCTTCGAAATCCGGACACCCTGTATAGTATAACGCTTAGGAAAAAAAAGGCAGAATTTATATCGCTATCTTAAACCAACACTCGTGAAATGAACTATACCTCATTTCACGTAAGAAAATAGTGATGGGAAGATAGGTGCAGTTTGATCTTGTTGTTTGATTGGATAATATCGGGGTATTATCCAATCAAAAAACAAAATCAAACTGCATCTATCTTTCCATCACTATTTTCTGCCAAGAAATAAAATATAGAAGGGATAGGGACTATGTTCATATGGCATTATTTTCTCAAAATGACCTCAGGAATATGCAGTTTGTTTCGCTAGTCCTGAATCACCTTGTATAATATACTCATATAAAATATTATTTTTAGTACTGGATGTATAAATTTCGAAATGTTGAAAATGATAACATTACCCACTTGGCCGTCACACCAGGAAATAGAACTCCTTTGCAAAAAGAATTTACTTCATACTTAAGTATTGCATCTGCGGTACCAAATACAGTCTTTTTAATTTTAAGTACTTATATTAATCGAAAGTAATAATTCGTACTTGTAAGTAATTCATTAATTTCATTGAAAATATTTTTTTTTAGGATCTCACTACAATTACGTATGATAGGCTCATTGGTTGTGATAATTATATTTTTTATTGTCGCTACTATTTTTGTCAATATTAATACTGATAAATGTAAGTATATATTACTTTTTATTCTTTAATATATTTTAATTCTAATTTATTTATAGGGCAGGAAGAATTTTTTATAATTACGATGACTATTGTTGTTATATTAAACAGTAAGTTCGTATCAGAACATGAAAAATGTGATAATAATATATACATATTTTTTTTCAGTTGCGTGTGCAATTCTCTCAGGAAGTATTTTTGGTATAGTTGGAAAATTTACTCCAGCCTATATAACTGCTGTTATTAGTGGTCAGGCTTTAGGAGGTATTTTTACTGCCTTGATTCAAATTTTATCATTAGCTACAGGAGAATCATCGACTCACAGTGCATTTATGTATTTTATGATTGGGAATTTTATATTAATTCTGACCAGCGTTTTGTATTTAATCCTCGCGAAATCAGTATTTTTTCAATATCATCTCGGAGATAAATCTGAAATGGAACCTACGTCCATACAAACAGAAATCCGGCCGCCAAGACTGTCTTATATCACTATTTTTTCGAAAATTAGTATTTATGGTATATCCGAATGGCTTGTGTTTGTTATAACTCTATCAATTTATCCTGGAGTTACAGTTCTAATTGAATCTCAATATAAGGGAATTGGAAATAAATGGGCTGGTAAATATATATAATATCATTATAAAATTATTTGTTTGATAATTACAATTTTGTTTTAGATATGTATTTCGTGCCTGTAGTCAGCTATTTAATATTTAGTACAGGTGATTATGTTGGCCGACTTCTCGCTGGATATTTTCAATGGGTAATAATATACAGGTATCAGGATTTCGAAGGCTACCATTGGGGTCTCGAAAACTACCAGAGATACAATTTCAGTTCAATGGGAAGTGGGACATATGGTGCGCCTTTGGGGGATCATCTTAGATATGCTTTTGTTTTGTCATAAATCTCATAGATTACTAGATACTGGCGGAATACCGAATTTGGTCGTTTTTTACCTTCCGTCATCTTTGGGTAAAGAAGGTATAGGTCCGTATTCTTACCTCTTGAAGTAGCGCTACTTCGGAAGTAGCGATTTTTAAAATTTTGTTCGATTTTATGAATATACAAGAATAGGTTACATTTTTTTATAAATTACATCTATAATATTTGAAAAAAGTGGAATTTACAATTTAATTTATTTTTATTTCTTTAATTTGTAAGATTCAAGTTGACATTTGTCAGTTCAAGTAGCGATTTTTCGGAAGTAGCGCTACTTCAAGAGGTGAGAATACGGGCCATAGTCTTTGATCAAAAAATTCAATGATGTGTTTTTAATGAATAAGCACATTTTAGGGTCCCTAGAATACGATTTTACTATTTTTCGGATCGCATAATCGCCAATACCACCTTTCCATAAATTATAATTTTTGCGTATTCCTTTATAGAATCTTTTAGAGTAAAATCACTTAAAGAATGTGACAATGACGTCACGACTGCTGTGCAAAATTAATTACTTGTACAGGGTGTAAATCGAAAAGTGAAACAGAGGAGTTTAACATGGGAAATCAATTTTTCTTTGCGCAAACATTACCTAATTATTTTATGCAAAAAAAACCAAATAAAAGTTATAGAGATTTAAATGCAGCATCTAAACCATGTGAAACAATTTTTTTATCTCCATATAAACGTAAAAATTAATTACAAAGTTACAGTTTTTATGAGCTTTTTGTCTAAGCTCATAAAAACTAACTTTATAATGAATTTTTACGTTTATATGAAGAGATAAAAAAAATCGTTTCACATGATTTAGATGCAGCCTTTAAATCTCTATAACTTTTATTTAAAGTAGTTTTGCATAAAATAATTAGGTAACGTTTGCGCAAAGAAAAGTTAATTTCCCATGTTAAACGCCTATGTTCCACTTTTTGATTTACAACCTGTACAAGTAATGAATTTTGCGCAGCAGTCGTTACGTCAGTGTCACAATCTTAAAGTAATTTTACTCTACAAGAAACTTTCTGTATGGAATTTATACAAAATACACAGAACTGACTGAAGGAAATATGGAATCTTTTGCAAGAAACTTACTAAACTATTATTCACGAAAGAGGACTATTCATGGTCATTTGTGAGCCGTCTGATATAATATTACTTGCAGATAACTTCATTTCGTTTGCATAGGCGTGCAACATGAAATATTTTAACTGAAAAAATAAGAATAATTCATTTGAAAATGTTTCTTTCCAAATAATGCCTTTCTGAAAGATTTATGTTCTTCACTTATGTTTTTGCAAAATACAAAAACAGACTTAACTTATAAACCAAGGAATAATAATTTCATTTAAACGTCAACGCCACTGGGTAAATATTAGCACAGAGGGCAGTGTAGTAGATAATTAGGTATCTGTAATTCTACGACATATGTCATTATTATTTATAGTGTGTTAGAAAGCAATGGCACTATTTACGTATATCTGTCACACCACATAAATTAAATAGACATAGGTCAAATAATCTTTCTCTTTCTAATACAAAATGTTGCTAAGCTACTGTTATAAAGTGATGTGTATTCTTTCTTCGAACAAATGACCTTGAATAGTCATCTTTCGTGAATAATAGTGTATGTGGAATTTGTACAAAATACATAGAACTGACGGAAGGTAATGTGCTGGCCACATCAGATTTTTTCATTTTGAAATTCTAAACTATCAGCCATCGAGAAAAAAGTTTAAAATAAGTATTTTTATTGTCTATCCAGTGGTTTACGAAAAAAATCAGTTTTCCGCGACTATCTAGTAACCTACGAGAATTTTTGGCAAAACAAAAGCACGTCTAAGATGGTCCCCAAAGGCGCACCACATGTCCCATTTAACCGAAGTCGTATCTCTTATAGTTTTCGAAATCACACTGGTGGCTTTCGATATCCGGAGATGCTGTACAATAGTAAATTTATTATTTTAATATTTTTATTATAGCCCCGTCAGAAAGGATTATTGATCCTTGCCTTAAACTTTATACGTTTTGCATTCATTCCACTGTTATTACTGTGCAATGCACAACCAAGGCACCATTTACCTGTATTGATAAGAAATGATATATATTATGTTATCATAATGTGTTTATTTTCTTTATCAAATGGCTATCTTGCCAACATTGCTGTTATTTACGCGCCCAGGTATTCGAATTATAATTTCAATTTAGGTAAACATTAACAAATATTATGTTGAGTAGGGTCGTTGATCATCATGAGAAAGAGGTTGCGTCGTCCATGATGGGCGCTTTTTTGGGAGTTGGCTTAGCTATGGGATCTATTTTAAGTTTATTGATGGTTAAACTATTATAATTATACGTATGTTTTTAACGTATATATGTATATCAGAATAGTAAAATTATATGTATATTTATTTTTTGTGAAAATATATATTGTATATGTGCATAAAAATATTGTAATTTATTTATTAGCTTGTGATTTTTCATTCATTTTGACATTTTCTAACAATTTTGACATTATTTACGATTATTAATAAAATGTGTGGCATCAATTTTCTAAAATAATTTTTAGTATATTATTTTTAGTCAAGTTTGTGATTAATCAGGACATATTTTGTACATTTTGGTTATGTTATGTCCTATATTCCAATCTTATTTTATGGTTAACTATATAATATTTAAGAAGAAATATGAATTTTATCACAGATTGACTAATTTATTTTGTGAAGAATGTGTGTAACATATTAGATTTGCATATTTTACAATCACTGAACTACGTATCATTTATTTGTCAGCATGGAGGTTACGTATATTATTAAATGTTCTATAAATGTGTTTAGTATTTTTTTACAATTGAAATTTGCTATAAATATGTAAAATGACAAGATAATGGAATGGAACCCTTTTTTGCAGATGTAAAACTGCATAAGAATGTATTGGATAACAAGTATTGAAGGGGGCCCTAGAAGAGTCAACCATGCAGCTGCATTAGTTGGAAACTACATTTATTCATTTGGTGGTTACTGTACGGGCGAAGATTCGAAAGAATTTCGTCCTATGGACGTACATATGTTGAATATAGAAACGTTTCGATGGACACGAATCCCTTTAGTACAACTGGATGGCCTTTTCGTCCCTTTTCAAAGATACGGCCATACAGCTGTAGCATACGGAAACAAGATTTATATTTGGGGAGGAAGAAATGATGAATTTGCATGTAATATACTTTATTATTTTGATACAACAACCCATTGTTGGAATACTCCAGAAGTGAAAGGTATGATTCCTGGGGCTCGAGATGGCCATTCTGCTTGTCTGAGTGGACATCATATGTATATTTTTGGTGGTTTTGAAGAGGAAGAAGAATCATTTTCTCAAGAAGTGTATATGTTAGATTTGAAAGAATTTTGTTGGACATATGTGTCTACTCTTGGTTCACCGCCCAGTTTTCGAGATTTTCATACGGCTGTAGTATTAAAAAACAGAATGTACATATTTGGAGGACGAGGAGATCGTAGTTATCCTAATATTAGCAACGAAGAGGTTTATTCTTCTCATGTAATTTATTTAGATTTTGATACTGGAAGGTGGCATCGACCATATACGTCTGGAGATGAGCCTACTGGAAGGAGAAGTCATTCTGCATGTAATTATTTACTAATTTTATTATTTTGTGCATTAATTTATTTCTAAATCAATTTATATCTTAAATATAAAAATGATTTTAATACAAGTTGAATTTTTTCTTATTTAAAGATAGTAATGTTAATATATTTGTGCAACAAGTATAATATACTTTTGCTACTTGTTGCACACAAGATTTTTCCTAATAAGGTTTGGAATAAGTGGTAAAACGTTACTGTTAATATTATAATAAATAAAGCCATTCGTTATATTAACAAATGAAAATCTACTTTTTGTACTGAGTGAATACAAGTAGACTATAATTTTTTTGAGTGCGGAAAAAACTTTTCCAAACGGAATTAGGAAAAGTAATACAGTGTTCTGCGACTCTCGATGGCCATAACTTGGGCATATAATACTGACCAAAATTAATAAAGAAAGCTTAATCAACATAGGCGTGATTTTCAACTGTTTCCGAGGAAGAGGCGATTTTATATTAGAATCGAAGAAAAACTAACTAAGGATAGTGATCGAACAAAATTTTGTCTGTGTCAGTAGATAGACTATGGGGCCTATTCTGTATCTCAGTGGTTAATTTTTAACCACTGGTTACATTTTTTAACCAATCAAGTATGTTGACATATAACAGAAAAAGGGATTTTTAGTTGCCAAATCAATAACTATTAGATAAAAATTTTAACCAGTGGTTAAAAATTAACCACCGAGGGGCCTATTCTGTAACTCAGTGGTTAATTTTTAACTATTGGTTAAATTTTTTAACCAATCAATTACGTTGACATATAACAAAAAATGGGATTTTTAGTTGTCAAATCATTATCTATTGGATAAAAATTTTAACCAGTGGCTAAAAATTAACTACCGAGTTAGAGAACAGGGCCCTATGGGCACTATTCTGTAACTCGGTGGTTAATTTTAAACCATTGGTTAAATTTTTTATCCAATAGATATTGATTTGACAACTAAAAAACCCTCTTTTTGTTATACAGGGTGGTGGCGGTTAGGGGTGAACATAGGGATTTAACATGGGATTTTAGTTTTTTGCAATTTCCTGCTCTCCTGTTCTTTTTACGGCAAAAACTGTAGAGAACAAAATTGTTCAGAATTAAAAATTGCATATAAAAATGTATTTACATTTATTATTATGTTTTTGGTTTCTTCATAATTTTAAAAATAAAATTAAAAATTTCTGTTAATTTGTAGCAATAGCCATGACTTATAACTCAAATGTTTAAACATAATAATGTCATTCAATTTCTGTCAAATTTTCGAAATTTTCTCCAAAAAAAGTTAATTTAATAATGAATGTTTATTCGAATAAGGAACGAGTTTTCGTTATAAAAAATTATTATGGTGGAAATAGTTTTAGAAGAATACGTGATTTGTTTTCCATAAAGTACGAAAATACATTAATTCCTATTTTAGCAACAATTTCTAAACTTGTTAAAAAATTTGAGAACACAGTTAATGTAGCTGTGAACCACCTGTGAACGAAGGTAATGAAGGAAATAATAATAATAATAATGATAATTATAATAATAATAGAAAACGTCACAACGAAGTGAATGAAGAAATGGTATTGGTTATGATAAATCAAAATTCTACGTAGTTGATACATTTGGAATTGGTTTATTCTTAAATGGTATACCTAATAAAAAATGCGTATTAAAATTAAAAGTTATTTGTTTTTATTTAATTTTTAAGTTAGATTAACGCATGGTTGACGTTTATAAATAATTTTTGACAACCAGAAAAAAATAAATTCCGTGGCTATTTCTACAAAATAACAGAAATTTTGAAATTTCTTTTTAAAACTGTGAAGAAACCAAAAACATAATAATAAATGTAAATACATTTTTATATGCAATTTTTAATTCTGAACAATTTTGTACTCTACAGTTTTTGCCGTAAAATGAACAGGAGAGCAGGAAATTGCAAAAAACTAAAATCCCATGTTAAATCCCTATGTTCATCCCTAACCGCCACCATCCTGTATATCAACATATTTGATTGGTTAAGAAATTTAACCAATGGTTAAAAATTAACCACTGGTTAATTTTTTTAACCATTCAAATATGTTGACATATAACAAAAAAAAGGAATTTTTAGTTATCAAATCAATAACTATTGGATAAATTTTTTAACCAGTTGTTAAAAACTAACCACCAAGTTACAGAATAGGGCCTTATAATAGTTATTTATGATATAAGTGTTAAAAGTGACATTTTATTTTGTGAGAAGGAAATTTGGAGCACGACGCGAAACGGAGTGCTCCAAACCTTCAAACAAAATAAAATCACTTTTAATATGTATATCATACACTATTTTTTCTACAAACACTATTTTTTCATTTAAATTTGTATTTCTAATAATTTTTTGAAATATGTCAAAAATGTCAATTTGTTGTTCCATTCGTTATTATCAAGGTAACTAATTCGCTTTTGACACTAGTGTTAAAAGTAACTGTGGTTTGCCACTTTTTAACACTGGTGTCATAGTAGATTTGTAGAAAAAAATAATTATTTATGATATGTGTTAAAAGTGACATTTTATTTTGTGAAATGGAAGTTTGAAACACGATACGAAGCGGAGTGGTCCAAACCTTCGAATAAAATAATATCAATTTTAACACGTATATCATCAACTATTTTTTCTACAAATACTATTTTTTCATTAAAATTTGTATTTCTAATAATTTGTTGACATATGTCAATAAATGTCGATTTATTGTTCCATTCGTTATTACAACTTGTGTTAAAAGTAACAATGGTCTGTTACTTTTAACACTGGTGTCACAAAATGATATTTTGACCCTAAAAACATGCATTAAAAAGCCTAGTTTTAATAGATTTGTAGAAAAACAAATTTAGATGAATTTAGATTGAACTTAATTATTTGTTTTTTTTTTTTAATTACAAAAGCATATCTAAGATATAGTATCATTTAGGGCGAAATTTACAAATGTCGGTTATACCATGGATTATTCCTTAGTAAAATAGAAAAATATCGCATCAGGATTTGATATTTAATACAAATTTGATAATTTGAGTTATAATTTCGATGCTATATTTTTTTGTTTATCTGAGGAATAAGATATCCATGGTTTATCCAAGAATTGTAAAATTGCCCCTTAGACGATGTCGTAACTCTTTGAAAACTTTAAAAAACTTCTCGAAAGAAGTTACAATAGTTATTTATGATATAAGTGTTAAAAGTGACATTTTATTTTGTGAGAAGGAAGTTTGGAACACGACGTGAAGCGGAGTGATCCAAACTTTCGAACAAAATAAAATAACTTTTAACACGTTCATCATACACTATTTTTTCTACAAACACTATTTTTTAATTTAAATTTATATTTCTAATAATTTTTTGACATTCACTTTTAACACTAGTGTCAAAAGTAACAATGATCTGTCACTTTTAACACTAGTGTCACAAAATGACATTTTTAACGCTAAAAACAAACATTAAAAAGCCCACTTTTAATAGATTTGTAGAAAAAAGCTTTTATTGAACACAGGTATTTTAATGACTGCAATATTTCTGACGTTTCCTTGGACGTTTCGTTTGACAGCCCAACTGGCAGTTGATGGCGCCATTTTACTTACTATTTACAGCGATAGAAAGAGATAGCCGTTAAATTGAAAAGGTCTATTATGGGAAATGTTTTGATTTTCTGAACTGGCTGGCCGAAGAAAATAGTTTGTTTAATAAATAAAGATAGCAAGTGTATGCTCATTCATTAATTTTACACATACTTGAAACTCACCTGTCAAATTTGAATGACAAATGAATACGTAAAGCTCAATTTTAACATAAGAGCCTGTATTACTTTAGCTATATTTTACAGACTGTTGGCTGCCAAAAAATATCGCAGTTTTAATGTCAATCGGCAAAAAGTTGACTACCTTTATGACAATGACAATTTTTAAATTTTATTTATTTAGTTTGAATGAAGTACACGAAAAATTGAATGTTTAACGACCAAAGAAAAGTGAGTTTTCAAGCCATTATAAAATTAATTAACTCGTTGTGCTCTGTATTAAATTTTTATATTCAGTAAAAACTATTACTTTTAACTTATTAAACGAACTATTGATTAATGTTTCAATGATTAAAATTTTGTCGTTGCTATGTAGAAAGGTGTTTGAATTAAGTACACGAAAAAATGAATGTTCAACGACCAAAGAAAAGTGAGTTTTCAAGCCATTGTAAAATTAATTAACTCGCTGTGCTCTGCATTAAATTTTTATATTCAGTAAAAACTATTACTTTTAACTTATTAAAAGAACTACTGTTTAATGTTTCAATGATTAAAATTTTGTCGTTGCTATGTAGAAAGGTGTTGTTAAGTAAAAAATAGTAATTTTCTTTACTGTTTTTTATCGGGAAAAGACGTTCTTTTTCCATGTGTTCTATTATTCTTAATTATTAAAAATATCTTATTTGATAGTATAATTCATTATAAATATTAAAATGTTATTTCAGTTGTTTACGACGAAAATATGTACATTTTTGGTGGATACAACGGAAATATAGACAAGCATTTTAATGAAATATATCAATATAATCCAAATACATCGCAATGGCGATTAATAAATGCACTTGGAACCCCACCTTGTCAAAGACGGCGACAATCTTGCGTAGTGGCTAGAGACAAAATGTTTTTATTCGGTGGTACAAGGTGAGCGTGTGATTATAAATTACTTACTTAAATTATTGTATAATATTTTACAGCCCCAGTGGAAGACCGCGAAGGGAATCAGAAAGTAGTGAAGACGAAGATATAACAGGCCTAATGGACCACAGCGACCTACATGTTTTAGATTTTAAACCTTCATTACGGACACTGAGCATGTTAGCTGTTATTCGCTACAGGCTAGATGTTTCCTATTTACCTAAATCCGTACAGTAAGTATATTTTATTTGTATTTGTCATTATTTCTACATTTTGCTATGTGATCATCCTGAATTTCGAAAAAGTATGAATGAATACTTAAACGCAGGACATGCTGCACAACAATAATAAATGCTAATAATGAATTGTTTATTGGCGAAAAAACTGAACTATAGATGGCAGGCCGGACGGTAGCAAGATGGCGGAGGAATAAGGAGAATTCCCTCATTCCTTATTGCTGGCAATATGCATTTCAAAGTGAAAAGTATTTGATATGGAGAAAATTAACATAAAGTTAAGTGATATTTCTGAATACATTGCTTCTGCACGTCCTATAAAGGAAGACGAAGCAGTTTTTTAACACTGGACATGTATTGATTTGAGGAATAAAAGATTATGGACCAGATAGTACTGGGATCTTGTTTAAAATCCAGTCATTTGAGTGGAGATCCTCATATGAGTGAAATTTTATTAAATGAGAATATAAATTACTGGAAAGCAAATTTAGTTGTAGAGCAGAATTGAGAGGCAAATGCAAACATATTGTTGCAGTTTTGTTGCATATAAACAGGATAGTAAAAATCAAAACTATATTTATTGTTTTACAACAAAAGTTATCATTATTGTGCTATTAATTTATTTGTTTATGGGTTTGGGTATTACAGAGCAGCAGAAATAGAAAATTAAATTGTACAGATTTGGAACAAAGTAAGGGAAGAACTTATTAAAAACGATGATGAACAGTCTACTTTGACTATTATTATTAGAAGAATTTTACCAAGCTGTTTTAAAAAAGAAAAAAATAGAACTGATTGGAGACGTCAAAATTATAATAGAAAAAAATTTCAAGATCATATTCTGTCACTTGGGATATAGTGTAAACTTACACTTTTTGACTTATAATTGCTCCATTGTGGCACTGAGCAGTATCTATGGCAGTTACTGATCATTATTTAAACCTGAAAATGTTAATATACACTATATATCTAACTTTTTTGTACAACAAATATAAATTAAACCTGTTTAAAATTACATACGTTTCAATATATGCTATCAACGTTTCCTTATTCCTCTAGTTCACAAATCTGCCGCCAGACGTCACCCACTTTGAATTTTTTCGCCAATACCGTAAACATGTTCTGTCAATTAGTAAAGTAATTTTCTTTCCAGATATGAAATTCAAATGATGACAATTCCAAATAGTATAACACAACCCTTAGAGTCAAGTGTAGAAGAATTGTTAAAAATACAGTAACATAAATTTATATTTATCACTTGGTTTTGAAATTATCAAACGAGGTCAATCATACTTGTTTAGTAATTTTTAAACATGTCAAGTATATATTTACTTTATATTAATATAGGTGTAAAAATTGAATTTATAAAGATTTATTTTAATTTGTATCGATTTTGCGTGATATTTATTATTAAAAAGTATCTAAAAACATGTGTGTAATAACAAGGAAATGAATAAAACTTAATTACTAAACAAATTTGCTCTTTATATATTTTTTTGAATATCAGTTTCTAAATTTTATTTCTATTCAAATTGTTTGATGGTCACTGGAATATTCTGAGTAAATCATTAAAATCAGCTGATTGGTTCTGTCTCCTGAAAATGGAGGCGACGTGTCTGCGAAAGTGCGAACATAAATAAACATTTTCACTATCTGCACAACTCGGTTTATTGGGTAAATAAAATTACTTTGTCTTAATAAGGTGCTAATCTAATCTTATTTTATATAAATTAGTAAAATGTCACAAAAATGGTGAAACGTTTGTTGGCATCTGGGAAACTTTTGTATTGTTGACGTTTTTCTTTTTTCAGGTAAATATAACTTTTTTAATATACTTAATAAGATTTGAAATTAAATTTTATTCTTTATTATTTTTTATTTCAACAAAAAGAAAATATGTTTTCTTTTGTTATGATATGACGTCATTTGCTATATTACCAATGTCATTGGACATATGGATGTAATTTTCGTCATTTGTTTTATAATAAATCTGATTGATATGAATGGATGATTACTATGTTATATTGGTAAATATTAATGATTAGTCTAATACATGTTTAAGTTTTAAATAAATTCATTCATATGGAAAAGATACATATATAGCATAAGGAAAGAATATGAATCATCTTTTATTGATGATATCATTCATTTAAAAATTACTTTTAAAGTCCCATTTATAAAAATAAAATTTATAATATGATACTGGTTATTTACTTAAGAGTCTTTAAAAAAGATTAATAAAAGAGAAAACCTCGGAGAAAACATATGGACTGGTATATAGTATTTACTCAAAATTTTAGTTACCGTAACTAATTACAAGGGTCGAATTCAGCACTTTTCGTTAATAAACCTTTTCAATTTAAAGAGATAGAAGATATGCGCAATGGGGATCTGCACATAGAACAACTGAGATCTATGGCGTTTGTTTCTAAAAAAAGACCCTTTTGTTAAAATGTGAAAATATCTCAGATAAGGTATAAAATCGTATCGAAATAAGTAACAAAAGCTTTTATTGAAGTTAAAATGTCTAACGATGCAAATTTTCACTGAGAATACAGGTATTTTAATGACTGCAATATTTTTGACGTTTCGTTTGACAGCCAGATGGCAGCAGTTGTTCTCGCCATTTTCTTACTATTTGCCGTTAAATTGAAAAGGTCCATTAAAGAAGCTTATCTTAAAATTATAAAATAAGAGACATATGCATTGATACATTAATAAGAAAAAGAAGCAAACTATTTCCATACTTCATTTCATGTAAGAAAATAGAGGTGAGAATATAGGTACAATTTGATGTTGTTTTTTGATTGCTGATGTCTTCTCATCACTATTTTCTGATGTGAAATAAAGTATAGAAACGGTCACTACACTAGACGATTACAATACACTATATAAAATATTTACGCAGAGGATTATTACAATTATTTTAAAGTCGAACGTATTGGCCGGTAGTACTTACTCAAAATTTTAGTCACCGTAACTAACTAATTACCATGGCTACCATTTAAAAATACATTGGAGTGATTAAAAAACAACTGAATTTGTTATTTTAAACATGGCTTAATCACCCCTGTTTAAGAGTAAATACTACCGGTCAATGTTTTTAACGCATTTTTAATTTATTTAAAATAATTGTAGTTCATTTTTTCATCAATGGTTGGCATTACTGGATTTGAAAATTTATACGGTTACATGGCATCATGGCATGCGATGTCGATGTGGTTTTCTGTCATTCGTATGACAGTAAATTTTATAGGTTATTCGCGACTGAAATTAACCCGTAGCCACCAAGCGGCAAACTTGCGAACCCTCCGAATTGGTAATGGCAGCCAATCACACCGCAGGAAAATTTCCAATTAAGTCGGCCATCTTAAATAAACGCAGCGCTTCTATAGGACATTTCAGTCGCCAATACTAGGAAAACTTGGAGAAAAACAGTCTGATGAAAACGTTTGAAAATTGTTTTATTTACATAGCCGACGTTTCGGCACCAAATATGCCTTTTCCAGGGAAATGTAATCTTACTAAGGTGAATTTTTTTTAAATGTTGAATTACGAAAGTATTTTGTCATATATAATATCATAAGTGGTAAATTTTTGCCGGAAAAATTTTCAGATTGTTACGAGAGCCGGTTGCCTAGCAATTTATTGAGTGACATTGACAAAAAAATTACGAGTTGTCAAACGAGTAATTTTTGATCAATGTCACGAAATAAATTGGCAACAGGCTCGAGTAAAGCAATCGGAAAATTTTTCCAGGTTAAAATTTAACCACGAATGGTATTCGGATGACTATTTCCAAAATAAAAATCAGGTAATTATTTATATAATTTTTTTCTTGACAAAAATATTTATTGTGTTTAGAGGTATTAGGTTTCAGTTTGCTATTTCAACGTTTTAAATAGATTCATGTCCAAATCGACTCGTTTTTAATAAATACTGACAACACTGAAAATATACAGACTTTGACAGGTATGTAAACAATATGTTTCTAAAACGTCAAAAAATTTTCGCTTATCAAAACTCACTTACTTGTAAAAATACGACATCTTATTGGCTTAAAGGGTGGGAAAAAACTTTTTTGACGCTGTTTTGTCGAAATGAAATTTGGTAACTAGGTAGAATCCTGAATTTGGATTGGTTTATATATTTATGAGTGAAATAGTCAAAATTATTTTTAGAAAAATGTAAACCGCATCCTCAGCAAGCTCACTTGTTTCTGAAGATGAACTGTGTTGTTTACATTTTTATAAAAATAATTTTGACAACATACTTTTGTAATTCAATATTAAAAAAAAAATTCTACTTAGTAATTTTACATTTCCCTGAAGAAGGCATATTTGGTGCCGAAACGTCGGCTATGTAATAAAACAATTTTCAAACGCTTTCATCAGACTGTTTTTCTCCAAGTTCTCCCAGTATTACTTTGATCCAGTCGAGGAATACATATTTATAGGTTGTTTATATTGAACAAAAGTCATACACTATTATTCACGAAAAATGACTATTCAAGGTCATTTGTTCGAAGAAAGAATACACACCACTTTATAGCAGTAGCTTAGCAACATTTTGTATTAGAAAGAGAACGATTATTTGACATACGTCTATTTAATTTATGTGGTGTGACCGATATACGTAAATAGTGGCATTACTTTCTAACACACTATAAATATTAATGACATATATCGTAGAAATACAGATATCTAATTATCTACTACACTGCCCTCTGTGCTAATATTTACCCAGTGGCGTTGACGTTTAAATCAAATTATTATTCCTAGGTTTATAAGTTAAGTCTATGTTTTGTATTTTGCAAAAACATAAGTGAAGACCATAAATCTTTCAAAAAGGCATTATTTAGAAAGAACCATAATTTTCAGATGAATTATTCGTATTTTTTCAGTGAAAATTTGTCCATAAATATTTCATTTTGCACGCCTATGCAAATGAAATGCAATGAAGTTATCTGCAAGTAATATTATATCAGACGGCTCACAAATGACCTTGAATAGTCATCTTTCGTGAATAATAGTTTACTTGGTGTGCCCTACAACGAATTTTCAATACCATCAAATGGAAATATATTAAGTTTTACAATGTTATTCAATTATTATTCGTCTAATAAATTAATGAACTTGTTCGCAAAAATTAGCATCGCATGTAAATAAATTATGTAACACGTTACATTTTTTAAATTTAAATTAGTATGCCATGTAAACATAGTAATTTTATGACGTCATCTAGTTGCAAACTTTGGTAACGTGACTTCTCTGCATAAATATTTTTACTATAGTGAAGTATGCTGAATTCGGTCCAACTGACTACCATTTAATAGTTATTTGTATATCAAGGCCGCGACATCACTCTTTAGCGTACTGAGAGAAAAATTGTCGCCGAGGCCGCTTGCGGCCGAGGCAAGACAATCTCGAGGGCGCTAAAGGATTTCGCGGACAAGGTGTACACAATATTTTTTGTGCAACCATAAAAAATATGTAATTACAAATGGGATTAACATTTGATAAACCAAACCATGCAATTTTCAAGTGTTAAAGTGATTATTTACCTAATTTCGCGGCCGCTACCATGACAACGGTTGCGAAATTTAATTTCGCGGCCTGTATTGCGGCTGCGAAATGCTAATTCGTGTCCGGTTGCACAAAAAAATATGTATGACTAAAACAACAGAATTTGTCATTTTAATCATAGCTTAATAACCCCTGATTAAGAGTTAAATACTACAATCTTTAAAATTCAAATAATTTTTATTTTATTTTAAAATGTTTAAATTATAAATTTCATTATGTACGAGGTGTGTTCAAAAAATATCGCGAATTTTGTGTTTTTTCAAAAATTATTTATTTATTCATGAATATCTATTTTGTCCCCTTCAAAGTAATCCCCATGAGATATTATACACTTGTGCCAACGGTTTTTCCAATCTTCAAAGCACTTCAAAAAATCATTTTTTTTTATCTTGTTCAGCTCCTCCTTCGATGCCGTCTTTATCTCGTCAAGCGTAGCGTAACGTCGTCCTTTCATGGGCCTCTTCAGTTTAGGGAACAAGAAAAAGTCACAGGGGGCCAGATCTGGGGAATACGGTGGCTGCGGCATCATTAGTGTGTTGTTTTTGGCTAAAAAGTCGCGCACAAGCAACGATGTGTGAGCAGGGGCGTTATCGTGGTGCAAAAGCCAATTTTTGTTCTTCCACAAATCCGGGCGTTTCTGGCGGATTGCTTCGCGCAAATTGCGCATAACTTGCAGGTAATATTCCTTATTGACCGTTCTACCCTGTGGCAAGAACTCATGATGCACCACGCCCCTGCAATCGAAGAAAACTGTCAGCAAAACTTTCACATTCGACCGAACTTGGCGCGCTTTTTTCGGTCTTGGTTCGTGCGGCAGCTTCCATTGAGATGATTGAACTTTGGTTTCCACGTCATAACCATAAACCCACGATTCGTCACCAGTTATGACCCTCTGGAGCAAATTTGGGTCGTCGCGGACAGAGTCCAACATCTCATTAGCAATGTTCATGCGATGCTGTTTTTGGTCGCAATTGAGCAATTTTGGTACAAATTTCGCGGCGACCCGTCTCATGCCCAAATCATTGATAAAAATCGAATGGCACGAGCCAATCGATATGTTTAGGTCCTCAGCAACTTCTCTAACGCTGATTCGACGATTGGCCAATATCATTTTCTCCACTTCATTAATTTTTTCGTCTGTTGTTGAAGTGCTCGGGCGTCCGGCACGCTTTTCGTCGTTCACATCTTCTCGGCCTTCTGAGAACATTTTGTACCACCGATAAACGTTGCTTTGGTCCAAGGTAGCTTCTCCGTATGCCACAGTCAACATTCGGAATGCATCCGCGCACTTAATTTCGTTTTTCACACAAAATTTGATACAGGTTCTTTGTTCCATTTTTTTGAATAGGTAAAAATCGAAGACGATCCAAAACACGTGCAAGCAAAGCAGCTGTCAACAATTAAGTGAACATTCAAAATGGCCGAGCTTGTCGACATAAGTGAGAGACATGAGTACCAACATAAAGCCACAAAAAGATCGAAATTCGAATATACGTAACCCGCGAAAATTCAAAATTCGCGATAGTTTTTGAACACACCTCGTATATTTGTTTTACTAAAATTATTTACATTATACATACACGCTGTTTACTGACGTCTGTTTATATTTTTAATGGGTGACATAATAGGTCAAAAGAGGGCGATAAATATTAAAACACCTTAGTAAAAGTTGTAAGATAAGACAAAAAATATATATATTTTTTTTTGAATGGGTTAAAAGAGCACAGAGCATTAGCGTTTTTTTACAGCAGATTATTCTATGTACGTATTTCACTGTTATCCACTTCAATTTTCCTTTGTTTTTTAACTGTCAGATGTAGCTCGTTGTTTATTGACACTGAAGTTTATTAAAAATTTGATATTCTTGCGTGAGAAGTGAAAATTGCGATGGCTTATCGGTCTAATATTGATATGATACAAATTTATGGAGCAACTTTGCACATTTATTATAAAAACGCTCATGGTTATCTATTGACCATGTAATACCTATTAAAAATTGAAAAAATGGATTTTTCTGTCTATTATCATGTATCTGTTACTAAGGTGTTTTAAGATTATCGCTTTCTTTTGATCTATAAAATTACCAAAAAGGGAAGTCCATAAACACCCTATATATTTCAACGCAAATTTCTTTTTATTCAGTATTTAAAATAAATATTACGAGCCTTAACAACTATATGTTCGGTCACTATAGTTTCTACGAAAATATTTGTTTCGTATACCGTTACTCGTTTTATATATTTTGTCGCGATCGCTAAGAAAATGGACTCTTTCTGATCACTTTTTAGACCGGAATATCATTTACCGAGGTAGCTCGGAAAATTGTCGTTTTGAACGATTTATAAAACAAAAGTGAAACCTTCATATATAATCCTTTATTTATGCTGCAATTAAATTATTCTCACCTCAGCGGCTTTATCCAAAATATCTTGAGGAATGTATACAGGGTGTTTGTCGGATACGGGACACCTCGATTATTTTCTTTATTATTGGGAATATAAGAAAATCATTCAAATAAAAGTTGTAGTACCTATATCGAAGGGAAATCCACTTGTTGAAGAAAATTTAACATGTGGTTCTCAAACTAAAACATAAAGTTATATTTTCTTAAATGGGATGCTATATATTTTTTAAGCTCATTCAATAGAGTATTTTTTTTTCTGAATTCAACCATGTAATCATTTTATATACTTACATGACAAAAATATTGAGAAACGAAACATAAATATTTGTTAGTAACTTTATAAATAGCAAGAATATGAATTATGCACTAAAATTGACAGATAGCAGTTTTGGTTTTTCGTACATAGTCAACGGAAAAATAAATATAAACGTAAAATTAATGTAAATTTCAATTACATTTTTCTCAATATTTTTGTTATATAAGGATATAAAATTATTACATGGTTGAATTCAGAAAAAAAATACTCTATCGAATAGGATTAAAAAATATAGAGCCTGCCATTTAAAAAAATATAATTTTATGTTAGAGTTTGAGAACTACTGGTTAAAATATTTTTTTTCTTCAATAAGCCAATGTCCCCCCTTCATCTACTATTACTCTTATTTGAATACATTTCTTCTATTTTCATTAATAAAGAAAATAATCGAGGTGTCCCGTATCCGAGAAACACTTTGTATATCATCAATTATAGCGAATAAGAATGTAAACGAAACCAGAAAAATTCAATTTCATTCTGTCAATTATTATGTATGTACAGTGGCGTAACTAAGAGTTCGGGGGCCCGCCCGCAAAAATATTTTGGGGCCCGTTTTTAATTGTGAAAATTGTGACTAGACTTAAGAAGCAAAATAACCAATATTGGAGGCCTGAAAATCCAAGATTAGGTACCTTTACATCCCATCAAAGTAATTTTTTTTAATAGAAATTGGTGGCACAGTCCACTGATGAAAGTTACAGGGAATTGATTCATACATTTTTGGTATCCCAAATGAAAGAACTTGAATGCGACAAAATATGGTATTAGCAAGATGGATCAGTATCATACAGTTTAAATAATAGCAATTTTGCGAAAATCATTCTGTTATCGTTATTTAATCCCACGTTTTGGTAATACACATTGGCCGCCAGGTGTCCTGATTTGGCAGCCCCAGACTTCTTTTTATGGGGTTATTTTAAAGGAAACTGGATCAGTTGCAGGAAATCGAAATTCTACCGGTCGAAATGTGACGGAAAATAAAGAGCTTGATTTTGCATAGCGGATAAAGAGCCCTTTAGCCAATATTATTTTTGGAAATTGACATTTAAAAAATAAAGCACTAAATTAATTTGTATGTTGCTACAAAAAAATGATTAAATTCAAAATTTCGCAGTAGTAACAAAATTATAAATCATGTAAATTGGGGCCTTTATAGAGCCGGGGGCCCGCCCGCAATGCGGGCCCGTTAGTTACGCCACTGTGTATGTATCTCAGACGAAAAGTGTCTATGACTTTTTGGTGCTCACAAGTAATTACTTGCTCATGTCATAACTTAATGATTCAGTTAAAATACTATTATTACTGTGAAAAAATATTGCATAAACATTCATTTAAAATACTCTAAAAATGTGAAACCGGTTCATTAAAGCAAAAGGTGATGTTACGTCATGTTAAGTAAATAAATAAATAATTGCTCATTTTTATTAAATGTTAATCTGGCCAAAAGTTTAATTGCCAACATTTTTTTCAAAAAAAATCAGTATCAAACATCTACAAATATATATTTGTTTTATTCTATTGTATCGCCATATAGTAGTCAAATTAAGGATAATATAAAGTCGAAAATATAAAAAAATTACAAAAGGTAACTTTTTTCTTGGGGATAATCAGTTCCTCTCGAGGTTCCGCTAATAGTTTTCGTACAGTAAACATGTAATATGAAGTCTCTTTTCATTTTTAATGGCGGACTCATCATTATAGAACTATAATTATTTGTATTTCTCATGTATTTTTTTTAATCATGAATAAGGTTTAACAAAAAACCGAAACGTTGACGAAAAAAAAAAAATTAGATATATTTAATCCTTGGACCGACGTCCCCAAGAAATTGGTTTCCATTTGAATCTACATTTATAGTCGAAAAAAATATTCCAAAGTAGAAAAAATATATTAAACTAGTAACGTGACTGAACAGATTGTTTGTTAGGGCTCGTGGCTCGTAGTATATAAAAATAATGATTAATAGTATCAAAAGTAACGTGGGTTTGAACTGCATCTTTTACATCTGGAGTTGGCGGCTAATAATTTTTATAAAACATTTTAGTAAAAAGTTTGATCTTTGATATTGCCGACAATAATTTTGACCTATGCTAACCTAAACTTTAATTCACATTATATAAAATAATAGCCAAGTAATATATGTTTTCGAATTCTTCGAGATTTCTACCTGACCTATGCTAATCCAATTTTTAATTCACATTACATAATATAATATCTGAGAAATGTATGTATATTTTGTTTTCGAATGCTTTGAGATAACTACCGCCATATGTGCGTACTAAACATTCCACAGTGTTCACTGTGATAAGCACTTGACGTTTCTGTCTTTATGTTGAAAAAATATGCAATTTGTCCTTATGACGTTGAATAGTTCATTATTTTTTAGGGAGCGAAGTTGAAATAATATGGCAGACTCAACGCCGATGCAACAATTGCCAGTAAAAAATGTAAATAAACAAGCACATGTTTATGTATTGCTTCATTTTGCATGTGTATGTTGCAGATATTGCGTTTTGCTTAGAAGTAGTACAGTAGCAGAAACATTTAAAACAATTATTACAATATTTATTGTACTAATTTTTATACAATAACTTTTTGGATAGGTTTAATGTTTTTTAAAGCCGAGAGTTTTTACTTCCTTGTACAAAGTGAAGGAAGTATTGTATTCGCGAAAAATTTCGGTTTTCAGATTTCAACGGAAATATCCATTTTGACCATCCCTGAATCCATTTTGACTAATTTCGTCGTGACATCTGTACGTACGTACGTGCGTACGTATCTCGCATAACTCAAAAACGGTAAGCCGTAGAAAGTTGAAATTTTGTATTTAGGACTTCTATAACATCTAGTTGTGCACCTCCCTTTTTGGTCATTACGTAATTTCCAGAAATGGTACTTTATTTGAAGCCTATTATAGATTTTAATGAAAAACTATATTAAAATAAAATCCAAAACTTTTCAAATTTAGTATATAAGACTTTTATATCAATTGGAATAACATAGCAGATTTTGGTTAAAACATGCTAACCGGAAGTGATATATTACCTGAAGTTGTTAACAGTTTTTCTTGAATAAAATGGTTTAACTTTGATTTTAGAAATAAATGCTTCAAATATGAGTTTTAGAGAATTAAATCCTGCGTCTAGCACATCAAGTATTTTTAAATTAGCCCTTTTTATAAGCGAGATATGTAAATTTAAAACATATACTTTTTGGTTTTTGTAATGAAGCTTGCTATGGATTAGGACAAAAAAATACATATTAGTGTCAAATTACGTCAAATACGTGCAATTTTATATTTGGGTCTATACTTCATATTGGTCTTGCGTACAAGGAAGTCGTGTGGTGTCCACATCAGATTTTTTTATCAGTGGACATGGTTGTATATCATTACCATAGTTACATTTAAAATGAGACAGCAATATATTGTCGCGTTTATTTTAAACAAAAACTGGACATACGGGCCTATTCTGTAATTCAGTAGTTAATTTTTAACAACTGGTTAAAAAATTTATGCAAAAGAAATTGATTTGAAAACTAAAATTCCATTTTTGTTGTATATCAACATACTTGATTGTTTAAATTTTTTAACCAGTTGTTAAATAATAACCACTGAGTTATAGAAAAGGCCCGATAGGGAGTTGTCAAATTTCTCAAATTGCCTTCCTTCAAAATTATGTACGAGTATAGTATACAATAGGGGATTCCGCAATTTTTTTTCATTTCATCAGAAAGTATAAGTAAAACTAAGACTATTGGTGAAAATCCGGTGAAAAATTCCTATTAATGAGCGAGTTATGGTCTCCCGAAGTTTGGAAATATAGATGTGACGTCACGAATATGTTTCTATATAAAACTGTTTTTTTGTTCTTGAAATGTACGGTATTTTTAAATTATATTTATAAAAAACAAATTAATATTGTAACACTGTACAAGTCTACATGCTTTATAATTGCAAGTATATCAGAATTATTAAGTTAAATGCAAGAAATTTATATTCAAATAAAAACTGTTTGAGAATTGCAGTACTGACAGTAGACTCCACTGCCTAACTCGGTATTCGTTATATATTTATAGGTGGTCTTTGAGTCACTAATCAAAATAATATATATGGATTTCATATGAGTGAAGAGCTGCTAAAACAAAAACCCTCTTATTTCCGAAATATTTCAATTATATCATTTTATTTCTTTATTAATATTTATTATTAAGCATCTACTTTCATTATTTTTTACTAATTTCGCCTAATTCGATTGAGCTGTAATCCCCTATTGAAGAAAAAGTACAAATCATAAAATGTGGTCGTGCGCAAAGTAAAAAACTGCGCACGGTCTGTCGAACTGTTAAGAAATGAACCACTTTGCGCACGCAAAACAGGCAAGAAAAAGGCCACTTACTTGGCAAGCGGACAAAAATGTATGTGTATTTAATTCAAAAGACGTTTTCAAAATTGATCTTGAAATGCAATTTTCCAGAAATTCATTGTAATAGGCAGCAAAAGATGATTATCATTCGCTGTTTTCCATTTCTAAAATAATATTCAAGAAGAAAAGCTTTGATTTCTTTTTGACAATATCTCGTGTCAAATTGACACTAAATTAAAAACTTTTAAATTAAGACATACGTTTCTTTGATCATCCTACTCCGAGTTAGTTTTTTTAACAAACTGTATTACAAGCAGCATATCAGAAATTGTGGCTTCACAATGGCGGTTTCAATTGAAAAATTTCAAAAATGAAAGTTTCAAGCTTTAAGTTTCACGAAACTTTCATAAGCTACACTGCACATGCGCCGCCCATCTCTACAATAAACTTGCGCAGATGTCCTGCAGACATGCATGCGCCTGCACTTACCTACGTCCATGTTTTGTTTGGGTAATCTACATGCTTCCAACTTGTATATTTTTCGAATATAAAATTTAGGCTTCAGTACAGTTTAAGAAGGGTGAAAATTAAAGGTAGAATTCGGCGATATTTCAATGAAATAAATAAAGACAGTAAGATACTTTCTATTTTAAATACTTTAATACTTTTTTTTTACATTTTTGTATTACATTTTGAATTTTTATTTCGTTTTGAAGCTTTGTTTTTCTTATTTATTTTCAAATTAGTTAATTTGAGATCCAAATATTTGAAATTCAACTGACAAAAGTTTCTTGAAATTTAAATTAAACTTTCATTGAAAGTTTCAGTGAAATTTTTATATGAAACTTTTATTGAAATTCATAGTGAAACATTTTGTGAAACTTTCAATAAAATTTTCAGTGAAAATTTCAAAAAATAAGTTCCCGAAATTTGCCCATCACTAGATGTATCCCGTATTTTCTATAATATTTTCTCCTTTATAAATAAATTGTGCAAAAAAAATGATGGAAGATTTAAATTTAAAAATACTTTCATGTATTAAAAAATCAAAATAGGCTATCATCCCTATTTTGTAAGAAAGTCGTTATTTATTAACAACGTTGTTATAGCAAATAACCAATAATAATTGCGATCACTGAATAAAACATGAAAATGACAGGCTTTACTTTTGTTTCTATTGGTTAAAATTTATAGCTACGTTGCTAGGACTTTACAACTTCCTTACAAAATAGGGGTGTATAACTGCCCATTGGCCAGACTTTTTACCTTCCGTCACCTTCGTCTTTGGTAAAAAAAATTCGGTGGTGTTTTTGATGAATAAGTACGTTTTAGAATCCCTGGAATAAGATTTTACCATTTTTACGATGATGTATGTATGTATGTATGTATGTGTGTGTTTATGTGTGTGTGTGACGATTTTTTCGGATCCGATAACTCAAATACTACAATTCAAAATTTTTTAATTCTTTCGAATTCCTTTTCTTTACATCCATGTGAAGAGATGATTAGATTTTGGTTATAATTGGTCAACCGGAAGTACCCTCATTTTAAGATTTTAATAGTTTTTCTTGAAAAAACACTGTTAAGTATCATTTTCCATATTTAATGTTATAAATATTAAAGAATATTTTATTCTCTATACGATTTTATTACATTTTACTTCATATTCAATGGATATAGAATTAAAAAATTATAAATGAATTAAATTTCATAAAGCAGCTAGCTATGCTATAACCATGGAAACCGCCACTATATTAAGAAAATGCTGATTGACAGATGTAAGCGGGAAGTGCAATTGACATGTTTGTGTTTAATTTAATTTTACTGGAAATATAGAACCTCTTAGGTACATGAAACTTTCTGTATGAAATTTGTACAAAATACATAAAACTGACAGAAGGTAATAGGGAAATATGGAATCTTGTGCCAGAAATTTTCTGTATGGAATTTGTAGAAAATATATGGTATATACTGACTGAAGGTAATGTGCTGGCCACATCACATTTTTTTTTTGATAACAGTTCTGAGTAGACATTTTTACGGACGTAAATCAGAGAATATTATTTTGTTAGATAAATTGATTAATTTATCCGTCAATAAATTGAACGATTTATTGTTAAGTGTAAAACCGCTATAATGTAGCAGTGTTAAAAATATAATTTAGTATAAGTGTACGCTTTGAACTAATAATTATTTAACTTTTATATCAATTTAAGTAATAATAATAACGATAAGTAAGTTCGAGTACATGATTATGAGTTAAATCTTAACCTTAACATAATTAGTAGCTATCTTAATTACCAAACGTTGGTTTTTGCCGTTGTATTCGTCCGTACTCTTTTTTTATAATTTGTTCACAGTTTAAATATCAAAGTATATTATATATCTTCTTAAAATATTTAAAAAGAATATAACAAATATGATAAAAATATATTAATATAATAATATTTATTTATGTAAACACCTTATTAATATTTATTTAGTGAAATATTTCGTAAAACATATATCCTAATATGCCCTCATTTAAAATTATTTTCAACCTATTACTATTTGCTAGTTAATATTTAAAAAATACATGTAATTTATATTATTAAATTATAGGAAGTTTCCTATGTTTGTTGATATTGGCCAATAGTAAACATTCTCCGATAGTCTGCGACCCAGTAGCCAGTAATGCGTGCTATTGGTAGCTAAGCAGTTCAAACAAAACTGAAATGGGGTTTATCAACTGTTTCCTTGATTTATATCGTATAACGTTGTTGATCTTTGTAGAAGGGAATTTTCCATCTATACGCATACATATTTGTTGAATGTTATTTGTGACAGAACATTCCTATAATAACAATTTATTTTTTAATAGGGAAATATGTATATGAAATATTATTTTTATTCTATGTAATCTGGATGGAATAATTTAGTATAATACACAGAAATGTTTCAAGATTAAGCAAAACTATATATTTAAACAAAGGATCTTTAAAGTTAAAATTAATTGACAATTTTGTCATAATTACGTAAACATGTAAATTCTTGAAAACAATTATCGCTAATAAATTTCCGTTGCTACGGAGAAATATTAATATACAGGTTTATGAGGCCTATTCTGTATCTCAGTTAATATTTAACCACTGGTTAATTTTTTTAACCAATCAAATATGTTGACGTATAACAAAAAAATCTGATGTGGCCAGCACATTACCTTCCGTCAGTTCTATGTATTTTGTATATCATACAGAAAGTTCCTTGCAAAAGATTCTATTTCTTGTACATTACTTTAAGGCAGTTGTATGTATTTTATATAAATTCCATACAGAAAGCAAAAGATCCTATATTTCCAGTAAAATTATAACACATACATTACTGTCAACTGCACTTGACACTGGCACCTTTCAATCAGAATTTTCTTAATATAGCAGCTGTTTCCAGAGTTATAGCATAGCTGGCTAATATATGATATTTAATTTCTTTATAATTTTTATCTTCCGTCACCTTTAGGTAAGGAAGGTATTGTCTTTGGTCAAAAAATTCGGTGGTGAGTTTTTGATGAATAAGCACGTTTTAGGGTCCCTAGAATACGATTTTACTATTTTTACGATGATGTCTGTATGTGTGTGTGTGTGTATGCATGTATGTGTGTGTGTGTGTGCGTGTGTAACAAAATTTTCGTCTACGATAACTTCCATACTACAATTCTAAAAATTATAATTCTTTCGTATTTCTCTTCGGTACATCCATGCGAAGAGCTGATTAGATTTTGGTTAGAATTGGATAACCGGAAGTACCCTCATTTGAAGATTTTAACAGTTTTTCTTGAATAAACTATGTTAAATATCATTTTTTCACATTTAATGTTATTATAAATATTAAAGAATATTTTATTTTCTATACGATTTGATTGCATTACATACCTAATATTAAATGGATATAGAGTTAAAAAATTATAAAGAAATTAAATTTCATAAAGTAGCCATAGCTGTGGAAACAGCTACTATATTAAGAAAATTTTGATTGAAAGATGTCAGTGTCAAGTGAAATTGACATAGTGTGTTTGTCTTATAATTTTACTGGAAATAGGTATAGGATCTTTTGCTTTCTGTATGGAATTTGTATAAAATACATACAACTACTTTAAGGTAATATACAGGAAATAATAATAATAATAATAATAAATCTTTTATTTCTGCAGATACATTACACTGTATATAGAAAACGTCACAAAATAATAATTTTCTGTATGAAATTTGCATAAAATACATGCAACTGCCGGAAGGTAATGTACAAGAAATTGAATATTTAATTTAGCAAGGAACTTTCCGTATGAAATTTGTACAAAATACATAGAACTGACGGAAGGTAATGTGCTGGCCACATCAGATTTTTTAACTCTGTATCCACTTAATAGGAAATATAAAATGCATTCAAATCGTATAGAGAATATAATATTCTTTAATATTTATAATAACATTAAATGTGAAAAAATTATATTTAACATCGCGTTTTCAAGAAAAACTGTTAAAATTTTCGAATGAGGGTACTTCCAGTTGACCAATTCTAACCAAAATCTAATCAGCTCTTCACATGGATGTAACGAAGAGAAATACGAAAGAATTATAATTTTTCGAATTGTAGCATGGAAGTTATCGTAGACGAAATTTTTGTTACACACACACACACTGACACACATACAGACATCGTCATAAAAATAGTAAAATCGTGTTCTAGGGACCCTAAAACGTGCTTATTCTTCAAAAACTCACCACCGCATTTTTTGACCAAAGACAATACCTTCCTTACCTAAAGGTGACGGAAGGTAAAAAGGGATTTTTAGTTGTCAAATCAATAACTATTGGATAAACCAGTGGTTAAAAATGAACCACCGAGTTACAGAATAGGGCCCTATGGCGGTTAAGGGTGAACATAGGAATTTAACATGGGATTTATGTTTTATGCAATTTCATGCGCTCCTATTAATTTTGCGCCGAAATCTGTAAAGTGCAAAGTTGTACAGAATTAAAAATTGCATATAAAACTGTTTTTACCTCCCACCATACCATAGATAAGGGAACACAACACGTTTTTACTATTTTTACGATGTCTGTCAGTGTGTCTGTGTGTGACGATTTTTTCCTTCATGATAACTCTTTTATTAAACTTCCAAAATTATATTTCCGTATTTAAGCTTTCTGCATTCATATAAAAAGTTGAATAGATTTTGAGTAAAATTGGACAATCGGAGGTAATACTTTACTTGAAGCCCATAACAGTTTTTAATAAAAAAAACTATATTAAAATATAATCCAAAACTATTCAATTTTAGCATTTAAGACTTTTATATCAATGGGAACAACATATTAGATTTAGGCTAAAATTGATAAACTAGAAGTGATACTTTATATGAAGCTCTGAACAGATTTTCGTGAAAAATATATTGATATAATCCAAAAATTTGGTATTTAAAACTCGTAGGTATATAATTTGAAACAACATATTAAATATTGACTATGTATGATAAACCGGAAGTCGTACTTAATTTGGAGCTCGTACTAAATTTCATAGTACAGACATTTTTATTTATTGGAATAACAAATTGGATTTGGTTACAAACGATCAATCGGAAATGATACTTTACTTATTGGCGGAAGGTTATGTGCTGGCCACATCAATTTTTTAGATTTTATTATGTTTCTGCAGTGTGTTCAAAAAAATTCCTAATTTGGAGTAGGCTTTGTGCAAAGAAACTTATGTCAATTTAAAAATATTTCATTAAATGTGAAATTGACATGAGATATTGTCAAAAATGTTATCTAAATAAATCAAAGCTTTCCTTTTTGAATCTTATTTTAGAAATGAAAACAAATTAGAAAACGTCGAATGTCAATATACTGTATCCTTTTATATTCTCTTTTCTCCTTAAAATTACATTTTAAGATCAATTTTGACAACTTGACTTTTGAATTAAATAATGATCAGACATATATTTCACTGTTCATAGCCTACTCCGAGTTAGGAATTTTTTTGAACACACTGTAGTTTCTTCACAATTTTAAAAAGAAATTTCAAAATTTTTGTTAGTTCGTAGCAGTAGCCATGACATTTTTTTTCTGTAATTATTAATAAAAGTCAATCTGACTTAATGGAAAATAAATCCCGTATTCTTCGATATCTATTTCCAAAACAATAATTTTTTATAATAATGATGACACGTTCGTTATTCCAATAAACATTTATTATTTTAATATATATAAAAATCGAAATTTTGAGAACAATATTCAACTACTTATTTGACGTTTCGTTTGGATACAATTGTTGATTTAAGGAACAATCTGTATTATTGGGATATGTGGCCAAAATTATTATTATCTAATTATAGAGTTAAAAATAATCATTGGAGGGACCAATAAAAAAAACATCGTCGTATGCTAGACGAGAATTCTTTTAATGGACAATGTGGCTATAATGGGTCAAAAAATAACCTAGATGTAGCTTTCCATTATAAATAATAAAAATGTAACATTATTTCGTAATAAAATATTGTTTGCAAATGAATGTTTTGGAGAAGGGATATGGTGACGTCAGCATGGCCAGAGTTTATATTTTCAATGCTGTGTCATATTGTCTGTCGGACAACCATGTTCAGGCCATGGTGACGTCCCTCTTCTTCAAATTTTTAATATTTTTTTCTCGTAAACTGCAAATAATTTATAAATGAGTGTTCAAATCTGCCACCTCACGGGCACTCATTGCTGGCGTAGAGAGTGCACCACAGGAGTCACTTTTGTGGCATTTAAAATTCGAAATATTTTTTGGCAATCAGGACCGAATGCGGTTCCCCAGATTCACGATCTGACAGGCATACGGCCACGATAATAGGGGATTCCACCATTTTTTAAATATAATTTTATCAGAAAGTATAATTAAAATTAAGACTATTGGTGAAGATCCGGTGAAAAATTCCTATTAATAAGCGAGTTATGGTTCACCGAAGTTTGAAAATATAGATGTTACGTCATGAATATAAATTTTTATATTAAACTGTTTTCTTCGTGGATCTAAAATGTACTTGAAATGTATGCTATTTTTAAATTAAATTTATAAAAAACAAATTAATATTGTAACACTGTACAAGTCTACATGCTTTATAATTGCAAGTGTATCTAAATCATTAAGTTTAATGCAAGAAATTTATATTATATATAAAAACTGTTTGAGAATTGCAGTACTTGACTGGTAGCCACGTATCCGCTATTTGAATTTGTCTATTTCCATTGGTAATAGACTCTGCCCCCTAACTCGGTATTCGTTATATATTTATAGGTGGTCTTTGAGTCGCCAATCAAAATAATATATGTGGAACTCATATGAGTGACGAGATGCTAAAATAAAAACCCCCCTATTTTCGAAATATTTCAATTATATAATTTTATTTCTTTATTAATATTCATTATTGAGCATATACTTTCACTATTTTTTACTTATTTCTCTTAATTTTGTTGAGCTGTAATCCCCTATTAATCGATTTAAAAAATGTAAAAATTAAAATGTCACATACTCCATTTACATGAAATGTTTGAATAAATATAATACGTCGTTCAACGAGAGGGCGTGCCTGATTCACGCAGGAAACTGTAAAATTTGGGCGGGGGAAGTCATACCAGAGTTGTATTGTTATTATTTTTAGATTTATATAATTAAAGTACTGTAAATAATATAATAGAAATAAGGAATATAATAATAGTAAGAATGAAATAATAATACAAATGTGGTTCGTGTTCGGGTACGTTCTTCTCGTTGGTTGAACGAGGTAGAGGTATAAAACTTCTGTGACGTCACCTTTGCGAAGAAAAACAAGCAACAATAGCGTTGTTGTGCTGTCGTTGTTTGTACAATGTACTCGTACATATTATTTCGCATCGGTGATGACACAGAAGTTTTCATGCCGTTTTTCTAGAATTCTATTAATATTAAACAAATTTTTTAAAAATTCCGATGTTATTTTTAACTATGTATTAATAATATTTTTCTAAATTTGATCAAGGTCACAAACTCCATTGTTCATATTATTCGAACAATTGACTCACGGTAAGAACACATTCTTATCGAGAAAATATTCCAATCCCTTATGTATACATTATATTATGAATTTCTCCAAAACGATTATTTTTGATGTTTTGTTGTTCTATTAATATATTAATTATCTTTGGGTTCTTTTTATAAATTTTAAGTTTTAATTGTTTAATTTTGAACATTATGAGTATACAAGAATGTAAGTGTAGTAATAATAATAAAATAAAAAATGAGAAACTATTAAAGTTTATTTAATAACCGAAATTGATTGCTGTTTATTTTTACGCACACCCATTTAGTACAAATATTTATTATTGATAAATTATCTTAAATCACACTAACTTATGTAGGTACAAGACTAAAGACATCTTTCTATGATATGGGGATAAAAATATTCTTTCATGTGTATAAATAAGTTTCATTCATTATTCATTTAACTATTTATGTATGTATGTATAGTTGACAAGTTGGATTTTGAATTTAATGTAGGTATGTGTCGTGGCAAATTGAAAAATCCGTCTTTGTATAAAAGGCCTAGATATTTTATAAAGCGTGGCCAGATTGTCAAATCTTCGTTCACTTAGCATTATTTTAAAATCTGGTTAGACAATAAAACAGTGAACAGACCCCAGACCCAACCCACAAAACTCGACCCGTGTTTTCCAAAGCGTTTATTGTCAAACCTTCTTGGCCTTAGCGGTGTTTTATAATTTGGCTGTCGTTTTACAAAACGCCTAATAGCTTACATAGATTGTATATTTTGTATAATAGGTTAGGTTGAGGTGCATTTAGAGAAGTTGCAAACGAAAATGTCCAAATATTTTATTTCGTTTGAAAAAGTAAATAAACATAAAACATGTGTAAAAAGTATAGTTTTATTTCACGAATTGGAAAGTTTATCAAATCCTATATGAATCAAATAAGTCACTTTTTCTCTAGTTGCATTCAATTCATTTTTTTACGTTTACGATAAAACAAGTGTGTAAAAAATCTGAAGTGCCCAACACAATACCTCCCACCATTTAATATACATACATATTTACTTATGCGGGTAATTGTATAAGTCCCTTTCCATATAACTATTGTTCTATTTACTATTTTCTTTTTAAAACGTTAGACAGTGACATTTATCTGTCAGTTACATACATTTGAGATGTGAACTGTGTAACCAAGGAGTTGTATTTGCCATTTTAATAATTAATGTTGAAAGCGTAGGGTCCGGGATTAAATTATAGATAATTTTATAAATTTGTCCATAAAATATATAGAAATAGTTATTTATGATATGTGTTTGAATTTTTTGAAATTCACTTTTAACACTAGTGTCAAAAATTACAATGATCTGTCACTTTTAACACTGGTGAGATAAAATGCCATTTTTAACGCTAAAAACAAACATTAAAAAGCCCACTTTTAATAGATTTGTAGAAAATAGTACATTAAGATACAAGTTTCATAAGACATGATTTTAGCTGAAATGTCTTATGAAACGTGTATTTTATACTATTTTTTCTATTTTGGTCATTTTTTCAAAGAATTACGTTATTTCTTGTCCAGGAATTTCAATTTCGGTTGTTTAATATGTACTTTATGAAACTCATTTGGTTGTCATAAAGAAGTACTTTATGACATCCAAATGGGTTTCATAAAGTACATATTAAAGAACCAAAATAGAAAAAAGTATTTATGCAAATCTGTAGAAATTTTTTTACCCGTTTGCATTAAAAAATGCACTTTTTCACGCTTTTATTGTGTAACAAAATACATACTTTATGAACTTAATGTAATGAAAAATAGTAAAAATAGAACATTTAGATACAAACTTCATAAGACACGAGCGGCTTGCCGCAAGTTTTCTAAGGGGACAAATGCGCTGAAATGTCTTATATTTTGGTCCTTTTGTAAAAATATTTACAAATATACGTTATTTCATTTTGAGAAATTTCTATTTTGGTTGTTTCATAAAGTATATATTAAAGAACCAAAATAGAAAAAATAATTTAAAATATCTAGTTTTTTGTTTATTTAATACATGACACACTTTATTAATAATTATTATGAGTAATAGATCAAAATTCTGACGAAGAAATGAGACTAAGAAAAAATCTTTGTTGTATTAGTTTATTGGCCTTCACTTACGAAATCTATTAGTGCCACATAGCTGTATTGAACGCAAAATACAAAATATTCAATAATTTATAAATATATTTATTCGGTCTTACGCAGTCTGGTGCGATATCAATATATTTTTTTATTATAAACATCTGTGTAACGTTCCATAACCACGTGTATTGCAAAACGAATAATAAATTGAACGAGATAGTGATAAGAGAAATATGTGAATGCTTCATCAGTATTTTTGGCCAAACTTGGAGCATATTGGTGGATTCCTCTTGCATGTTCATCTGTTAAGAGTGGGGAGATAACAAATGACAGTAGCGAGCGCGTTATGCTAATTGTTTAGTACTGGTGTGTCAATCTATGGGTTAGAAGTTAGTCAGATATTTGTTAAAACATGGAAAATTACGGGACTATCAGGAAACCTGTAAGTGTTTTTTTTTTTAAATTTATTACTATTTTCTATATTTGTAATTTTTTTCTTTTTATAATTTGCTGATATAAATGAATTTATATTGTTATTTTAAAATATTTTGCACCAGTAATAAATAGCCATTATCAGTTACATTATTCACTAAGCTATTGTTCCTTTCGAAGGGATTTAAAATAAATTGTGATAACTTTTTTTTAAAAATTTAAATATAGTTTGATGGTTTGATGCCTCTAACGTTTACTAGGTTTTATTGCATTTGGCATTTATGTTCTGCATGTCTTAAACAAAAATGTTTTATACATGCTTAACTATTATTTTAGTTCTTTCGGTATGCAGGTATTTAGTTATAATTTTGCTTTATAAATTTCATAAAGTGTTTTAGAATATATATAAAATAAATTTATAACTAATTATTGTAATGAACAAGACATTTAAAAAAATGTAGATAATATCTACATAAAAACTGCATGAAGCCTCATCATAAATTATTATCAAATTTGGCAAACAATTTGGTACCTAACAAATTGATTTCATTGGAAACCAATGTTTTGACAACAAATTTAATTGTTATAAATCTGATTGACACGGTCTCAAAATTTTATTAACAAAATTGTGATTGTCTCAAACGTGCTTTAAAATAATGTTTATTATATCATTATTTTAATAAACAATAACATATAAAATTTAATAACGTGTATATAATCAGAAGAAAAAAACGTACCTAACCCAAAATAAAAGTTTAGGGGTCAAAAAGATGTCAAAGTATGTAACACTATATGAAGATATTGATACCTAATCAGGACCTAGATAAACTCTCATGTCTAGGCTTATTTAATAATATGACCCTAGACAACGGCCTTATTACACATTTTTATCTCAATTATTGCTATTTTCAATGTCAATGTTTAGATATCGCACATTCTTCATCAACATTTTTGTTATTATTTATAATAAATAAATGATTTTAATTTAAAATCCGATTCGTTTTCTTATCTAGACTCTAGTGATAACTAGTTCTGTTGCAAATTAAAAATTTAATAGTGCATCAGTAATTACTGTTTCATATTTCTTATTATTATCATTTGCTTATGTTGCAACTTTGAACGTAGCAACAAATATTTGTATGATTAATAAATTTTTATAAATTATTAACTAGTTCAAATTGCTTCTTCCATTGAACTTTTCTGGTAATGCATAATTTATGACTAATAATAATTCATGATGTAAACATTCCATGAACTTATCGTTTTCATGAGGCGTCGTGCTGTCTTTGTTTCTGAGATTGAGAAATCTTTTCTTTTAATCTATGGTGCAAAGCAGCCCACTTCTCACAAAGGATCTTTTGTAGCCAATGCCCCACACAGCTGAGGCTGAATTATTACTTGTTTACATATTTTCAACGCTTTAAATAGAAAAATACTATAAATAATCATTATAATTTTTAATGCAAATTAATTATAACATTCTTCAGATTTTAATATTTACAAGTAGTAAATGGATTGTGTTAATAATTATTATTTTAATTCGAAGACCTTAGGGTCAACTGGAATATGCTGTAATGAATGTAATTATTTTTGCTTAACTTTACTTTTCTGTGATGTCCTTCGCTTAGCTTGTTAAAGAAAAAAAACTGATATGAACATAAATTAATGTATCAAATCTCACTTTTAGCCCACCACAAAACCAAAACGCAACATGAAGGAAGAACGCCAACCACTATTGATCGGGGAACATCATGAATCTGAAACTCTACCTCCACACGTTACGGCTATGACCCCTGAAAATGCCGTCATCAACCTGGAGTACCCTATGGGCGGTGTGGTTTCTTGTGGTAATGATGATTACGACCCAGTATTAAATAGGAATCTTAGCCATCCTACTTCTAACTTGGACACGATGATACATCTACTTAAGGGCAATATTGGCACAGGTAATTATAAAATAATGCATTTGAGATTAGGCGTATCACATAATAAAGCATAATAATAGGGTATCATACCGATTTTGATTTTTTCTGATAATATATAAAAATTTAGAAATATCTGTAGAGATGGTGCCAAATGTCATGGGCTATGAAATGCGCAGATCAAGAAGAGAGACAGCTAGAAAAAGGTCAGGCAATAGGAGAAAGAGAAAGAGTTTTCCTTTCTGCGCAACAGCACATGACGTTTTGCACGGACTCTAAAAACATGATGTTAAAATTCGAATTAGTAAGCGAGATATGAATTTTTGATTGTCTGAACTTATTTGTGACGTCATAGACCCAAGTTGGATATACTTCTCAAACAGTTAATTCTAGGGGTATCTGCATTATCTGCATTAGGCATATAAGTTATTTTTATCTTCTTTCCCTTGTCAAATTATTTAGTAATGAATATAGAAATAAAGAAAAATGTTTCAAATAAATTTCAATTTATTTCACGAAATATTTTGACAATGACTACGTTTATCTCGACAATTCAAGCGGATTCAAATATATTATGACTTGAAAAATTCTATTGGTTTATCTCAGTGGACTGAAAATAGGATTTAGTTATTTTCAATCTAGTAGTATGTTCCATAAATACCCGAAAATCCGTTTCGTAAATATTCAATTCTTGAAAAGATTTGATTTATGGAACGCGGTGATCTGAAATTGGTGAGTCTGATTAGTCACCAAACTCATCGCGCTCAAAGCACGATGACTTCGGTTATTTGCAATTTGCATCAATTTGACAGATGGCATTGGCGCTATTTGTAGGTGTTTTGAAGTTTATTGTTTGCTCTGTGAAGTTGTATTATCAAAAATTCGTAATAATGGTAACTAAGTTTAAATTATTGAAATAAAAATCTGATGTGGCCAACACATAACCTCTCGCCAGATATTTTACCTGGTTGTACGCATTAAACGAAAAATATTTTTAAATACAAATACATATATTCATGTCTCACTACAAAATAATTCTCACATATATTTGCAAAATCTATGGGATATTTTAAAATAAATTATGTACAATACTTACATTTTCTTTATATGCAATATCCTGAAATTTTCTTTTTCTACTTTCCTTTTCTTTTTCTTTATATTCGTCATTTTTTCGCAAATTCCTTTTATATTCTTTTTTACGTATATTCTTTTGCGTTGTTGACTTTTTTTTATTTTCATAATCTTCATAATAATATACAAATATTGTTGACAGAGGCATACAAATATTTTTGACAGTGACATTTATGTGTCAATTACAAACATTTGAATTTCTTGCCTTGTAGTAGTTTGATCTGAGATTTTTTACATCAAATTATTTTATATGCCTTTCTTTATCTCTAAATCTATAGAAGATATAATAATGAATTTATATTTATCGAATAAAGAATTTAACGTTCTTTAAAATAAGTATTTACATAAATTTTCGATAAATAATATTTAGACGATTTTTTTCTTGTAACTACTACTTCCGGTTGTCCAATTGTTACCTAAACTGACTGGACTCTTCCCATTATTGTTAGATTGAGGAATCCGTAGTTAAAAATGTCTTAAGTCTCATAGTATTTGAGATATAGTGAATCCAACATCCACACACACATCCCCACACACACACACACACACATACGGACATCATCGTAAAAGTGTTATAATCGGATACTAGGGACCTTAAAACGTGCTTATTCATTAAAATCTGGATATGCGATTTTTAGCATGAATACAATACCTCTCTTAGCGAGAGGTAAAAATTGCTAATATTTTTTTCTTTTAACAAGAGTAAATACCAAAGTGAATACAATTGTGCACACATTATAAATGATTTGAATAGTGTTGGGAATCATACATGCTTATCTGACGGAAATTGAATATCAAGCTGTTACGAAAATACTCACACTCGCCACTTTCAGTAACCAACTACTCACCGAAATCACCGATTATGATTAGTCTGATTTATTTACGGAACATACTATAGTTTCAAATAGATTATGCAGACAGACAGGGAGAAGTATATGGTCTAATTTCATGCTGGATATATAACCTCAAAGTCTTAAAATTATCATGTCTTTTCATTCAAAAAAATATTTGTTTCTTTATCACTCCAAATATTTCACTTTTGGACAACTTTACTAAGTTTTATTTCGCGACTTTTATAAAATGAGGTAAAATGCAAATAAACAACAAATGATATGAAGCTTCATGGTTTATTTTGACAGAAATCAGCCGCTTCATAAGTCCAAGCCTGTTATTTTATAGGCTTGACTTAACATTTTCAAGCAGCTTGAAATATTAATCTCGATCGTTTATTTCGAAGATTGAAAAGGGATTTACTATATTCAAGCGGCTTCAAACGTCGAGATAAACGTAGTCAATGCCATTAGGAGGATGACAGTAGTGTTGCTATAGTTCTTAATTTGAATAGGGAATTCCGATCGTGACGTCACAACGTGCGCCACTTGTGGTAAAATCTTGAACTATGTGGACAAACAGACATTTTCTGTTGACATATGCCCGGTTAGTGATGAAAATGATTTTTTTAAGTGCATAGTTAGTGCCAGGGGCGAAATTTAAAAAGAAAAATATTGAAAATCATTCGGTGAATGAACAAAAAAGATGATTAAAGTGTTGTGGTCTGAAAAAATGCAGAAAAAGAGCGATCTTATTTTAAGGTTAGTTCAGGTTGGTTACTGGGTATTTATACTAACTCAAAATGTTATAACGTTTTTAGAGTTAAAAGTTGTATGAATGCAGAACGCGGTAATAATATATTATCCAGCATTGATGGTGGTAAATGGATATCTGCGCCAGTTTCATGTAATACGTGTGTTGTAGTTGATGTAACTATAAAGTTGTGCTATTTTCTAACCCAAAATGTATCAAACCTATTTAACTACGGACCCAAATACCACTACTTCCACGAAACCATATAGTTTAGTTACGGATAAACCATGAGAGCGGCTTGGGAAATGGAATAAAATTAGCTCCTCTCGTATATTTTTTTATATTTATTCCTGTAATCACTCTTAGAGAGGCCATACGCGCACCTAGTACCCATATTTTTAATATAAAACATAAATTTCACAAGGCTATTAACTTGACAGCACAATGACAGTTTCTTGTTTGTCCACATAGTTCACAAAAATACCGCAACGGGGCGCTAAAAATTCGCTTAATCGGAATCCCCTATTGAAACAAAAACAGTGAATAGTAGGGCTAGTTCGCTCAAATTTTTCCGAAATTTTACGATAACTACCGATTAGTAGGCTCGGGGCGTCTCTACCAGGGACTGTGACGTCACTTTTTTACGACAAACTAATATTTCATCATTTTCTTTTTACTAAAACTCTTAATTTAACGTATGCTACCTTATAATTTTTAAAGTTTATTATTTCTTTGCAATGGTACAATACACCATGATGTTGAGTTATCGTGAAGGAATTATAAGATGAGGAATGAAACTTGTGCTTTTCTTCACAAAATGTATATTTCTGTAGTCATGATCAGTTGTACAGTAACTGTGTGTCATCATCAGTTGTACAGTAACTGTGTGTCATCATCAGTTGTACAGTAACTGTGCAACTGATGATGGCTACAGAGTAGCCGAAATGTGCATTTTGTGATAATAAAAACATTTTGTGAAGAAAAGGACAAGTTTCATTCCTCATCATATCATAAAGCGTTTTACTCGGAAGTAAGATACGTCCATTGTTTAGAAAGATGTTTTAACAGCAATTTTTATCGTATAATATTATATTGTCATAGTCATAACTTGCGCTGAGTCATGTCAGAAGGACATAACGTGATTATATTTATTTTGCTATTTATCACATTTTTATAAAATAACATGTATTTTATTAATCATTTGGCTTACATATTCTAATTGATGTCATATTTCTATATTTAATAACGAAAAAATACTAAATTTACCATTTCAAAAGTTAAATCTTTACTCCTATTTATTATATGTTTTGTTTAGGTATTTTGGCTATGCCAGACGCCTTCCGAAACGCAGGTTTAGCCGTTGGTTTCTTTGGAACACTACTTATGGGGTACTTATAATTCAGCGATGGTTAATGGCAGAAGATTTAATGGTTTTTGGTTGTAGAGTAATTTGTACTCATTGTATGCACATGTTAGTTGGCTGTGCGCATGAACTTTGCCGAAGATGTAAAGTTCCTTCTATGGGATTCTCAGATGTTGTGGGTACTGCCTTTGAAACTGGTCCTGAAATACTTAGAAAACATTCCAGAACCGTACAGTAAGAGCAAAAATATTTTTTTGTTAATAATTTATTACTGTTTATAATATTTTGTTGTAGATTCCTAATAAATGTGTTTTTATGTATAACACAATTAGGATTTTGTTGCGTCTACTTTGTGTTCGTTGCTGCAAATCTACATGATGTTATAAAACATTATTTTATAGATTTGGATGTACATTGGTACTTATTTATGTTGCTTCTGCCGATGATATTTCTTAATTGGTTAAAAAATCTTAAATATCTTACTCCTGTGTCGTTGTTTGCTGCTATTTTAACCGTTACTGGCCTGGTTATTACCTTTTTCTACATGTTACAAGGATTGCCAAACGTTTCTTCCGTGAATTCATTTTCTTCCTGGGCTCAACTTCCTCTATATTTTGGAACTGCTATTTATGCTTTCGAAGGAATCGGAGTGGTAAGTTAATTCATTTTTTGTAATAATACACAGTAATTATTTTTACCCCCATAAAAAGTGCCGTATTTTATGAAGTATGTATTTTTTACATCTGCAATAAATGCGTGAAGAAATGTACAACTTTTTCAACGCAAACGGGTGAAAAAATAAAACGCTATGGCCTTTTCTCACGATTTATTGTATACGTAAAAATAGTTATTATACAATATTTCACAAAAAGGAAAGTTAGACCGCAAGAGCCGTAGGCGAGTGTGTTAAATTCTAGAAGTGAAAGAAGTCACTTTTTACTCTACGCCCATTCAAAAATTGCACTGTTTTCCCGGTTTTATAGTGTAGAAAATACATACTTTATGAACCTATTTTGATGAAAAAAATATGCAACTAGAGTAGAAGCGCCCCCTTTTTCTTCAAGATACTAACATACCTCCCCCCTCTATCTGAGTTTATGTCGATTATAATTTTAAAAAATAGTATAATATTTTATTACAAGAAAATAATCGGCAACATTCACCAATCACTTTTAAGTTAACAGGAAATGAAATAAGTAAAAAATCTGATGTGGCCAACATATTACCTTCCGTCAGTTCTATAGTTCCTTGCAAAAGTTTCTATTTCTTGTAGATTACCTTGAAGGAGTTGTATGTATTTTATACAAATTCCATACGGAAAGATTCTAGCAAAAGATCCTATTTTCCAGTAAAATTATAACACAAACATACTGTCAACTGCAATTGACACTGATACCTTTCAATCCGAATTTTCTTAGGCGATTTCGGGCGACATACCCATTCGCTTCTTCGGATTACTTACGGTTAGTTACGGTATGATATGGTTAATGGTGGCGCCAAAAATCATTGGTTCACTTGTTGACACCGTGCTTGGTGGTTATGTATATTCTGCGACATTTAAAACTGTCAAAAATAGTGTCTGACAATTAAAATGCATTAACGGAGAAAGATAGTTTTTTCCATATTTGTCCAAAAAAGAGAACGAAAATAATGTCACCTGTTTGACATAAGACCACGACTCCGACTGCTTTGACTTTTGACATTTCAAAAAAAGACATGATAAAAAGAGATAGAAATAGTGAACAGAGAGCTGACCCGACTCGCAAACCCGTTCAGCTGTGAGCACTGATCCAAGCATACCGGGTATGTTGTTCCTAGCGTCCGAATGTGTGAACTTACCTGAACGCAACATACCGCAAGTGAACGGTTGTCGCCCAACATCGCCTTTAATATTGGGGTTTTCAAATAAGAAAACGCTAACTAGCGGCGAATATTAGAACTACAAATAGTGGTACACATTTGACATTTATATGAAACTACAACTATATGACTACAAAAACTCTATTATACATACTTTAATTATAAATAAAAAATACTAATAAATGAGAAAATAATACGAAAACTAAAGAAACACAATTGACAGCAAAGCTACGCTTAGAAATGTCAACAAAAAGTGTACCATTGTTTAATGCGATCAGCGCCATCTCTTGATACTTGAAAATCCCAATAGCAGCTGTTTCCAGAGTTATATCATAGCTGGCTAATGTATGATATTTAATTTCATTTTATAATTTTTTAACTCTATATCCATTTAATATGAAGTATAAAATGCATTCAGAGAATAAAATATTCTTTAATATTTATAATAACATTAAATGTGAAAAAATGATATTTAATAACGTTTTTTTTTAAAAAAAACTGTTAAAATCTTCAAATGAGGGTACTTCCGGTTGACCAATTATAACCAAAATCTAATCAGCTCTTCATATGGATGTAACGAAGAGGAATACGAAAGAATTATAATTTTTGAAATTGTAGTATTAGTTATCGCATTAGAAGATTTTGTCACACACACACACATACACACACACACACACACACACACACACATACACACACAAACACACACACACACACACAAACACACACACACACACACACACACACACACACACACACACACACCGAAGACAATACCTTCCTTACCTAAAGGTGACGGAAGGTAAGAATATGAGTCTAATATTTTTATCTCTACACTAACATAAAAATTCTTAAATCTTACTTACCAGATAAAGGTAAAAGGAGTATACCGAAACGTATGTTGTGGAAGGAAATAAATTCTGTATGACTGAGATTTCAATCGAGAAATTTCCCACATTTAAATTTATAATTCTTTTGCAGGTGCTTCCATTAGAAAATAACATGAAGACACCACAAGATTTTGGTGGATGGAATGGTGTTCTTAACACTGGAATGGTGATTGTAGCATGTCTTTATACTTCTGTAGGTTTCTTTGGCTACTTAAAATATGGTGATTTGGCTGTTCAGGGTAGTGTTACTCTTTATTTGCCTCCAAATGAAATGTAAGTACATACTTATTTTTTGCTATGAATTCGTTATTAATTCATTATTATGCTTGCAGTTTGGCACAATCTGTACGCTTGATGATGGCCATTGCTATTTTCTTATCTTATGGACTACAGTTTTATGTACCAATGAATATTGTGTGGCCATTTATTAGAGATAAATTGGACACTGAAAAATCTCAAGTTATTGGGGAATATGTTACTCGAACTGTGCTAGTTATAATCACATGTAAGTATTTTTCTAATAGTTTTATAAAAAATTGTAAAGTACAGAGTGTCTCATTTTCGATGTTTTTTTAAGGTATCTCGTGTAATATTAATGATAGAGCGAAATCGTTTGCACATTGCAGGGTCAACTTTTCGTGAAAAGTTTAATAGTCACCACAGGAATTTTCGATCTTGTTTTGTTTCTGAGCTACAGGCAAAAACTCGTTTTTCGCTCATTTTGAAAATATCTCATATCTTATTTATTATGATTGTCGGCTCCGGTGGCTCAATGGTTAGAGCAACGGCTCTCAGTCATGAGTATGCTAGGGGTCCTGGGTTCGAATCCCACTAAGGCATGGATGTTTGTATTTGTAAACCTCTCTGTAATTGGGATTTAATCCTGTTGAGAGGTTTTTAAAAAAAAAAAAAATAGAGAAAAAATGTTTTTATAAAAATTTTACCGTTTTTCAAATAGAATGAAATAGCGAAATTAGATTTTTTGAAAACTTAATAATTCTCGAGATATAACACAAACTTATGATTTTTTAAATGGGAACCTATGTTGAAAATAGTCTTGTCTTTTTGCTTATTTTATAAGCTTTTCAATGATATATAACAAGTCTTTATTCTTTTGTTTTAAACATTAATAAAAGACGAATTATTAATTTATAGGGGTGAAAATAATGGAAATTATTAAGAAACAAATGAAAAAATCTATTCCAGATCATCATTTGCATATTTCTAATAGTATTTGTTTCAGTTTCACTCATTTTTTCAATTTATTTACTTCAAAAGCATATTTTAAACCATTTTGTTCGGATCGTGTCAAAGCCAACTGTAACGTCGGTAAATAGTAATTTAACTAACCCGAAAATAATTGGTTAAAAATAATTTTGAAAACAAAATGAATAGATATTGAATCAAAATAAACAAACGATAATTTTAAATAAATTTTTTCATTTGTTTCTTAATAATTTCCATTATTTTCACCTCAATAAATTAATAATTCGTCTTTTATTAATGTTTAAAACAAAAGTATAAAGACTTGTTACATATAATTGAAAAGCTTATAAAATAAGCAAAAAGACGAGACTATTTTCAACATAGGTTCCCATTTAAAAAATCATAAGTTTGTGTTATATCTCGAGAATTATTAAGTTTTCAAAAAATCTAATTACGCCATTTCATTCTATTTGCAAAACGGTAAATTTTTTATAAAAACATTTGTTCTCTATCATAATAAATAAGATATGATATATTTTCAAAATGAGCGAAAAACGAGTTTTTGCCTGTAGCTCAGAAACAAAAGAAGATCGAAAATTTCTGTGGTGACTATTAAACTATTCTCGAAAAGTTGACCCTGCAATGTGCAAACGGTTTCGCTCTATCATTAATATTACCCGAGATACCTTAAAAAAACATCGAAAATGAGACATCGTGTACAATGAAAAAAACAAAGGTTTAATATAATAAACTTTTAGTTGCTTTGGCTGCGGCTATCCCCAATCTTGGTGCTGTTATCTCTCTTGTCGGTGCGTTCAGCAGTTCTGCACTTGCTTTAATCTTCCCACCGTTGATAGAAATCATTACTTTCTGGCCGGATAGATTAGGGAAATATTATTGGATGTTATGGAAAGACATTGCGATTATGATGTTTGGAATCGCAGGATTTGTTGTCGGATCTTACGTCAGTATTCAAAACATTCTAGACCCAGAATTAATGTGAATATTTTAATGAAGTTATGTAGAAGATATTTATTTATTTTTTCTCTAGAGAATAAGTGATGTTTATTTTATATAAAATAATGCTTTTTATCATTTTCTGTGAAAATGATCAGCACTGTTCTTCCGAATAAGACAATAATTGTTTTATAAATAACGTATATATAGATTAATATTTTTGCACGATTTTGACTTTATCTTAATTTTTTTAACATTCCGCACAATAGAATAACATATGTGTTCATTTTAAATTATATTTACTTTTACATTTTATTGTGCAAGTACCTATTAAATGTGATAATTTATGTTTAAGAATAGTTTAGCCACATATCGGTTTATCTGTGAGTATAGGAAATGGATATGTGATAGCAAGAACAAAGATATATATATGTAAGATTGATAGCAGAGTCACAGAGTTATTGTTTTAAAATGTTTAATTCGTTTTAAAACATAATTTACTATGTGATATTTTCCTCCAGATGATATATTTTAAATGAAGTTACTTTTTGCATGTTATAATATTTTTATTTATGTATTTAATATTTAATGTGTGGTTGTTATACGTCGCACTATTAATTGTATTAAATAAAATGAATATTAAGCACTTAATCACAGTATTTTATTTATATTTAACGAAATTATTAAGTTTTTTCTTTGCAAGGGATCTGTTTACGTCGTATGACAAAACTTTTAAATTGTTGCAAAATTATAAAACACAAATTTTAGTATGTATAACATTTCGTATTATTTATTTGTTAAACATTGATATAAAACACAAATTTTAGTATGTATAACATTTCGTATTATTTATTTGTTAAACATTGATATACAAAATTATATGTACACAGACTCTTGATTGCATCACTAATTGAAAGAAGACAAAAATAATACAGGCTGTACATTTTAATGGGCCACCATTGTTATCTCGATAACTTCAGGACTTTGTTTGGAGTCGTTCGGTGGTAAACATACTAAATGTTCCGGGACATAAGAGGTGAGCGCGGACAGGGGACATCGGGAAATTATCTATTTTTGGTTTTTTGCTTATATCTTGAAGACTATGCGCCTTAGCAAAAAAGTTGTTATATACAAAATGAAAGCTGGCAAAATTTCCTACATTTTTGCTTTTTTAAGTTTTTTTTTCTATTAATAATAGATGGAGTCTAAGGTTAAATTTAACTAAACTATTATGATTACCCCTTAACCCTAAAATTAATATTAACAAAAACTCTATTCTTGGACGAAAATTATCTTAGTTTATAGGTAATCATTCACCTGTGACTCCCATCCCTATATAATCCCAGTTATCTCCCTTGTTTTTCATAGTTGTTAGGACCTCTGGCATGGTTGACATGTTGAGTAATCTTGGCTACTCTGTTTAACTTTCACTTATTGTACTACTGATGATGAGAACTTAGTTCTCGAAATACGTATATAGTTTTTGTTAAAATTAAGGTTAAGGGGTAATCATAATAGTTTTAGTTTGTTTTTTATCTCTAACCGTTTATGAGATATACGCTATCAAAACCGCAAATTTTCGAAAAAAAATTCCTGATGCTTTTTTTAAACTTTTCTCTCTAGCACCTCATCTCTTAGGTTTACAGAAACATTCCCAGAAAAGAAGTTTGTTGATTAAATTTCCTTCAAAATGGTATATAGGGCGCGAGGAGACACCTTGACGTACTTAGAATCAGCTGATTTGTGTGCACATGTCATTTTGACAAGACCAATGTTATGACTTATTTTGATTTTTAAGTGCTAAAATGTTATTATTTTTAATTACATGTGTTTTACTGCCTAAAAATTGTAAAATATTAACATTTTTGTCAAAATGACATGTGCACACAAATCAGCTGATCCCAAGAAAGTCAAGGACGCTCGAGTCACGTGTCTGCTCGCGCTCTATACATTTTCTATAGTCCGTTCGCCGAAACGAGAGAAATTAGGATTAACCCTGGATCCGAACCAAGTCATTTTTATTGGTTGATAATGACCAATTTTCAAGTTGTATCTTCAAATTTGTGACTTGGTTCGGATCCCGGGTTAGTTCCAATTTCTCTCGCTTCGGCAAACGGACTATATGTTATCTTCAACCGATTAACAGTTATGGAAATTTGATTTTTTTGGGAAAATTTTTAGTTTCTTCTGGAAGACCATAAATTTACTCTAGGGACCTGGGGTATGCGCTTTGGAAAGTGTGCGTCTACGGATTTACTCTTCGGATTATGTTTACAAGGTTGTTACAGATGTTTTTATCTTGGTCACACGATCTGTAGCCCGTCAGTTTCTTTGAAAATGGCCACCAAACATACGCCCGTTTTAATGCATTATGTTAAAGTAAAAATAGGTAATTTATGTCGAATACTATCATGTTTGGTATCAAATTAAAACTTTAGGTACTGCCAATTACTTTACTGCGTAAGAATTTTGGGTCACTTCCGGTTTTAGCGGAAATGGGTACAACTTTGCTTGCTATATTTTATTTTATATGGAAAATAAAGGAAAATTTGCGGTTTTTGATAGCGAATATCTCAAACGGTAGGAGATAGAAAAAAAACTTAAAAAAGAAAAAATGTAGGAAATTTTGTCAGCTTTCATTTTGTATATAGTGACTTTTTTGCTAAGGCGCATCGTCTTCAAGATATAAGCCAAAGCAAAGAATCTGATGTGGCCAGCTCATTACCTTCTGTCAGTTCCATATATTTTGTACAAATTCCATACAGAAAGTTTCTTGCACAAGAGTATTTCAAGTACATTATCTTCTGTCAGTTCTCTATATTTTGTACAAATTCCATATAGAAAGTTTTATGTACCTAAGAGATTCCAGGAAAATAACATACACATGTCAATTGCACTTGACATTGACATCTGTCAATCAGCATTTTCAGCGGTTTCCATGGTTATAGCATAGCTAGGCTTTATGAATTTTATGCTGCAATTCTGAAAAAATTTGTAAGTAAATCTGTAAAAAACTGACAAAAACGCATCTATTTTTGATGATTAATATAAAATTATACATAAGAGTGACAGCTTTCGTTACGATTTTGTTTATTATTTACAGATCTGTAAGACTTACAGATTTGTTCAGAATTGCAGCATTAATTTCTTTATCATTTTTAAACTCTACATCCATTGAATATGAAGGATAAAATGTAATCAAATCGTATAGAGAATAAAATATTTTTTAATATTTTAATAACATTAAATATGGAAAAATGATATTTAACAGTGTTTTTTCAAGAAACTGTTAAAATCTTAAAATAATAATAATAGTAGTAATAATAATAATATATTTTATTTCTGTAGACACAATACAGTGTAGGTATAGAAAACGTCAGGATTACAATAAAAAATGAAATATTTCACTTAAATTCACAATCAAAGAAATTATTAAGTAATATAACATTACATGTTCAGATAGTCATTTACATAGTAAAAAGTATGCTGCAGTAAGAATTTTTTTTTTAAAGAATGATTGTACTTCCGTTTGATCAATTATAACCAAAATCTAATCATCTCTTCATATCAATATAAAGAAAAGGAATACGAAAGAATTATAATTTTTTGAATTATAGTATTTGAGTTATCGGATCCGAAAAAATCGTCATTACACATATACAGACATCGTAAAAATAGTAAATTCTTATTCCAGGGACTCTAAAACGTGCTTATTCATCAAAATTTACCTCCTGACTCCAAACAAAGCTCTACAGTCATAAATTGAGACACCCTCCATGCATGCTACAACCCCCTTTTGAGCGTTCGTTGACCGAAAATTATTTTTTTCGACCAGTGGTTCTAAAAATACGTATCCTAACTTTTTATTTTAAGTGAGAATTTTTTATTTGCTCCTTTAGAGAATTTAATTATTCTGAATTCCGTGATATAATATTTTTATACATTTATATAACGCATTTTTTGAGAAAAATGCCTATAAAGTTTTGTACTAATTTTTAAAATATGGCTATAATAAGAGTGCCACGAATAGAAAAAAATTAATATATGTTATTTTTTTAGAGTGCCCTGACAGAAATAAATGAATATTGTTTTATTAATTGATTATAAATGTTAAAATGGCCGCGTTCAGTGTGGCACAGCGATGAGCACCGAAATTTGCCGAGTACGGTTGCTGGACTTCGGCGCTAAGCGCTGTGCCTTGCTGAACGCGGCCAATGTCAACGCAAACAAAATATTTACGAATTTCTTTCTATGTAAAAAATTAACACATTAATTTTTTCCATTCGTGGCACTCTTATTTATAGCCATATTTTAATCAAATTAATATAAAACTCTATATGTATTTTTCTCAACAAAATCGTTTTGTAAGGATATAAAAATATATGTTCTCATTTAAAATCATTTAACCTTTGTTGCTCTTACAATTCTCGAGATAGCAATGGTGGCCCATTTAAAATGAACAACCTGTATATCTATACTGTTTTTCAGATAAGAATAGACTTGGTGGCGCTGCTGCGCCAGCCTGTTTTACACACATATAACTTATGAATTAGTTTTGTTCCGTGTATGACATACTTGACAGCTTGAAATGTCAAAATTTGATATTTTTTAATTATTTAGTAAATAAACAATTACTTAATGTTGTTAAATAGATTATAAAGTCAAAATGGAATAAATATATACTATTATTCACGAAAGATGACTATTCAAGGTTATTTGTTCGAAGAAAGAATACACATCACTTTATAACAGTAGCTTAGCAACATTTTGTATTAGAAAGAGAAAGATTATTTGACCTATATCTATTTAATTTATGTGGTGTGACAGATATACGTAAATAGTGGCATTACTTTCTAACACACTATAAATAATAATGACATATGTCCTAGAATTGCAGATACCTAATTATCTACTACACTGCCCTCTGTGCTAATATTTACCCAGTGGCGTTCACGTTTAAATCAAATTATTATTCCTTGGTTTATAAGTTAAGTCTATGTTTTTGTATTTTGTAAAAACATAAGTGAAGAACATAAATCTTTCAGAAAGGCATTATTTAGAAAGAAAAATAATTTTCAAATGAATTACTCTTATTTTTTCAGTTAAAATGAGTCCATAAATATTTCATGTTGTACGCCTATGCAAACTATATGCAATGAAGTTATCTGCAAGCAATATTATATCAGACGACTTACAGATGACCTTGAATAGTCATCTTTCGTGAATAATAGTTTACCCGCTTTACATATTGCCATTGTAAACTTGGCTTGCGTTTAGACCAATCAGAAAGCTGGAATCGTAAGCCCTATCTTACTCCTAAGTCTATTCTTATCTGAAATACAGTATAGAGAAATACATATACAGTACAAATTACACTATTGAATTCTTTAGATTCATATAATACATAGCTAGAAATTCTTCTGAGACTGGTCAATATTTGAAATAAAATATCAATAAAATTTATTAGTCTTACGTTATTCTTGGTCGTGCATAAATATAAATTTACTGTAACAATATGTACTTAGTCATAATTTTGGCTAAAACAAGAATTTAAAATGTTTTTTGCAGTCTTCGTGTTGATATAAGTATAATACATTTAACATTACTTGTATTTCTACATTTTTAGGTAGATTGTACGTTACATTGAAATAATTTTAAACACGCATTGCTTAGTTCATAATATTTATGTGATCATATTGTTATAGTAAATATAATTAACACTATGTGTAAAATGCGAACTATATTATAACTAAAAAATATATAAATAAAATTATTATATGATAAAATTAAATAGAAATAATTTAAAACTGAAATATACATAATTTATTACTAATTCGTGCACTTCACATTTATTTTACCACAGAAAAAAATTGACAAAATAAGGAACAAGGCATACAAAATAATTATTAGAATGTTTTGTGCTGTACCTATACTCGAAAAAATTATGTTACATTATCTGTTTCTTGCTCGTCGTCTGTAGTATCTGCTTTCGATTTACCGTACCAAACTGTTATTGTTTCTCTGAGGACAAAAGTTATTTGTGTACTAAGGGTGCAAAATTCTACATTGTCGCACGAGCATGCGCTTCGAGTTTCAATGAAGCGAGAGCGGCATTGTCATTTTGCACTCGTGGTACACACAATATTTTTTGTCCAGCTTGTCTAAAAAAAGGACTTTTTGAGTGCCTGTTTTGCGTGTGGTTCATTTCTTAACATTGCGAACAGGCTGTGCGGACATTTATTTTACTTTGCGAACTGTTAAGAAATTAACCACTTTGCGCTCGCAAAACTGGCACGAAAAAGGGCACTCTCTGGGTAAGCAGACAAAAAAAAAAATAATTACTAAATTTATTCTTATTATAGAGATTGTCCTATTTAAAATTGCCATCTTTGGGCTATGGCTTCGGATAAATGGGTTTTTTTGTGCCATCTCAGATGTGCTTTTACCAAAAATTCTCATAAGCTACTAGAAAATGATGAAAAACTGCTTTTGGTCGATTTTTTTTTCTAATAACTTCTAAACTATTAGTAATCTTGAAAAATTAATTAAAATAAAAAAGTTCTATACTATGACGTTTTCGAGTAATAACATTCTTTTTTTAAATAGGTTTCATATTTGACATTTATGTACTTTAAAAATTCTCAAATTTTTCTGTTTTCAATATGAGTTGCTGTTTTTAAATATGACAATTAAAAACAAATTTCAAAATTTTCCTTGAAATTTATTGTTATTTTCTAAAGGTCTATTATTTTTCGTTTAATTCTATATTTCTTATGGCCGGTTTTATAAAGAAATTGAATCTTCACTTAAAATTTAATTCTATAGTAAATTTAATGAAAAGAAAAAATGCAACACGAGTTTTTGACAGCAACGATTTAAATGTCATAAGAATAGGGAAACTGATTCGAATTTGTTCATTCCATTAAATTTACTTGACAACTAAATTTTAAGTAAAGATTAAATTTCTTTACTTGAAATTTGGGAACTGTCACGATGAATAATTCACGAGGAAAAGTAGGCCTTAGGTTCCATTTTTTAAATGATATAATATAATTATTATATAACTTTATTGGACGTTTCGGACTTAAAATTTGTCCATCACCAGTTGGATAATTTTTTTTTACATATTAATGACATGTACAATAAAAAAGTGAACAGTTTCGACTTACCATATAAATTACAAAAGTGTAGTGCTTTACATATTAAAAAATGAAGATACAATATTTATAGACATATTATTTAAATGCCGTCCACACTTTATCAAGAAATGTAACAGAAACTTGAAATAAATGTGAATGCCACGAAGGCAAGCTAAGCATTGAAACTAAAAACTTTTTTAGCACTACACTTTTGTAATTTATATGTAAGTCGAAACTGTTCACTTTTTTATTGTACATGTCATTAATATGTAAAAAAAAATTATCCAGCTGATGATGGACAAATTTTAAGTCCGAAACGTCCAATAAAGTTATATAATAATTATATTATATCATTTAAAAAATGGATTCTTATTCACAAATTACGAAGTAATATTTGAAGGATAGCTTGATATAAAATAAAAAATATTTATTTATAAATAAATAAGTTTTATTGAAAAATATTTCTTTCTACTAAATCAAACTATGGCTAATAATTACAAAATTTCAAATGATTAAAAAAAATTAAATTCAAGAACTCGTCCATTACCGAAAAGAGAAGACTGAAATTTTTTGAAGATAAAAATCAAATGTGCCATTTAAAAATATATAATCTCGGAAATTAAACGTCATAAATAGTTATTTATATACCAAGTGCGTGAACGCTTGGTTCCCGGATGAGAGTTTGGCGGCACGAGCTTGCGAGCGTTGCCATAGAACGTTTCCGGGAACCAAATTCACGCACGTGGTACAATAATATACTAATAATTAGTAATTTTTATTTATTAAAACTTTATTACATAACACTACTTTGTAGCTAATTTCAGAGTGATGTGTTAAATTTAAATTCCAATAGAGAACAGGCACTCAGCTGTTTCCGTGAACCTTCAAAACAGCTGATCTTGCTGCTCTGTTCGGTGTGAAGTTGTTACTTTAATAAACGAAAATTTAAACTTAAAACAAATACCTTTATTAAAGCATATTTTGAAAATATAATACCTATTTCGAAGAAAAATTTCATGAAAAAGTAATTTGTAGACTAATATTTATAATTCTAGACAAATTTTATTTGTTAGAGGTCAATGACCCCGCAACAACTCTAGAAAAACTAAAAGGTTTATTTCATTTTATGAGATAAAATATTGTATTTGGAGTATAGAAGTTATAAATATTTCACTTCATTTCAATATTAAATTACTCCCTTATCCTTTAATTAATACATTTCTTTCAAATTTCTATATCATCAACTGCTCTTATAAAACTTTATGCTTCTAACTCCGAAAAGCGTTTAATTACTCTTGGGTGTAAACACTTTGTTGGTAATAAGATAATTGATTATATCCATTGGCAAAATATTCGGAAAATCCGATATATCCTATGAAAACTCATTTTCATCGCAATCATACGGCTCAATATTACTAATTAACTTGATATTAGCTGAATAGCGAAGTTGCATATCAGGTGATAGCTTCTTGAAATACATAGACATTGTAAAATCCACCTATTAAGCTCGCACAATGAAACACTAGAAAAATTTGCTGTTTCTCACCAAAATTTAAGGCAAACTGACTTCAGATTTTGAATTAGCGCCAAGAAAGTTGGTTGCGAATGATGTCAGTTACAGGCAGGGCAGCAAGATCAGCTGTTTCGAAGGTTACCGGAAACAGCTGAGTGCCCGTTCTCTATTATTTTAATGTTTTTTTTTATGTAATGTAGTTTTAATCGTGTATCTAAATAACTTACCAAGTATTTCACTTGTAGTATATGGCAATTTAAACTTAATAAACTTGTTAAATTTCTGGTTCTTTTCTTACATTTTACATTGTTTGTTGGTTATGTTTAACCGACTTCCCGAGTTCTCTGTCTTGCCGACTGCCGCAGAAATTGTTGCCAATGGACCTTTTACATCAAAAGAGAGAGATAGACAAAAATGACATATATGTAGTGCGCAGTAGGTTGTTTGCGCATTGAGAAGGCCAATTACATTTCAAATAAAATTACAAATGGCGGAAAGAAAAAACTCTGGCAAAACTTAACTTTATTAAATAAATTCACAGAATGCGTTTGTGATGAATATTTTAAAACAAGAGGAAGCGGAGTTGGGAATCAGAAAAAGTGATTTTTTGTTCTACAAGATGCGAAATAAACACCACATAAAGTGACAGATAATTGCGTAGTTGCCAGTTTGATATTAGAAAAGTTATAAACAAGAATAAAATTGTTGTTCTTTCCTTTAAATATTTTTTTTTTCATTATTAATTATTTCTTTATAATCAAAGACAACATTATTTAAGTTTTTGTGTTGTTTAAATAATTGTTTATCGAAAATAAATGCATATCCTTTTAATCATTTTACTTGACAACATGGCGCCTCCTCATCTCTAGTTCTTAAGAATTTCACTACGTGGCGCATTGAAAAATGTCGTCATGGTGCAATAAAAATGTAAAAGGTCCATATTGTTAACCAAATGCACTAACTTCATTATTTTAAAATTAAATTTCATTGAATATTCCACCATTTTCTTTTATTGTTAAGTGAAGGAATGTTTGACAAACTATACTTTTTTATTATAAATATATTTCTTTAAGAATTACTTTAGAAATAGGAGAGTGTTCTTTCTAAAATTTCCCGGTTGTCTATCTGGTGGAGACCTGGGAAATTTCGGACGTTGTTTAGGCGACGCGAAATAACACATTTCAATGCACGATTACGAAAAATGTATTATGAACTATTCACGATTCAAGTTGAGCAACCTGGTGGCTAAATTTTGAACTAAAAACATTCTCAGAATATATTATTTCTTTCCTTTCACAGAAATTTTCTAGTTTTAATGTCATTTCAATAATTTAAAACATCTTTTAACACAAGTTTAATGTTTTTAAACTTCTTCAAAAAGCGTAAAATGCACTATTAGTTACAGACTGACAGATCGTACAGATTACTTGTGACGTGACATGCAGTCTATATAACGGCCGGAAAAGTTAATTTGAATTGTGAATAGAGTGGTAGGAAGATAGGTGCAGTTTGATCTTGTGTTTTGATTGGATAATATGCCGATATTATCCAATCAAACAACAAGATCAAACTGCACCTATCTTCCTATCAGTCTATAATTAAAATGGATAGAGTATAAGTTATGAAACTATATTGGTGACTGAAATGTCCTATAGAGGCGCTGCTGCGTTCCGACTTAGTTGGTAATTTTTTGGGGTGTGATTGGCTGCCATTACCAATTCGGAGGGTTCGCAATTTTTCCGCTGGTGGTTACGGGTTAATTTCAGTTAATTAGATAAAATAAAAAAGATTATCTAGTAGCATGAGAACTCTTGATAAAACAAAGCACATTTCAGACACACTATTACGAATTATAGGGCATCCAGCCAGTCAATGGGTTTACGTCATCGTTTAGGGATTTTTGAATTTTTCTACACATTTTTAAATATATTTTATTAAGGGTATTCTATTGGTTTTTCTATTATTATTATGTATTTGAAACCATTAATAGAAATAATTACATTTGAAAATATTATTATTAAGTAAAATTTTGTTAATTTTTGTAAAATGACGTTTGATATGGACCTTTTCAATTTAAAGAGAAAGAAGATATGCGCAATGGGGATGTGCGCATAGTAAAAACAATTGAGATCTATGGCGTTTGTTTTTAAAAAAATTAGACGTAAAATGTGAGAATATCTCAGATAACTTTAAAAAATCTTATCGAAATAAGTTACAAATGCTTTTATTGAAGTTAAAATGTCTAACGATGCAATTTTTCACTGAGAATACAGGTATTTTAATGACTGCAATATTTTTGACGTTTCGTTTGACAGTCCAACTGGCAGTTGTTCGCGCCATTTTCTTACTATTTGCAGCGATAGAAAGAGATAGTCGTTAAATTGAAAAGGTCCATTCTGAACATTCATATTACTAAATATTATATGTCTACAATATACTTCTCAACCTGAATTGTGATTAAGTTTTCGTAATTTTGGGGTGGATTATCCAATTCTTAAACTAAATTGCTATTCCATTTTACGATTATTTCTAAGATTATATTTACCTAAGTACGAAAATCATTAGGCATTTACGAAAATTCTACCGGTGAACTGTTATCGGTATATATCGGTAAACAGCTGTTTACCAGGTTACAGCTACCGGAATCGATATTTTAAGAACGCAATTGGTAAACAGGGTAGATTTCTAACCTATGAAAAAAATTTGAAAGATGGAAGTAAATTTGAAATTTGACGTAGTTAACAAACTGAGCACAATCCTACTTCCGATTTCCACATATTCACTTTTAACGCGCGAGCTTCGCTTGGTATCACTCTTAGACCAGGAATAGAGGGGGAGACAAGGCATGCTATGTATTTCGCCATAAGACGACTTTCCAAATCATCCTAGCGATTTTCGACCTTATTGAATTGTCAGAATCAGCCGCAAAAGGCTAGTCGGCCAGATGTGTTACATACGTGTGCAGTCGAACGAATAAGTTTTCAATGTCAACAAGCGTCACTTACCGTTTTAACTTGTCCGTTATTTACATTACTTTTTCTTTATTAATATTCTTTCGTATTTATTTTAGTTTTATAAAACAAAATCAAGATAATTTGTAGTTATGGATAATCAAGTATTTATTTAGATTTAGCCAACTGTAACATAACCGTATTTAACTGGTCGACTAGCCTTTTGCGGCTGATTTTGACATTTCAATAAGGTTCAAAATCGCTCAGATGATTTGGAAATATACGCGTGACTTGTACTTGTCTCCCCCTCTATTCCTGGTCTAAGGTATCACTAACCTTTTTGAGGTTAGATTCTCCATTTACCGCATTTACCGGCTGAATTACTCGATCCACAAATCATGGATCCGGTAGATGGATCTGGTAGATATGGTACAATTTTCGAACACGGTAGATGTAGTAGCTTATAAAGTTGCCAAGCAACAGCTATTCAAACGTCAAAATTGTCGTTTTTAGATAAATGTCAGACAACATAATAAATTCGATAAATCACATTTTTTGAACACCGCTGCTCGTAAAACTATTCGTATCCTTTCTCGTATACGTCTTTTTACTTCTGTGGAACCAACTTGCTCTGGGCAGCGTCAAATTCACTCAATATTTCTTTCGAATAATCGATATCTTCCATTTTCATTTTACACTAAATTAAAATTTGTTATAAACAAATATAGCTAGAAACTACAGCATACTTAAAATTCACGCCAGCACAACGATACCGAATATATACCCTTTGAATCCTCGAATTTCGAGAACCAAAATAAAATAAAACGTTGTATGTACCACGGGCATAATCAAGATTATAGCACTCGGGAAAATTAAAACTCTCCGCTACGCGTCGAGCTTTAAACATTCCCCCGTGCTACAATCTTTTGATTATGCCCTTAATACATAAATAACTATAATAAGACACAGATGAACTTATGACATACCTATCGAAGAAAGAATGAAGGAAACCATAAGTAAGACAGAGACAAATATACAATTACATGTTATTTTGCGGTTCAGAAATTAATAACGTGAAGCTTAAGTGATCTTAATCGATGTATAACTTATTTCTCCCAGTAACAATGATTAGTATGTATGGAGTCATCCCACAGATCATATTTTAATCCGTTTTACATGCTCATGTAAACTTATTAACACATGACGTCATTGTTTCTAAAGATATTGGTCCGTATTCTCACCTCTTGAAGTAGCGCTACTTCCAAAAAATCGCTACTTAAAGTGTGAAATGTCAACTTTATTCTTACAAATTAAAGAAATAAAAATAAATTAAATTGTAAATACAACTTATTTCAAATATTATACTTTTAATTTCTATAAAAATGTAACCTATTTTTGTCTATTCATAAAATAAAATAAAATTTAAAAAATCGCTACTTCCGAAGTAGCGCTACTTCAAGAGGTAAGAATACGGGCCATTATATTTATGACGTAAACCCATTGACTGGCTGGATGCCCTATAATTGATTTCTATTCAACATCAGTTACGTGAATAGACAACTCGTTATTTTCATTAAAAATTTCGTTTCGGCCAGTGGCACTAAAAAAACTATACTTCAAGAACCATGCCCATAATTTTGCAAATTTCTAAAATATTTTTGAAATATCCCATTCATATAACTTGATGCTATAAACATAGCAAGAATCTAAAGATAAATTTTGACATACCTGCAACATTTTTCCGGTATATGTAGCGCCTGCCACCACATAATTAAGGCATAAATAATGGTCCAGGTTCGCAATGGTCCGAGCAAGAAAGCCACAGTACCATATGCCAGCCAGAAACAATAAGCAAATGCTAATTGCAATCCCATTACGAGGATAAATGAAAAATTGAACCATATTTTTTGATACAATTTATCCAATATTCTACTACTGTCCCTCATACATGATATCCTGCATATAATTAATTATTGAATGAAATAGAAAATAAAATAAAAGCTAACTCACCTGTAATCAACACAATTAGCTAGAATGAAGGTAATTGGAATCTGGAATGTAAAAAGCTGAAAAAAAACATGTTTAATAATAAATAAATATTCTCAGTAAATATGTAGTGACATACTTGAAGAAATCCGTATACGTAAGTGAATGATCCTGGTAAATATGCGTCTCGGACAAAAATTCCCCATGCGAAAATTACACCAAAATGTTCTTCAATTATGTAACCTGCTGACCACGGACCAACACATAAATAAATTGGATAAAGAACTAGTGGATAAAACAGCCTATCAATTGTAACCAAATTCCAAAGTTTCTTCATCCAACGACGACAGCAAGTATTTTTTATTACAGGTTTATTTAATTTTTTATCTGAAAAATACAAGTAAAAATGTTCTTTATATATTTAAAAATGAACTGTCGTGCTAAAATCAAACGCCGTATCTACAAAAAATCAGAAATTGTTTTTTTTTATAATTTAATATTTTAGGATGTTATTCTACGTATTTCTATTTACTTAACACTACACATTTTGTCGTTTTTTTTTTACAAAATTTCTATGATGCACAAATGTGATATCTACATTAAACTAACTTGGTCGAAAACGCCGCAACTATTTGAGAAAATATGTACATACATACCGCATTTGTATCTATACCGCATTAACTTCAATTTGAGAAATGAGAATTCAATTTCAGAAATAACAATATCCTTTTCGGAAAAAGTGTAACATCAATTTTAGAAAAAGTAAATTAAATAGCTTTTTCCTTTTTATAGCGTTTTCAGCTTACACAGTGCAAGTGTGCACTGAGTGCAACATATCACGTGACCACTCTCAATGAGTTCTGACCTCATCTAGTGGCAGTGCAGTTTAAGCTGAAAACGATTTTGTATAGCCGTTATATTTTCACTGACACTCTTGCACTTGCCCAGGGAGTCAGTGCACAAAAGTCGCACTGAACCAGTGCACGGTGCAACTTTTTCTTAAGCTGAAAACGCATCAGCTGTACAAAAAAATTAATTGAAAAAATGAGTAAAACAAACAAATAGTATTAGAAACAAACAATTGATGATTTCTAATTTATTTCTTTAATTTGTTTCTTAATAATTTTCAATTTTTTCACCCTAAAAAATTAATAATTTATCTTTTATTCATGTTTAAAATAAAATAATGTAGACTTATTAAACTTCATTGAAATGCTTATAAAATAAGCAAAACGATGAGACTATTTTTAATAGAGGTTCCCATTAAAAATTCATAAGTTTGTGATATATCTCGAGAATTATTAAGTTTTCAAAAATAGTTATTTATGATATAAGTGTTAAAAGTGACATTTTATTTTGTGAGAAGGAAGTTTGGAACACGACGCAATGCGGAGTGATCCAAACCTTCGAACAAAATAAAATCACTTTTAACACGTATATCATACACTATTTTTTCTACAAACACATTTATTTCATTTAAATTTGTATTTGTAATTTTTTTTGACATATGTCAAACATGTCGATTTGTTGTTCCATTCGTCATTACCAAGGTAATTTACTTTTAACACTAGAATTAAAATATCGCATTTTTAATTGAAGGATGCCGTGTTAAAAATTCAATTTTTAATAGTGTTTGTAGAAAAATTTAATTACACCATTGTATTCTACCTAAAAAACAGTTGAAAGTTTGTTTAAACAATTTTTCTCTTACTACCATAATAAATATGATATGAGCTATTTTCGAAATGAGCGAAAAACGAGTTTTTGCCTGTAGCTCAGAAACAAAAGGTGATCGAAATTCCATGTGGTGACTATTAAACTTTTCTCGAAAAGTTGACCCTGGAATGTGCAAACTGTTTTGCTTTATCCTTAATATTACCCGAGATACCTTAAAAAAAAACATTGAAAATGAGTCACCTGTAAAGACGTCGTGGAAGTCAGCGAGTTTAATAGCACAGTACTCGGAAAGTTATTGGTATACTGGGATAGCTGTGGAAGTAAATACTCGGTAGTTTTGAGGAATATTGCGAAGCTAGAGTATACGGGGACAGTAATGGCGAGTAGAAGTGGATACTCGGCAGTAATTTTGAAGAGTTCTAGCATACGAACAGTCGGTGATACTGGATCGGAAATCAATTAGTAGAGTGAGAGTTGAAAGGAGTGAATTCTGTCCCGGTAGTTGAGTATACAGACGCTGTGGAGGTCGCACAGTTGAATGTGATATAAATAGCGTGAAAATAAATAGCCGTGTTAATTGTTTAAATAAATAATTTTAGTGTTTAAGTAATTAAATTCTTAGTCTTTAATTAGTAATTAATATTTGTTTAACCATAGTAATCGTCATTTTTTATATTCTTAATTTATTTATCCTTTAAAACACTTGTATTTTAATTAATAACAATTCTTTGATTTTTACAGTGCAATAAAACAAAAAAATATATTTTTAACGATAAAACTTGAATCTAATTTTTTAGCATAAACTAACAGATACTGCATTTTATTTTAGAACGACAGAATACCTTTATAGGACAAAGTAACGAATAAAGCAATCTTGGAGAATTCGTTTTTACTTAAATAAGTCGACAAAAAGCAACAATGGGCAACTAATTTGCCTTCTTCAGGGTAATGTCAAAATATTAATTAAATTGTGAAAATAACTGGTTCCAGAGATACACGCTCTAAATTTTATGAAAATGGTAACGCAATATCGTCCTTACTGCAAGTATTTCATTATTTTGTCCTTCAATTACCAATCCAGTTGAACAACAATTTTATTAATACCTTTAGTCAATGTATGTATGTAGCGCAGAAAACATAAGGGAGCAACACATATCACAACTAATCCCCCAAAGAAAAACTGAAACTGAATAATATTTTAAGATAACAAATATCATTTCATTAAATATTGTCAACATACAACTGTGCTCGCATTGGTCATTAGCGAAAGTCTCGCAAATATATTGAAATTTAATCTTGAATCATCTAAAATAAAAGGTTGCGATAGTGTTTTTTCCCTTCCATGAATATCTTTAACGGTCACCTACGATTATAATTTTTAGATTGCAATATATGAAAATTAAATACGACGCGTAATTCAAAATTAAGGGCGATTCATCGCGGGTTCTCACGTGATTCTTAGTCTGTAGGCAATTTATATTTGGGGTGTGTTTGTTGACCGCTTATAGTCCGTTCGCCGAAACGAGATAAATTGGAACTAATCCTGAATCCAAACCAAGTCATTCTTATTGGTCGATGATGACAAATTTGAAGTCGTATCTCTTATAGTGTCCGAGATCCCAATGGTGGCCTTGAAAATTCGGAGAGGACTAAAATATTTTAAAAACAGCATCACTTTCGGTTTAACCGGAAGTAGACCCTAACTTTCTTATTTTAAATAGAATGCTATATTTTTTATTTTACCATTGAATTCAGCAGAAAATTTTACATATGAAACCATAAAAAAAATTATTCATGATCAACCACTATCGGCGTCATTAAACTTTTTTGATTTTTTCACTAATAACGGCCACGTTTTTATCACTCTATCGGACCTATTCTGTACTCAATTGTTAAAAATTAACCACTGGTCAAAAATTATAACCAATCAATTATGTTGACATAACAAAAAATTGGATTTTTAGTTGTCAAATCAATATCTATTGGATAGATTTTTTTAACAAGTAGTTAAAAAATAACCACTGAGTTACAGTATAGGCCCGTATATCTAGAATGGAATAGTATATTCCATAACTAGTATGGAATAGATAATTTCCGCGCGAGCGAAAAATTTGTAGTCCGAGCCATAGGCGAGTTCTACGGTTTCGCGAGTGGCGGAATAGTATATTCTATAACTAGTATGGAATAGATAATTTACGCGCGAGCGAAAAGTTTGTAGGCCGAGCCGTAGGCGAGGTCTACGGTTTCGCGAGTGGCGGAAATACTATTCCATACGAGTTTTAGACTATACTTTCTCTAACACTATTTAAAAAATATATTTTGCTCATCATTTGACATTTTTGCAAAAAATAATAAAATATTATTGGTGTGTTATAAAAGCAATAATTTTTATTTAACTTATCATGTAAAAGCTTCAAAACGCGTAAAACAATGCGTATAATAATATTTTGTAATCATTTCTCTTATAATTTGACAGTTAAGGCAGTTGAGGTGACAAAATAAAAGAAACAAAGCGCCAAGCAAAGCCGGCTTGATTTGGAAAACAATTGCGTTTCCCATGTATTTTAAATGGGTGAATTGAAAAACTAGTGGTCTGGTGACTGCCTATTACGGGATATTATTACGTAACAGTATGACAGAATGTCCTCATTCTGTAACAGTTTTCAGTTATAGAATGTATGAATTCCATACAAATTTCTATAATATGTAAAAACAGTTTTATAAAGAAAGCTTTTGTTTACAATAATATAAATTAATAATCGACAATTTTTGATAATTGTAATTTCTACGTCAACGTAAAGTTGAACTTCACAAAATTCAAAAAAACTCAATTTTTTTAATTTAACACCCCATTTTTTATTATGTAAATGAATTCTACGTTAAAAAATATGGGTAGTTTGTGTAGCATTTCCTATATTGAAAGTTGATAGATTTTTAGTCAAATGGTAAATATTTAAATTGCATGTGTTAGTATTTGTTTATATAGTTTAGTAGGCTACGAACATTTTGTTTTAGCTTTATGTTATATTTTCTATTTCTGTCTACTTCATATAATTCACATAATTTTCTTCTTTTTCCACCATGGCACACTTAAGTTAAATTTAATAACTAATGTAAATAAATGCAATTTCAATATTTTTCATTTTACTAAAAATCTATCAACTTTCAACATAAAACATGCCACACAAACTACCTTTTTTAACGAAGAATTAATTTAAATAATAAAAAATGGGGTGTTCTATTTAAAAAAATAAGTTTTTTGAATTTTGTAAACTTCAACTTTACGTTAACGTAGAAATTGCAATTTTCAAAAATTGTCGATTATTAATTTATTTTATTGGAATTTTCGAGATATAGTGATAAAGAAGTGGCTGTTATGTAAAATTTTCTGCTGAATTCAATGGCAAAATAAAAAATATAGCATTCCATTTAAAATAAGAAAGTTAGGGTCTACTTTCGATTAAACCGGAAGTGCTGCTGTTTTTAAAATATTTTAGTTGAAACGGGCATGTCGGAAAACCCCTAGATACCCAATTTCGTAAAATAATATTGAATAGTTTTTAAAATAACGATAGCGAATGCTTGTCCTAGGACATTCTGTATATGTATATAAATTTTTGAAACCATTAATAAATTTGTCATTATTATAATTATTTTCATTTAATTACTAACCGGCCCTTAATTCTGAACCGCGCTTTGTATAAATACGTACATAAATCGAGTGTACTCCTTTACTATATAAACTAGGATCCCATTTTGTAACGTAAAGTGGTCCTTCAACATTAGTACAGTCCGTCCATTCATGATTATCAATTTTAACTGATACATTTGCTATGGTTGAGATAGAGAATGCTAGAATTCTAGAAAAAATATTCTTTATATATAAAAATTATACATAAAAATGACATAATTTACCGAATATGGGTCGAGCGAGCGATCAATTCAGTTGGTTCTCTGTTAGGAATGTTAAATAGTGCATCTTTTGGATTCGTAATTAAAATCAAAGGCCAATCATTATGTTTCGCATCAATAAATGAAAATAATCCATTATCAATGGCCATTAATCGAATACTGTACAAAAATAGATTTTTATTATTAGGTAAAAATAACAAAAATAATTAGCATACACTCTGTTGTCTTTCCAATCGCCTAATTCGAGTTCTAGGAAGCCAGCTTGCTGAAGAGTGTACATATTCTTCACTAACCCACCCAGCTGGTGAAGGTGGCCACATACGTATACCAAACTTTCGCTGTATTGGCCCATAAGAGTGCGGAAGCCAGTTGAAGTTGATGTTAGGACGCATGATGTCGGGAAATGACCAAACCTGAATAAAAAATGTTTCATTTAGAATAAAATAAGCAACTGATAGATTCATTGGGAATGAATAATGCTCGGAACTGTAGTCAATTATTAATTACAGATAAATTTACTTGAAAAATGCATATTTTTTTTATATAAATATAACTATTATAAGAATGCCATGAATGAAATAAATGAATACATTACTTATAACTGGAAACCGTAGCCTAAGTTATTAATACAAGGCCGGGAAACAACTCAAATTTTGTTTAAAAATTTGGCCAAAAACTCTAGTTCCAAAACCGCTGATGAGGGCGCGACTTATTCCGGCTGTCATTCGAATGTCATCTTTAGACTGTCAAAATAATATATTGATATTATCAATTTAGCGGTTATAACCAATGTTATACGGTTTTTTTAAACTATATAAATGAATAAAGAATACAACGAATAAAAATGTAAATAATATACAATTTATATGTAATTATATTAAATTAATACTTCTTTATACACTGTTGTATTACTATTACACTATTCATAAGTTAAATTAACATAACAGAAGTTGAGCTAATATAAGAAATATGTTGGAAAAGGCTGTAGAAAGGATAGGTGTTGTAACGCCACAACAACGCACACTGCACAGCTGGTTAATGCGCACGCACATGACCAAAAGTGTTTGCGCGCAAGTCCTTTTTTTATATAAGAAGCAAACATGCAATCAAATTTTTTAAAGGGTAATTCAAATCATCTCTGTTAATGTTCTTAATTAAACTATATAACGCTTCATTCTTATATGGCATAGAGAGAATATTTAAACATTGAGATACACAATATTGTTTCATTATTGTGTTTAATTTCAACAGAAATAAGTGAATAATATAATAGGTGCGTTCAATGAAGTAAGCATATCTAGCAAATGCTAGGTAAGCAAACGAGACTTGTTGCTTAGTGCGCTGAACGATTTGCTAGCTATATGACGAACTGTCATCCACAACTGTCATCGAGAAACGTATATAGATGTCAAATATAACATTCTATAATTGTGTACCTGTTGTATTTCTTTTCTTGGTCTGCGAACATATGGAGAATGAATTTATATTTTTATTTTCAGATAGTGGGATTAATTTGGAAGAAGCTATATTGACTATAACAAAATATTTCAAATTTAATAATGTTATAAACATCCATCACAAAACTCTCAAAGCCTTTTTTACATGTAGCTGATAGACACACACCATATAAAGAAATAGAAACAGTTCAAGTTAACTTCATATATGTAAAATTTGTATTTCCCGCCATTATATTTGACACTTAGCAAGACAAGCGAGAAAATTGTGGCTTGGATTGCTTGCGAGCAAATCAAGCAAATGCTAGGCTAGCAAAGTCGTTCAACAAATTTTACTTCCGGTTGCTTGTTTTGCTTGGCTTATTGAACGTACCTAATGATTGCAATACAACAATAATTATTAAATAATACAATATTATATAATAACAAATGCTAAATGAAAACTACGTTGAAACTTTATGAAACGAAATCACAAAACACACGTCAAAAATGACAGCTACAATAAGTCGCGCCAAAACGGCAAGTTTGGAACTAGAGTTTCTGTTTGATAGATATTGTGATATTTCCCGGCCTTGTATTAATAACGTAGGCTACGCTGGAAACAGACATGGAATAGACCTTTTCAATTTAAAGAGATGGAAGATATGCGCAATGGGGATCTGCGCATAGTAAGAACAAATGAGATCTATGACGTTTGTTTATAAAAAAATTAGACGTTAAATGTGAGAATATGGGCCCTATTCTGTAACTCGGTGGTTAATTTTTAACCACTGGTTAAAATTTTTATCCAATAGTTATAGGTTTGACAACTAAAAATCTCTTTTTTTGTTATATGTCAACATACTTGATTGGTTAAAAAAATTAACCAGTGGTTAAATATTAACCACCGAGTTACAGAATAGGGCCCTATCTCAGATAACTTTAAAAAATCTTATCGAAATAAGTTACAAAAGCTTTTATTGAGGTTAAAATGTCTAACGATACAAATTTTCACTGAGAATACAGGAATTTTAATGACTGCAATATTTTTGACGTTTCGTTTGACAGCCCAACTGGCAGTTGTTTGCGCCATTTTCTTACTATTTGCAGCGATAAAAAGAGATAGCCGTTAAATTGAAAAGGTCCATTTGAAGAAAATTAATATAAACTTAAAGCACTTTTCTAAAAAAAAAAATTGTGAGTGAAAAAAAATTATATCATTAAATTCAGAATTAAATTCTCTACCTAATAATGTTTCAATTTAACAGACAAATATTTTTTTACTGGATGAATACGAGAATTCGTGACAGCGTTTAACATGAGAAAATAGTTTTTTTTTCTATTTAAAATAAAATAAATAAATATATCATCACGGCATATTACCCATTGCTGGGTGTGCCAATCTGCTTTATTCGCAGATATCGGTAATGATAATGACATATTAGTCATTGCTAGCGTGGAGAGTGCATTTAAAATTCGAAATATTTGGCGTCGGTCGGGATCGAACTCGGTTCCCCAGATTCGCGACCAGACACTCAGGCACGCGGCCACGAGACCCCTTTCTTTTTTTTTTTGTATTTCATTGTCTATATGAATCTATAAACGCACTGAAAACAGGTCGTTAAGATCTATAAACGCACTGTTTTTGGCGTTTTTCGTTTTCTAAAGGTGGTATGATTACTTCCAAGTCTGACAGATTAACATAGAGTTAAGAATATATAATTGAGAGAGCACAAGTTCGCAATCTTGAAGCCCTGCGGGGAAAGGTCCGCCATCTTGCACTTGTCCATTTTTTTTGCTTTTTGCTTACGTCGACGTGTACTATTTCGAATGTGTTCTTTAAACTTTTGTGTTTAAATACCCTTTTTATATTTTGCGTTCATAATGAAGTCATTACGATACGCAATTGCGTATCGTAATGACCTTCATTTTGATACTCAATTTTTTGTTTTAGACGGTTGGTACTAGATGACGTTTCTTTAACCCATTTTTACCTAATTTATTTTTAGTTAATTGACAATTCATTTTAATAATATAATGTCGATATTATTATTTTTTATTATTTAGGGAAGATTATTTACATGAAAATGTACAAATATAATCACAAATTGAGTAAGTAAATGTTAATATAATGTTCGAATTAGTCCACATAGATGGACCTAGTAGTACTAAAAATTTGTAGATTGAACCTTTGAACGATAGAAAATTATTTTTATTTAATTTTAAAGCAAGTTTTAGTTCAAATATAAGAAAAAATAAAAATTTCCTGTACACTGAGGCTGAAAGGGTTAAATTGTCAAATGTCAAAGCTGGAAGATAAGAAATTTCAATATAACCTCAAAATTTCTTTTACTTAATAAATCACTTTATTTAATGAATATAATAATAATAATACATATTTTCATCTTACTTTGCATTTCAAAATAAGCAATCAAAACATTCTCTGTTACGCCTTTGACATTATTTTCTTTACACCATGTGTCAAAATTTGCAAATTCTTTCTCATAAATCTCGCGCGATTTTTTAGGAAGTAGATTATTTTCTGTAGTCTGAGCTATATTACGTAGCTCAGGCGGAGTGCAACTGATTTCATCTTCCATGATTACACTAAATTCACTTAAATTTGTTCGTAAATATCGAAATGACATGAACTTTCAAATAATAATTGAATGTGGTCAATTCAATTCAATGTTACCAACTACAACATTTCACTTACAAATTCCCCTAAATCAACTCGGTTTAATATTAACAGTTTTTTAAAATATTTTAGTTCGTAGAAGGCGCAAAATATAAAAAATAGCATAAAGAACTCATTTTATAAGACTTGCTTTCGCACTTGTCAATTAGAAAACTCGCTAACGCTCGTTTTCTAAATTTTGACGCGTGCGAAAAAAACATGTCTTATAAAACACGTTCTTTAATATACTATTTTGACCATATTTAGTAAATTTTAATATATACCGTGCGATTTATTTAACTTGAAACATAGGATTTGTGATATCCATAGTAACCCAATGACAGCAATGTATAAGAGCGTTCCATTTAAAATAGAACATAGCAAATAAAATACAAGTGTGTATTTTGATTAAATCATTTTAGAAATGAAAAAGGTTGCAAGAAATATAAACATTTAATAAATATTCACTGTCACCTACAACCAATTCTTGATGGTTTTGAAAGTGGTACATTGTAAAATGTTCTTTCCATAGTAAACGATGTACACCGGTTTTGCTTACACCCGCAACTTGCCTTATCGTTTTAGTAGATAATCTATTATTATTTCGTACCAGCATAATAATTTCCGTCATTTTTCACAAGTTTTCTTTACATGCTCACGTTTAACGCAATATTTCTCTTAAAATTGTTAACAATTCGTAATATAGTTGAAGCACTTGGTGTTGGTCGATCAGGAAATGATTTACGAAATAAATCAGATATCTGTGTGAGGCTAACGTCAGCATTATACCAGTGAATTATTTGCACTTTTTCTAGAATTGCATACATTATTTTTAACTTAGAAGTAAAAATACAACCCTAATTGACAGATAATATTTACTTGACACTGACAGCCCATGTTCTATTTTAAATGGAACGCTCTTATACATTGATGTTATTTAGTTACTATGGAAATTGCAAATCCTATGTTTCACGTTAAAAAATACTCACGGTATATATATACAGGCTGTTTCCTTTAAAACTACCAGCTCTTTTTTGGGCGAACTAATGACTTTAGAAAAAAATGTTATATACAAGAATAAGGGGTTAATTTATTAATAATAAACCGAAAATTCGACCTGTGGTTCTCAAACGGCAGAACAAAATTATATTATTTTAAATGGTATCCTATATAATTTTTTAGCCCATTAGATAGAGATTGTTTTTCTGATTTCAACGATATAAATATGATTTAGGGTTGTATAACAATTATTTAGAGAAAAATGGTATTAAAAATAATGTTATATTACAATGGGCTACGCAATACACAGGTATTGATACGTCTGTTGCCTAGTTACGCTAATAGTAAACCCATTTTTTATTATATTACTTCTAGTTTTTAATACCATTTTTCTCTTAATAATTGTTATACAACCCTACGCTATATTTATATCGTTGAAATCAGAAAATAATATTCTATTTAAAGGGCTAAAAATTATATATGGTGCCATTTAAAAAAATATAATTCCACTGGTTAAATATTCGGTTTGTTACAATTGATACATTATCCCTTAATTCTTGATCATTTTTGGTATAAAACATTTTTCTCTAAAGTTGTTAGTTCGCCCAAAAAAGCGCTGGTTGTTTTAAAGGAAACATCCTGTATATAATGTGGGATTAACATGGAAAATAAGTTAATTGTAAATAGTATCTCCCCAGTGCAAGATATGAAGTTGAAATTTTGTATGCTTATCCGGGGAAACTAATTCTACGGATTATATTTCAAATTAGTCAATTTACATGTGTAATACTAAAAGAAATTAAGAAAATTTATCGAATTTCCAGAATTGTTGTTCATAGCAATAGTTTCTAAGCAACGATTCAAATAGCATAATGGTAGCGTGTACGCTTGGTAACAAACAAAATTCGTAGAGTCGGATTCGGAAATCGGAACCAGTCGAGAGCAAATATATTTTTTTAATTTTTACTTTTCAAAATAATTTTGAAATAATTAATAAATAATAAAATAAAGTTGTAGGAGATCAAGGGGGACATCCCATTAGAGAAGAAAATATTTTTTAAAACCAGCATTAGTTTTATATCCTTACATAATAAAAATATTGAGATAAATCCAATTGAAATTTAAATAAAGTTGATTTTTTAGTTATTTTTCAGTAGGCTATGTATGAAAAACAAAACTTGCTATCTGTCAATTTGAGTTATTTAGGATGGAAATCAAATAAAACACTATTTGTAAAGTTATTAACAAATATTTGTATCGTTTTTATTTAAATTCAATTTTTTTTAAACAGCACCAGTTTCTTTAGTAGCCTGTGCGAGAAAGATAGCAATAGTGTGACGTCACAGTGGCACTGATAACAAATTCAAATATCTCGCAAAATATGTAATTATTAAAACAAATATGTTTTTTATCTTAATCGGTATTTAAGGATAAAGTGTACATTTTATTATTTTTTGTTTGGTAGAGGACCCAATGGACATTTTCAATTTAACGGCTATCTCTTTCTATCGCTCCAAATAGTAAGAAAATTGCGCGAACAACTGCCAATTGGGCTGTCAAACGAAACGTCAAATATATTGCAGTCACTAAAATACCTGTATTCTCAGTGAAAATTTGCATCGTTAGACATTTTAGCGCCAAAAAAGCTTTTGTACCTCCTTTTGAGAATTTTTTTTAAAGTTGTCAAGGATTTTTTCACATTTTACGTCTAAATTTTTTAGAAACAAACGTCATAGATCTTATTTGTTCTTACTATGCGCAGATTTCCATTGCGCATATCTTCTATCTCTTTAAATTGAAAAGGTCCATTTGTATTTTTTTTAATTTATATTTTTTCAAACACATTTGCTGTGACTAAACTTATTACAAAACATTGTTTATTGCTTGGATTATAAAGTGAATTTTTTGTTATTATTTATAATTATATTCTACGAATTGTTATTTTATACATACTTTGCTATTGATAATACTGATTCTTATGAAAATGCGCAAAAATATAAACAAACGATGAAAATTGGTTTGGGAACCTTGTAGAATGTTTTTAGATAGTAAATAATAGTAGGCCTTGAAGTTCCAATTTAGTTTATTTAAGTCATTTTCATTGCGGGGACGTTACGGACGCAAATTCGCCAATCATCAGCTGATAAGATATACATTAAATATTACAAAATGTTAACAAGTTATACAATTTAAAATTTTAAAATATTATTTACTGTCTAAAAAAAAATAATCACACCTTTTTTAAATTTTAAAAACTAAGAAATTAATATTTATCTATACATTAAAGTGAATATATTACAACAGTACAGAACCAAGTTGACGTCAACCGAAATGTGGTTTTAAAAGTTAGTAGTGACTCAGTAAATATAATAGGGATAATAGGTCATTTAACTGTCCGTAAACAAAATTAATTTGTGTCTATAAAGAACGAGACAAAACATTTATATATAGCATTTATACTTGCCAAATAATCTGTTCGCTGCCCTTGGCTCGTGCTTCTTGGACGTATCTTTTCAATTTTTCTAATTCGATTTCGCTGAGAAGTCCCACAAAGTTGAATGGTCTCCTTGGGCCAGGATCCAAGCATGCGTCAACCGCAATGAATGAGTAAATATCACCATTGTTTTCAATTTGATATAAATATGATTTTTGATGATACTTTCCTTGTATTGAGTAATTCGAAAAAAAGTTTTGCTTTGAGTGTATACTTGCAACATTAAAATTATCTGAAAAAATTTAAATCTGTTTCACATAAATGCCGATAAAAATAATGTTAATAAAAGAAACATGCATATTTTTCTGGCTATGTGACAATTGCTTTCTACGCTACTGCGATATAATTTTGTTTTATTTACCATGGTTACCACGAATATCAAGCCATTTTGTTTTTTTATTAACTTGGCATTCTTTTAATACAGAATTATAATATTTCCATTCATCTTCATATTGTCTGGACCCAATATTATCTTTGGTTTTCGCATCTGTTAAATCTCCGGAAGCCAATACTACTTTTGGCTTGATAACAGAAACAGTAACATCACAAAATTCTTTTAATTCGGTAATTCGTGATTTATCTTGAAATTTACTAATGTGTATATCAGATATCTAAAAATATTTATTAGTATTAGAAATATTAATAAAATAAAAACAGTAACACAATACATATTAATAAAAAATAAATATCGACGACTGTAATTTCTGTCATTACAGAAATAATATTTTTAATGTTGCATGATAGTACTTTTCATTAACGTAAATGGAATTTTCCATGTAAATAATAGAAATAGGTATGACCTTTCAAAATCGATATAATTGATCCAGTTTTATCTACCACAAATATTTAATTGCTTGAATTATGTTACCACTATCAATAATAAGTATAAAATTACACTAGCCAACAAGAAATTTTTATTTTGAAGCAGCAATGCCAATGTTTGGATCTTACATGATTTTTCAATCTGAATTCAAATCTGAATCCCGTTTTTACCTCCATACATATATAGGCAAAGGAGATGTTTTCGGTCCAAAAATTCGATATTGAGTTTTCAGTGAATAAGCACAAATTAGGGCCCCACAACACGTTTTTACTATTTTTACAATGATGTCTGTCTGTGTATGTGTGAGGCGATTTTTTCCCTCCACAATAATTTATCAAAATTCTAAAAATCTCTATTTTTCGTATACAGGTGTTTCAAAAATACTGTAAATTTTTTTAAGGGTATATAGTACTGACCAAAATGAGTAAAAAAGGCTTAATCAACATGGGTCTTATCTTCCATAGTTTCCGAAATTTGAGGCAGTGAAAAATGAGTTTTTACAGGGTTTACGTCTGCTATCTCGAAGACTATAAGAGTTACGACTTTGATTAAATAGGATTTTTTGTTTACCTTTCAGAGGTCATCTTAGATGTGCTTTTGTTTTTTTTAAATCAAATAATTGTACTATTTTAAATTTTGTGGCGACCTTGGACAATATTTAATTTTCAAATAACTTTGTAACTATTAGATATTGAGAAAAACGTTTCATATAAAATTTTATTGTTTTTTTATAGTCTATTTACTGACATAGACAAAATTTTGTTCAATCACTATCTTTGTCAGTTTTTTCCGATTTTTCGCTTTTCTCGGAAACAGTTGAAGATCAGTCCTATGTTGATTAAACTTTTTTACTTATTTTGGTCAGTACTATATGCCCCTAAATTTTTTTACAGTATTTTTGAAACACCCTGTATATTCATATAAAGAGATTTTGTGTAAAATTGCATAACCGGAAGTGGTACTTTACTTGAAGCCCATAACAGTTTTAATGAAGAAAAACTAGATTAAAATTTAATCCAAAACTTTTCAATTTTAGTATTTAAGACTTTATATCAATGGGAACAACATATAATATTTTGGCTAAAATTGATAAACCGGATGTGATATTTTACTTGAAGTTCTGAACAGATTTTCGTGATAAAATATATTATGATATAATCCAAAACTTCTCAAATTTGGTACTTAAAACTTGGATATGTTTGACTATACAACTCATTGGAAAATATACCAAACCAATTACGCTGTATAACATTGATTATTTGCGTTGCTAAGTTGTGTTTCGCGAATCACAACTAATGGTGTTTCGGTTCGCAAAGAAATGAATCATATATCCATGGATATAAATGAACAAGTAATATTTTTGAGATTTCGTAAAAATATAGTTGCTTGATTCGTTGTATAGTCGTAACATTTACAACTCGAGCTTCGAAAATCATCTGAATATACAGTTTGCGGACTTGATGTGTTACCTAGGCAACACATCTCGTCCTCTCAACTGTATATTCGTTTATTTTCGAACCTCTTGTTGTATAAATATTGAGAACAACATATCTATACAGCGAGTCCAGGCCGAGCTTACGCTATCGTTATTTTAAAAACTATTCAGTATTTTTTAACGAAATTTGGTATCTGGGGGTTTTCCCGGTAGTAGACCCTAATTTTATTTTAAATGGCTATATTTTTAATTTTACCATTGAATTCAGCGGAAAATTGTACATAGGAAACAATAAAAATAACTTACTCATCATCAACCACTTTCGGCGTAATTCAATTTTTTTAAAATATTTTTTCTGTAAGAACGGCCACTTCTTTATCACTCGATATCTCGAGAATGGAATCGAATTTCTATAATCTGTAAAAAAAAGTTACATAAAGAAAGTTTTTGTTTATTAATATAAATTAATAATTGACAATGTTTGAAAAATGTATTTTCTATGTCAACGTAAAGTTGAAATTCAAAAAGTTCAAATTTTACTACAATCTACACCTATTTTTTAACGAAGAATTCATTTAAATAAAATATGGGGTGTTCCATTTAAAAAAACCCGAGTTTTTTGAACTTTTTGAACTTCAACTTCACGTTGACGTAGAAGATACATTTTCCAAAAATTATCGATTATTAATTTATATTAGTGAAAACAAAAGCTTTCTTTATAAAATTGTTTTTACAATTATAGAAATTCGATTCCATTCTCGAGATATCGAGTGATAAAGAAATGACCGCTCTTACAGAAAAAATCAAAAAAAGTTGAATTACGCAGGAAGTAGTTGATCATGAGTATGTTTCCTATGTAAAATTTTCCTCTAAATTCATTGATAAAATAAAAAATATAGCATTCTATTTACAATAAGAAAGTCAGGGTCTACTTCCGGTTAAATCGGAAGTGCTACTGCTTTGAGAATATTTTAGTTCAAAAGGGTATGTCGGAAAACCCTTAGATACTAAATTTTGTAAAATAATATTGAATAGTTTTTAAAGTAACGACAGCATAAGTTCGGCCTGGGACAACCTATTATAAACCGGAAGTGGTACTTAACTTGGATCTCTTAACAGATTTTTGAGTAAAAGCATAATAAAATATAATTCAAAATTTTGTATTACAGACTTTTCTATTTATTGGAACAACAAATTCGATTTTATTTACAAATGATCAACCGGAAGTGAGACTTTACTTAAAGCTTATTGCTATTATACACATGGAGGTGGCGGGAGGTCATGTGCTGGCCACATCAGATTTTTCCGTCACCTAAGTATTTTGTGCTGTATTAAATAGTTATCGGTATTTTTTACGATCTTATAGTTTTTTTAACGCTGAATTTAGATGTGAAACAAAAATTTCACATCAGATTTCATTAAATGGTTTAATTTGATTGTGGGTTTGTGTATTGTCGTGCCTGTGTTTATAAACTTCATTTTCATTGATTGGTTAAATAATAAATGCGATTTCTGAAAAATTCAGACGTGATAGAAAAAAAAAACGAATTTCAGGTTTGAATTCAGCTTTTAAAATACCCATAAAATCTGGTCCAGTTTTCATTATTGTAGCCGAGTTTCAGATTTGAATGGACCTTTTACATTTTTATTGCACCCTGACGTCATTTTTCTATGCGCCACGTAGTGAAATTAGAGATGAGGAGGCACCATGTTGTCAAAGTAAAATGATTAAGAGAATAAGCATTTATTTTCGATAAAAAATTATTTAAACAACACAAAAACTTAAATAATTTTGTCTTTAACTATAAAGAAATAATTAATAATGAAAAAAATATATTTAAAAGAAAAAATAACAATTTTATTCTGGTTTATTACTTTCCTAATATCAAACTGGCAACTACGCAATTATCTGTCACTTTATGTGGTGTTTATTTCGCATCATGTGGAACAAAAAATAACTTTTTCTGATTCCATCTCATCTTCCTCTTGTTTTAAAATATTCATCACACATGCTTTGTGTGAATTTATTTAAGAAATTTAAGTTTTTGCCAGAGTTGTTACTTTCCGCCATTTGTAATTTTATTTGAAATGTAACTGGTCTCCTCAAAGCGCAAACAACCTACTGCGCACTACATATATGTCATTTTTGTCTATCTCTCTCTTTTGATGTAAAAGGTCCATACAGCGCGAAAAATCATAAGATCCACAATGGACCTTTTCAATTTAACGGCTATCTCTTTCTATCGCTGCAAATAGTAAGAAAATGGCGCGAACAACTGCCAATTAGGCTGTCAAACGAAACGTCAAATATATTGTAGTCATTAAAATACCTGTATTCTGAGTGAAAATTTGCATCGTTAGACATTTTAACTTCAATAAAAGCTTTTGTAACTTATTTCGATAATTTTTTTTAGTTTTACGTCTAATTTTTTTTAGAAACAAACGCCTTAGATCTCAATTGTTCTTACTATGCGCAGATCCCCATTGCGCATATCTTCTATCTCATTAAATTGAAAAGGTCTTTTGGCACTCCTGCTGCAAAAATCGTGTTGACTATAGTCCGTTCGCCGAAACGAGAGAATGTGGAACTAATTTTTGAACAATAACAAGTCATTCTTTTGGTTCAGCTCCAAAATTATCCTCTTTTGACCAATAGAATTTGTCTCTGTTCAAGAATTAGTTCCACATTCTCTCATTTCAGCGAACAGACTATGGTGTTATTTTTACTCAGAGCCGGCACTTCAGTCTCCTAGTAAAAGTGTCAGTACATTTAACTGCCAGATAAAATGAAAATATCGCATCAATATTAGAGCGTAAATTGACAAAATTATACAAATGTCATTTATATGATGCGATATTTTTCTTTTATCTGGCAGTTAAATTAACTGACGCTTTACCAGCAGATTGAAGGTATTTCAAACATATAAATTAAATGATATACGCATAAAAATCAAATATTGTATAACAAAATTGCTACAATATTCCATTTAGGCAATATTGAATACATTAATTGTTGTTAGTTAAGCGGTAAATTGTTAGTAATTACAGTAATGAAATCATTTACACTATATAACCTGTAAAAACCAAATTAAGTGGTCCGGTGAGTCTGATAACGTCCGATTTTTGTAACTTTTTTCATTTGAATTTTGAAGACGACGAGTCTGATGATCATATGGGATATCAACACTTATTAAATTCGTAACATTCGCCACAAACACAGAGATTATTATCAGAAAAGTCACAAAAATTAAGGCTGCTCTTGAGATGATCATTTTGAAATACACATATTACATTGAGAATTTGAATGTTTACACTTTGATTTATGGTATCACTGAAATGTTTTAATTTAAAGTTTCGTGGTTCATTGTTCTAAACGATGTGCTTTGTCGTGGTACTGGTTTTAGTTTGACATATCATAACAAAGACGTCAGCTGATTGTCAAATGTCATTCGAGGTTTGCGTCTGTGGTAAATATAGTAAGTTTCAAAATCACCAATAGGTAGCAGCATATGCCTACAATTCAATATCAGTGTGGGAATTTCAATCTGAAAACGAAGTCAATTTTTTTCATTGATTATTTATTTTTTCCAGTATTACGAAACCATTTATTATTTTCATATTTGTACAAATTTTTTAATGATTAGTGTTGGTTGTAAATCCTTGCATTTTCAGTAGCAAATTCCATGTTTTTATTGTAAAGATGATATAAAACATAATTTATAATCTTGTATAATATAATTTATGAAAAGTACTCGTAAAATGCTTAAATAGTATTTTTCATGATTAGTAATAAAAATTAAATTTGTACTTTATAGACTTTGCTATAAAATTACTAATTTTGACTATAATTTTTTTATGCTATATTATACAACTTTTTGTAATATTAGAAAAATACTATCAATATGTTTATAACAATTATTTATTATATTACATCAATATTAAGATTCATTTTTTATGTCATAAATTAAAAACATGACGTTCATTATTAATAAATTAGTAATTGAAATAAAAAGTTACATGGAATTATTCCATAAATTTGTTAATGTGGTCCCCCACATACAGGACGTCTACTTTTTTTTGGACCGTAGGAAATACAATGGTAAAATTTTGTAATTTCTATCCTATTAATTTTTGAATTAAATGTAAATACATAAAATGTTTAAAATTAAAAATTGCGTCAAATAAGTCTAAATTTATTAATAAAATATGTTCTTGTCATGATATAAACGTAAAATAAAATATTCGTCTTTAAGCTAATAGTCATGTTGACACATAAAAATTTATTAATTGATATTTAATTGTTAATTATATTCCATTGCCGTTTTCAGCGTTGGTAAATGCATCTGCGATTACTGATAAATAATTTAATGAAATCATTCATTAGAACTTTATGACAGATTTAATTATTTAATAAATGTATATTATAATTTATGCTTTAATTATTGTAATCTCAATACTTGTCATTGTTGTAATCATTTAGTAAATAGGAATGTAAATGTTGGATTACTTTTTATTAAAACTTTGCTTTGATTATTGAAATCAATATTGTCATTGTTGTATTTAATTTCAAATATAAAATAGTTTAAATACTATTTTAATTATAATATTGGCACTTGGTGAGTATGATAACTTTCGATATTTTATTAAAGAAAGTATTAAAGTCACATTAATTAAAGCGAATAATACATAACCTGATTATGAAAACGAGCAAAAATTATTAATTTTACTTACATGATTTTTATCGAAGTTTTACATAAAATAACATTTAACACTACTCATATACCTATTCATGTAAGGCCCGGTTTTTTCACCTCTGGATAAAGTGTCAGTTAACTTAACTACCAGATAAAAATCTGATGTGTCAAGCACATAACCTCTCGCCAGATATTTTACCTGGTTGTTCGCATAAAACGAAAAATATTTTTAAATACAAATACATATATTCATGTCTCACTACAAAATAATTCTCACATATATTTGCAAAATCTATGAGATATTTTAATATAAATTATGTACAATACATACATTTTCTTTATATTCAATATCCTGAAATTTTCTTTTTCTACTTTCCATTTCTTTTTCTTTATATTCGTCATTTTTTCGCAAATTCCCTTTGTATTCTTTTTTACGTATATTCTTTTCATAATCTTCATAATGATGTAGAAATATTTTTGACAATGGCATACTAATATTTTTGACAGTGACATTTATGTGTCAATTACAAACATTTGAATTTCTTGCCTTGAAGTAGTTTGATCTGAGATTTTTTTATATCAAATTATTTTATATGCATTTCTTTATCTCTAAATCTATAGAATTTATATGTATCGAATAAAGAATTTAACGTTCTTTAATATGTTTACATAAATTTTCGATAAATAATATTAAATGATTTTTTTTCTTGTAACTACTCTACTTCCGGTTGTCCAATTGTTACCAAAACTTAAACAACTCTTCCTATTATTGTTAGATTGAGGAATCCGTAGTTAAAAATGTCTTAAGTCTTATAGTATTTGAGAAATCGTGGATCCAACATCCACACACACATACGGACATCATCGTAAAAATGTTGTAATCGGATTCTAGGGACCTTAAAACGTGCTTATTCACTAAAATCTGGATATGCGATTTTTAGCATGAATCCAATACCTCTCTTAGCGAGAGGTAAAAAGAAAATATCGCATCGATATTACAGCGTAAATTGACAAAACTATAGACATATCAATCATATGATGCGATATTTTTCTCTTATCCGGCAGAAGTGAAAAAACCGGGCTTAAGTAAATCAAACAAATTTATATTTTGAAATGATATATTATCTACCTAAATGGCTTACTTTAGTGCCATTAGCTCTAAAGATCTAATCACATTTATTGTATACTACCATATTAATGGTAACGTGTTGCGGTTCTCTCTACTTATGACGGAGTGACGCTAACGTCACAACTTTCGCGCCAAAATTTTAATATATATTTCAGGCGTTATTAAGCATAATTTCAAGAAAATAAAAAAATACGGAATTTCTAATTTTAAATTCTTCATAACATATAAAAAGTTCAAAAAAGCTGGACGGGCCCATTTCAACTGGTTATAAATTTCTTTACTTTGCCCGTGAGGTGACGCCTGGTAAGCGCCCGCACGGTGCAAATATTTCATCATTACCGCATCTGTGTACAAAGCAGATTGGCACACCCAGCAATGGGTAATAAGCCGTGATGATATATTTATTTATTTATTTATTTATTTTTGGTCGTTTGTTTTATATACCGGGCGTTTACCGAAATTGTCTCATATAAAATAATATGTTAAATTGAAGTTGATGTTAACGATGTGTTGAATTTTTCAGGAGATGGTTGAGTATTTCTTTGGCTGACTGAGGTTTTCTTCTGGCCAGAGATTCTGCGGCATTCAAGGCAAGTCACTTACCATATAGCCAATAAATTACACGGATACCTATGGCATATAGTATAATTATGTTAAATAAACAGTGCTGTAATATATTCGCATTTTCATTTCGGGTTGTGCCGCGTACACCTGGCCGACTCGAGTTTGCTGCACTATTATTATACAACAGAATCTCATACCATGCTGTGAACTTTTGTACGGCTATTAAAACTTATGCAGGTATTTGAAGACATAAAATGTTGATGTTTCTTCTCTTCATAGTTCTTTATATTAATTACAGTTTCTTTATTTACTTGGAAAATAAAACAAGTGGAAACAATAATAGCGAGATAATAAAAATAAAACTCTATGAGTTAAAAACAAATGAGAAGTAATTGAAGATAACAAAATAAACATAAAAATAAATGTATTTCTTTTAATGTTAAAATAGAACAATAGTAGAATTATAAAATTCAAATAAATATTAAATTACACATTGTTTTTAAATTCTACATGTTATATAATCTTGTTTTTAAAATATGATAGAAGTAGGTACTATAAAGAATGTGCATGACAACGTCCTATTGGCGATGTGCACATTTTGAGCGTCAGCGCCTCTAACAGCTACATTGACATTTTTGGTTACCGAATCAATTTTGAAATTTCGAGAAATTGATACAATTTTATTTTGAATTGTTGCTATTGTGCATGAATTTTATACGTCATATTATATTGAAATGAATAAAGAAAATATTTAAAATGCTATATATATATGATGTGACAATCAAAAAAGTCAAAATACCAGCGAAGGTACTGTGGCAGAAAATATAATTTTCTCATAATATGTGTGATTTCTGTATACCATTTTATCATATTTAAATTTATATTATAATTTATAATATTAGTTGAATGTTACAAGATGCACAATACATGGAAATTGAGATTAAAAAATTGGAAAACTTTAATGATTGGAAAGAAGAATATTTCTACATATCACGTTATCAGTGTATGATGTTAACATCTTTCTTTTATATTCGCAATAAATGAAGAAGATTCTTCATTGAAAATATACCAGGCTCTAAGTGGAATCAGTTGCACTAGCTTGAAAAAGAAAATACACGAAAATACGAACCATGTGAATTTCTACTATACATGTATAAAATCTATAATGAATTATGTCAAAAATAGACTTCTATTTCATACACCGTCAAGTATTATACAATTTTATGACAATTTTCTGCTTCTTGTATTATATTTTGTTCAAATATTAACCTAAGAAACACATATTTATATAATTCATTATTGCAATCAGTCGACTATTGTTGGAATTTTATTCATACGATAAGCATCTTTTACAATGAGAAAATATGTATACCTAAAAGAATTTTTCACGTTAGTAGAAGAAAAAGTTATTTTCTAAAACATCTGTTGCTCATATAATTTTCTAGGAAATTTATAAATTTTGATAAGTACTTCAATCGGTAATTTTGTGAGAATTATTACATCCCCCAATGTATCACAAAATATTTGACATCCTATCATTCGCATTTATTGCAAATATTTTATAAAATAGAAATTGCAAAATCATTCTGACATAAAACATAACCTTGCTGTTTCAATGAGTAACAAGATTTGTCATTTTTGTCCGCTGTCGGCGCTGACTACTTTTGTGCACACCGGCTATATACGGGCATCTCGATCGAAATTGATAAATTTAGTCCAAAGTTGAGCCATTAAGAAGCCATTTTAACGGTGTATAGTTCATTCGCTGAGACGAGAGAATGTGGAACTAATAGTATAAGTTTACGGTTTTGTTTTCCGTAAGTCTTGAAATTATTTATCGGTTTCTATTTGGAACGCGGTTCCTGAAAAAGTTCGTAAAAAGTCGGACCACGGCAACCACGAAATAATCCTGTTTCTCTGGTATTTTTACGCCACTACCGCTACTTTCAAACATCATCATAACAAAATCAAACGATATACGTGAATGTCAAATTTCTAAACCGCATTGGTGTATTACTAATAATTATTATAGCTGTAAGTATGAAAACATTATTTATATTTGATATATCCCTATTCAATAGATAACACTATACTAGAACGTGTTACTACTATTAAAGATTTAGGTGTATCATTCGATGTAAAACTAACATTTTCTCCACATATCACTAACGTTGTCTCTTCTTCTTTAAAAATGCTAGGTTTCATAAAAAGAAACACTAGATCCTAACCTCGATTCAATTATTTCTCTTCATAATGCTTTTGTTAGGTTCAAACTGGAATATTGTAGTACTATTTGGAATCCGTTTTACGACAAATATGATAATATATAATAAAATCAGTGCAACGTAAATTTATAAAAATTTTGTACTTCAAACAAAATCGACATTATCCTTTTATCGATTATTCCTATAATAGTTTACTTCAGTCTTGCAACTTTGTTAAGCTCTCCCTTCGTCGACAATGTGCCTACTTAATTTATCTATGTAAAATTGTTCATAATTTGGTTGATGACCCTGAAACCCTTTCTCTCCTTTCCTTCCATGCTCCTTCAAACACATCTAGACAAAATAAATGCTTTTACCTACCTAGAGCTTCAACAAACATGCTTTTGAAATCTCCGCTATTTTCTATGTGCACGCTTTTTAATTCTATGTGTAATCAGGTTGATATTTTCAATATTTCAGTTTCCGCTTTTAGGAACCAATGTTCAAAAATTCTGGCTGACTCATATATGTAATTTGTAATTCTTTTCTTACTCTTATATTATATTATTATTATTATTATTATTATTATTATTATTATTATTATTATTATTATTATTATTATTGTTATTATTATTATTGTTATTATTATTATTGTTATTATTATTATCTCAGTATCTTCGTTATGTTTTTGTGTATGTTTTTTTATCTGTTTAGGTCCTTGACCTATATTGAATAAATAAATAAATAAATATTATTTTTATTGGCATTAAATATAATAGAATTTTCAATTTCGTTGTCATTCATTTGGTTAATTTTTATTTTTGTTAGGTTCTGTCAATTTCAAATGTCATATGATTCAATGTCAATCTGTCCCGAAATAGATGAAAATATTCAGGAACCATGGTGTACCCGGAATCTAGATACTGTTTTTTTTTAGTTGACTTACGGAACAAAGAATAATTCCTGAACAAAGACAAGTTATTCAAAAAAGTGGATTATTTTGGAGCCGAACCAATTCGCAATCGTAGATAAAATTTCCCCTCTAGTGGCGCAAATCGGTACTACGAAAAGCAATCGTACAATCGTACAAGCGCCATATTGAATAAGTGACAGCTGACTGAGTAGTATAGTAACTAATAATTAAATATTTAAGCTTATCGCCTTCATATAAATAAGTTTTTAAACCCGATTTGTATATACAGTCAACGAACAATGTGAACTGTCATATATGTCAAACCCATCGTATGGCGCCCATATTGTTTCGAAAATCAGCGCCTCTATCGTTAATTTCGATTGCGAATAGAATGACTTATTTTTGTTCAAAAATTAGTTCCACATTCTCTCGTTTCAGTGAATGAAGTATAGATGTAGGCGAAAATATAAATAAGTAATTTTATACTTGCAAAATATATTCCTAATAATTTCAAAAATGCCTACTATTTTGAAAGACTGTATAAGAGTATTTTTTGTATTTTACATCTACTCGTATTGAGAAATTTATATTTCATAATTCATATTGTTTGTTGCATATGAAATGTTGAAATGATTCATTAATATATTCTGAATAGTAAAATAAAATTCACGTGACGTGATGTGCGCGGATGTTCTCGTATATAGCACGAATGGCGGTGCGGTAAACAAACAATGTGATGTTTGTGTATATTAATGTCATTTTTGCATTGGCATGTTCCACGCTCGGAATTTGTAAACAACTTGGATATTGTCCATAATGCGACAGAGAAATCTTGCCACTCATGAGGAAAATGCAAAAGGTTCAGAGTGCAATGTAGACGAGAAGGTGACGAAATTGCGTATTGATATTCCATTAGTCCAAGTTTCATTTTGTTCATTTCAAATTTCTAAAAATAGTTGCATTATTAAAGTTGTAAAGATCATACGGCATTGAATTAATTTTAAAAAATCATCAAAACTTTTCATACAATTTAATAGAAATTAAAAAATGTATTACCTAAACTTTAATAATTATTGTAATTTTCAATAGATACTTAAGATATTTTAATGAAAATGATACTGTCAAGTATTGCGCTGTGTGCAAGGTACCAACTCATCAAAAACCTGTAAAGCATTTTTTTAAATCTCATTGCAATTCTGCATTTGTTAAATCCAATATTTATGGCACGCATTTTCATTTCTTAAAGTAATTTAATCGACAATATTCGAAATAAGTTCTTTAATTTTTAAGATTGAAATTAACAGTACTTAGTGATTTTTTAGAAATAGCGTTACCTATGTACTTCAAGAGGTGATAATATGGGCTTTTGAATTTGTACTTGGCAGGGACGCACACAGGTTATTTTTTTAGGGGCGGTCCGGCTGACCACCCAATAATAAAAGTCCGCTTTGGTGCTATTCTTTTTTTAAATTCGGGACTGTGCGTTAATTGTTGGTGAAAAGTAAAGTCAGATTTGGTGGTTTTTACTTCCTTGTAAAGGAAGTATTGTAATCGCGAAAAATTTCGATTTTCAGATTTCAACGGAAATATCCATTTTGACAAATTTCGTCGTGACGTCTGTACGTACGTACCAATCTCGCATAACTCAAAAACGTTAAGTCGTAGAAAGTGAAATTTTGTATTTAGGACTATTATGACATATAGTTGTGCCCCTTTCTTTTTGGTCATTACATAATTTCTAGAAGTGGTACTTTACTTGATGCCTATAATAGATTTTTATGAAAAACTATTTTAAAATGCAATCCAAAACTTTTCAAATTTGGTACATAAGACTTTTATGTCAATGGGAATAACATAGTAGATTTTGGTTAAAATAGACTAACCGGAAGTGATATATTACCTGAAGTTATTAACAGTTTCTTGAATAAAATGGTTTTATTTTGATTTTCGAAATAAATGCTTCAAATAACAGTTTTAGAGAATTAAATTCTGTGTCTAGCACATCCAATATTATTAAATTAGCCCTTTGTATAAGCGAAATATGTAAATTTAAAAATTATATACTTTTTGGTTTTTGTAATAAAGCTTATTGCTATGGATTAGGATAAAAAAATACAAAAAATAAAAAAATTAATGTTAATGTCAAATTACGTCAAATACGTTGGTCTTGCGAACAAAAAAGTCGTGTAGTGTCCACATCAGATTTTTTATTATTTATTTATACTTTATTTAGCAGTTTTCAAAATGTATTTATAGTTTTTATATAATATTTGTCAAATTTTAGGGGCGGTCCGGACCTACTGGACCGCCCCCCTGTGTGCGCCCCTGGTGCTTGGTGTACGAGTAAATTAAATTTCTAATTTAAATATGTTTATTTATATTGTTAAATGTCCGTCTTTTAATGTATTTGCTGTTATCCACATCCACATGTATATTTAACTAAACCATTCTAGTCCTCAAGAAGATTATGGTATAGTCGAAACGTCGGCATGAATAAATTTTATTATTGACTGCAAATCCGAAGAATTGTTACTTCCTGTTTCCATCTCCATCCCAAACACAGTCGAACATCGTTTTTGAATTCAAATATAATTAAATTTGTCCTATAATGGCGAATGTGAGTGAAAGAAATATGTGTGTATCTCTTTCGCTCTCATTGCCTGTATTCCTTCGCACAAGTGACGTCACAGAAGTTTTAATGTAGTTCTCTTGTTCTAGAATGTCTTCAATAAAATTCCTAACTCGGAGTAGGCTAGAACAGTGGCGTACCTAAGTGAAATGGTGCCCAGGGCAAGAGTCGTAATTGCGCCCCCTGTCAACAATGTAAAATCAAGATTACTTTTTTCTTGCTTTAGTGTAGCGAGATATGTGGCATTTGTATTGTTGTTGAAATTACATAAGAATATCCAGGAAGTAACTTCAACCATGAATGAATCAGCACAATAATAAAATAACTATCAATATACGGGTGTTCCGGGACTCGGCCGACAAACCTATACCATATATATTCCGGGGGTTATTACGATCAAAAAATGGCATTAATAAGGTGCTCGAAATCGGTCTTTTCAGTTTCTTCTCTTTCAACGCTCATCAAAGTAAGATCACTTAATCGATCTTGACCCATGGAGACTCTCAGATAATTTAAGATCAGTTTTAATTTGTTGAAAGATCATTCACAGCTAGCGATGGAAACTGCAATAGTCAACATTATTTGCATGGTATTCGAAGATTTTTCGCCGTTGGCGTTTTTCCGTTTCAACATCCCAGTTTTGACAGAGCTTCACTCACCAAAGTTTCTCTTTCACTGCGAAAATAATCTCTTAAACCGGCATCATGAAAGTTCATATTTATATCTTGCAGTCTTTTCTGTACTTTTGCCCCACCCTAGGTACGCCACTGGGCTAGAAACAGAGAAACGTATGTTTGATTATTATTCAGTTCAACAGTCAAGATCAAGGAGGTCAAGATATCAAAATTGATCTTGAAATGTAATTTTATGGAGAAAAGACAATAAAGAAGGATACAGTATATTGACATTCGCCGTTTTCTAATTTGTTTCCATTTCTAAAATAAGATTCAAGAAGAAAAGCTTTGATTTCTTTAGATAACATTTTGGACAATATCATGTCAAATTGACATTTAATTAAATATTTTTAAATTTAATTTAATATTGTGTTACATCGCCTTTATTAGTAATACCAGCTATAATTATATATTAAGCATTGCATCCATAAGCCCTGCACATTTTCCTGTGAGTATTGTGTTGGTTTTACTGTATGCACTGGATTTGTACAGTTGTTTATTATACTAAAAGTAAAGGGAAGGGTCACCCAGCCATGATACCGGGCAGCTCCAAAAATCGTTTGTAGATGTCATACAAATGCTGTTTGAAATCATGCCTTTTTGCCTTTCGAACCCAAGCGCCCAAGATAGTGTGAAAATCAACTGCAGACATGTATTGTTGTATTTTTCTATGATAATTCTAATTAACTCCTTGAAAAGAGAATTGAGAAGAATTAATGAACAGGTTCATCCAGGGCCGCTCCGTGGGTATAAGGCGTCTTTGTGCTATGCTACACTTTAGTGCCCATTCCCCTCGTAAAATTTGCAAATTAAAGTTTAAAATATACATTTGCTCTTCAAAAATGTTAGATTTAATATATTGATGAAATTTTCTTAGATTCATTCTTGTAATCAATAGATTATAATCAAAATTGTTTGTTGTAATCAACAATTTTACAACAGATTTCAGAATTGTATGTAAATCATAAAGCATTTGATTCTTCGCAAAATACTAGTAGGTATTTAATATTGGATTCATTGTGCGATTCATTCCTGTAATCAATATTTTTGAGTTATAATCATTATATTCTTTGTTGTAATCAACATTTCCACAGTTATTATTTCAATATAACAATGTTAGAATAATAACAAACCGATTGATACGATAATTATTTTACCTATAACAGGAGCTCTAATGCAAACAAATTAAAAAATATATTGTTCACTTCTATCATGTTAATTTGTAAGTTTTATACTAATTTTGTCTTTGCGAATAAGAGTATTTTATAAAAATTTACTATTATTTACTTTACTGTCTTGAAACGGGGCCCCTTAAAGTCAGACGCCTTTGTGCAGGGCACAACCTGCCCACCCGCACGGAGCGGCCATGTGTTCATCTTAATTTACCTATAAGACACTACGAATTGGATATAATCGCAATATTTGTATTTACAAATATTAGAATATTTCTGTATGTACTGTATTATAGTTTATATAAATATACTGTCAATTCTTACATATTTTGTATTCATTTTAAAAATTTAATTTTATATTTTTTAGGTATAAAATATGAACAACAGCGCTCTGAAAGGGTACTGCGGAATCGGTCGAAACGAAACTCTGTTACCATGGCTGCTAGAACGGTCATCGTATCCTAACATTGAATGCTTACTCCATTTCTATCCTCCTTGGTAAAGGGTCACGGTAGAAGCTAAATCTGGATCAGAAAATGACCGTTAAAATGCCGTTCGAACTATTAACACCAGTCTTTGACCCACAGGTTTAAAAAAAAATTTAAGTCTATATTTAAACTAGCCGAAAGATTATTGTAGAAATTTCTAACCATTGTAAACCGGCCGAATTATTATGAGTTTAAGCACGTAAGTCCTGCGTCCTTCATTCACTGCCAAAAGTCCTGCTTTTCTGTAATTTATAAAAAAAATATGTAGTTATTTTCTGCAATGATGTTAATTTGAAGTTAAATAAATTTCATTCATATTTAAAATGTGATGTGTTTTCGATTTTATAGTAGTCTTTTCGTATAAATTTGAAAGTGATTTTACATTTTATGTAATTTACACAGATTTAAAATATTTTTTAGTTTAGAAAATAAGTAGTAATAATTAATAATGGATTATTTATTTAGTTAATAGTAATGAAAACATGATTGCAATATGTAGATCGATGAAATCGTGTTTTTCAATACAAATATTTCTTATTCGTGCAATAAGTGTGTACACAGCTGGCAACGTACCGCGTACTTTGCTAAACAAACACTTGAGATGTCGATCCAATGTTGGCTTATTGCACGTTTCTCCGAACCAGAAATTAAATGATCAAAGGAAATAGAAAACGAATATTTCCATAATCATTTCTCTATAATGAAACCAAAGAAATTATTTCCTTTATGTGTAAAGTTAAAAATAAAGATATTACGTTCATTTTATTCAGAAGAAGATGGAAATCAAGTTATTTAACATAAGAAATGCATAAATACATTTATATTGAATACGCAAATCAAATATGCATATTTTTTATAGTATGTATGACAGGTTTTTTGCATATTTTACATACCACATATTTTGTAATTAGTTTCTTTTATTTATCTAAAATAAAACAGTAGTTGTGAAGTGGGCAGTTTAATTTATTTATTTTACGATTTCATTTATTGGTTTATAAGAGTACATTTAATAAATAAAATAAATAAATATATGATCATGGCATATTACTATTACCCAGTGACGAATTTACAATTTTCTTCTGGGAGGCGTCCAAAATTATGGTGAGGGAAGGAATTCAGAAAAAAAGGCGTCGCAGGCGAAAAAAATTTTTTACTCAAGGTCAAATGCCTTATAATTGAAAATTACATTTTTTCAAGGGATGTGAGGCTGCATGTTTTCCTCCTTTTATATACAAAAATAAATTACCAGATCACACAACATTTTAGAAAAGAGAATATATTTAACAGATTATTGACTTGGATAAACACAACACAATATGGCGCGACAATTATACAGGGCCTACGTTTCATTACATTACAAGAAAAATGCTAGACAGGTTATGTTTATGTTCGATGGATCTAGTAGAAACAAATGTATTATCTGTCATTTAAATTTTCTATTCAATGTCTACTATTATAAGTAGTGAAAAATTTAAACAGGATGTTCAAATTAACATGACGAGTTACAGAATACACCCCAAACATTTAATCTGGTTTGCAGCAATGTACAGTAGATGTCGTGAACCTACTTACAAAATTTGATTGTATTCACGTACGCTCACGGTCAGGGTCTCTATCTTTTATCCTTTACGCACTCATTGCATTTAGCATTTGAAGCATGCCTCAAACAGCTCCTTGTCTAGCGTACGTATTGCTTATCGGAATGAAAGCTATATCAAAAACATTAGGTATTATACTATTATTCAAGAGGCAAGCGTTGCGGGGTGTAAATTAGGTAAACTGCATTACAAATTAGTTATGATGGTGGCTTAAATTGTTCTTTTGATATTTATAAAGACTGGCATTAGCGAAATAAGTTTAAATTTAATTTACATTTTACAAATTATTAATTTGTTAAAATAATATTAATAGTTATTTCTTGTCTGGTGAGGCTCTGCCTCACCTGCCACCTGCCTACCCAGACAAGCATCCACTGGAGGGGTCCGAAGAAAAAATATTAAAATATTTTATCCAAACTCAAAATATATATTCTTAAAAAAGTCAATATTATAATCATTACTATATTATATAATCTACAATCTTTAGAGGACTAGTTCCAATATTCGTGGTTTGAAAGCCATTTGCTCTATAATTTCGTCCGAAGTATATATCCGAAGAATATATATATATATATATATATATATATATATATATATATATATATATATATATATATATATATATATATATTTAATTTTACAATAACGTGTTAAGAGATAGATATAGCTATCAATTACCACCAGTGGCGTACCCAGGGGGAGGGCGATGGGGGCGACCGCCCCCCCCCCCCCCGTTTCCCTAGACGTAAACAAACTTTTGGATATCAATGACATTTCGAATTAGTTGGAACAATTGTAATTAATTTGTTCATTTATCTCTAAATTTCTTCTAATAATAGCCCCTCCCTTAACTAAATCTGACTTAAGTATCGTTCACAATAAAAAAATCTAATGTGGCCAGCACATAACCTCTCGCCAGATATTTTACCTGGTTGTACGCACAAAACAAAAAATATTTTTAAATACAAATAATGGTCACATATATTTTAATACATATTATGTACAATAAATTACTAAATACAGTTTACCATATCTTAATTTTTAGGCAGGTACCAGCGATTTTCTCTTCATATTCTTCTATTAAAAACATTAATTTTCTCGTTTTCTTTATAATCTTTCTTTTCTCTTTTTTGTTTCTTATAACTTTTGTTTAATTTATTTACATTTTCTTTATATTCAATATCATGAAATTTTCTTTTTCTACTTTCCTTTTCTTTTTCTTTATATTCGTAAATTCTTTTTTACGTATATTCTTTTGCGTTGTTGACTTTTTTTTATTTTCATAAAGATGTACAAATATTTTTGACAGTGGCATACAAATAGTTTTGACAGTGACATTTATGTGTTAATTACAAACATTTGAATTTCTTGCCTTGAAGTAGTTTGATCTGAGATTTATTACATCAAATTATTTTATATGCATTTCTTTATCTCTAAATCTATAGAAGATATAATAATGAATTTATATTTATCGAATAAAGAATTTAACGTATTTTAATATAAGTATTTACATAAATTTACGATAAATAATATTTACATAATTTATTTCTTGTAACTACTACTTCCGGTTGTCCAATTGTTACCAAAACTTAATCAACTCTTCCCATTATTGTTAGATTGAGGAATCCGTAGTTAAAAATGTCTTAAGTCTTATAGTATTTGAGAAATCGTGGATCCAACATCCACATATATCAAATAGTGTAAAGAATAAAATATTTTTTAATAACACCCACACCCACACCCACACCCACACCCACACCCACACCCACACCCACACCCACACCCACACCCACACCCACGCCTACACCCACACCCACACACCCGCACCCGCACCCGCATCCGCACACGCACACACACACACACACACACACACACACACACACACACACACACACACACACACACACACACACACACACACACACGGACATCATCGTAAAAATGTTATATTCGGATTCTAGGGACCTTAAAATGGTAGCGGATCATTGTAACTTTTTCAGAAAAAAATTGGTGCGATAAAAATTGCGGTAGAATTTCTAGAAAAGACACAGCAATGTTCAAGCATAAATCGTGCTATCAGGTGACTGATTGATTTTCTTGTTTATTGTTTTTAATATTTTTAATGTAACGTACCTACCTACCTACCTTAAAATGTTTGCTTTTATTTTAAATATGAGAAATTAAGTACATGAAATTGTTTAAAATATATGTATAATTATATTATATTATATTATATATATATATATATATATATATATATATATATATATATATATATATATATATATATATATATATATATATATAAATCCTGGGAACGCCACTGGTTACCACAAGTTACAGTTGCATAATATTAAAGTTTGCTTTATTTGATATTATTTACGAAAATATACGTTTCTGAACGATGGAACAAAAATAATTAAACAATTACGTTGCAATTTAAATTTATAATAATAATAATAATAATAATAATAATAATAATAATAATAATAATAATAATAATAATAATAATAATAATAATAATAATAATAAAACTTAAAAATGGAAAATGTATTTGTATAGAGATGTGAACATGGCTGAGTGCCAGTCAATCTGAAGCACATATCGTATTGAAGTTTGAATTTACTCTTTATTTTGTAAAACGAATCTAGTGTTATTATAATTTAATAATATTTAAAATATTTCACCAAATTACAACAGTTTCTTCCAAATAATTTATTTAACTATTTTTTCCTAAAAATTCTCTTGTTATTTTACATGATGTAGAACAAATTATTTGTTTTATGCCTTCTATGCGGTGTTAAATGCGACAGAGGGGTATTCAGTTAGAATTTATGATGTCGCATGATGTGAACATTGAGTGCGAGTCATCAATACACATATGTCATTGGCATTTAAGTTGTCTTCCCTAAATTAGGTGTTTAGCTCTGCATTCATGTTGGTAATACTGACTGAGTACTGCGGTGCGGTATTCACAAGGTAGAAGTTTCATTTCTACGCCGCTGGACATTTCTACGCCGCTGGCGTACAAAAGAAAATGAATAAATATCCATAGAAACTTTATAGAGTCAGCGAATAAGAAGTAAAGTAGTGCGTTTGAAAAAACAATATAATGTGTCATTCGAAGTAAATGTGTCTTTGTGTAATAACACAATATTCTATTTTTGCACGATAGGTTTTTTCTTAATGTTTACCGATGGTGTTTCCAAGACAGTAGGGTTATTTATAAATTACTGAAAGGTAAGTGGTATGAATCACATCGGTAAGTGATATGAATCACTTACCTACCGTTCAGGAGGAGAGACGGTGAATAAATAGACCAGAAAAGTAAGGTTAGAATTTGCTTTTGGCGCGAGTTCACAGTTTGAATTTCCCAGATAGGTTAGGTTAGCTTACCCTTTAAAAGGTAGAGTAAGAAAATTATTAAAAATTAATATGCTACGTATAAGTTAAAATGCCGTATGTTGATGATAGACCCTCACCCGCCCGTAAATAGGTCAAATTCAATAAAAGCTATGCTGCGTATGGCTGCGTACCGAAGTTGTAGGACCAATCCAGACATACGTTGAATTTTGTAGTGTTGTATTAATATTTAAATAATTATAAACTGTGCACAGTTCATGTGAATATTATTGTACGAATCGGGAGTTAAAGGATCGGTCTAGGTGCTACATAAAATGTTTTGCACAAGAGATTTACTTTTATGAAATTTCTCGGCCTTTACAGTTGAGCAAAAATTTCCTTGGTAAGCAATACACGGGGATTAAAATTATGTTCTCAGCGTTATGAATTGACTTTGAATTTGGCGCCTAAATTTGACTGTTACACTTTTCTGGTCTATAAAAACAAAGATCAAAGCTTACTTTAAAAATGACAACTAAAATTTTTCAATATAACAAAATAATTTTCAAATGTTATTTTTTTTTTTACTTCCTTGTACATAAAGGAAGTATTGTAATCGCGATAAATTTCGGTAGTTGCACTCCCTTTTTGGTCATTACATAATTTACAGGAGTGATACTTTATTTGAAGCCTATAATAGATTTTAATTAAAACTAGTTTAAAATATAATCCAAAACTTTTCAAATTTGGTATATAAGACTTTTATGTCAATGGGAATAACATAGTAGATTATGGTTAAAATAGGCCAACCGGAAGTGACATATTACCTGAAGTTATTAACACTTTTTCTTGATTTTGATTTTAGAAATATATGCTTCAAATAACAGTTTTAGAGAGCACAACCAATATTATTAAATTAGCCCGTTGTATAAGCGAGATATGTTAATTTAAAAATAATTTTTTTTGGTTTTTGTAATAAAGCTTGCTTTGAATTAGGACAAAAATGTACAAAAAAATATAAAAATTAATGTTATTGTCAAATTACGTCAACTAAGTGCAATTTTATATTTCATGTTGGTCTTGCGTACAAGGAAGTCGTGTGGTGTCCACATCAGATTTTTAATTTTGTCGATCGTGCAAAAAATATTATAAGCATCACGAACATTAAGGAATACCGATCTTAGACAAAATTGGGACAACATTGTCTTCGATCGGTAAACTGTCCTTACCGTTCTTAATACTTAATATACTATAAAGGATAAACATATATTATAATAAAGTGTTTATTATTCATTACAAGTACCATATATATATTCTAATAATGATGTATTTTTATTGATTCTAAAAAAAAATGAGATTTAATATGTGTATAAATATTTAATACACATTTCTTATAACGTAAATTTATATCTTGGCGCTAGGTATGTTAATTATTCACATAAAGGTGTGATATTAATTTAAAAAATACATAATTCATAGTAAATTACAATATATAATATAGCAGGAAACATATAATAACTTAATTATTTACTAGCAATAGAGCAAGATAATTTTGTTTATTTATATGTACATATGTCTAATCGAGAACGTAATTAGTGTGTGCACTTACACTTCTAATGATAGAGTGTCCTGATTTATAGAGACCGTAAAAAGATAATGTGCCTGGCAGTGTGACCATCCATCAACGAGAACGTCCACTCCATTCGGTTATTTGCATTCATTGCTGTCTATTAAAATGCGCTTAATTTCTATTTGACTTATTGTTATAAATCATCAAAACATTCTATTAAACTTTACCACTTGACAGCTTCTTATTGTTTTGTTGCTCATAGAGAAATTGATACACTTGAAATTTTGAAATAACATAATTCAATTTTTAGATATATAGTTGTTTTTGAGTGTCAGGTCGCGAATCTGGGGAACCGGGTTCGATCCCGGCCGACGCCAAATATTTCCAATTTTAAATGGCACAAAATTAACCCCTGTGTTGCACTCTTCACGCCAGCAATGAGTGCCCGTGAGGTGACGCCTGGTAAGCGCCCGCACGGTGCAAATAAATCATCTTTACCGATATCTGTGTACAAAGCAGATTGGCACACCTAGCAATGGGTAATAAGCCGTGATGATATATTTATTTTTATTTATTTATAAAGAACTTGCAATAAAATAGAATATATATGTACTTATATGTACTCGTAAATAATAGTTATTTATACAACAAGTGTGTAAATTAGTATTTTTTTGGGTTGAGTGCGATGTTTGCGGAAATTATAGCACGAGACAAAGAACACTATTTTTCACACGTGTTGCATGCAATATTTTTTCTACAACCGAAATGTTAGTAATGTTTCTCATAACACTGAATGTACAGGTATCCAGCATCTTCAAATACTGTTAGTGCTCTTTTTCATAATATTGTACAAAATGTAACTTAAACACTTGGAAGAATCTCAGACAGAAGTGGATTTGTTTTTTATAATTGTACATTTAATATTAATATTAAAAATTAGGTTAGGTTAAAATACATATTAAAAAAATGTTAATGTTCTTAATATTAGATTAATACTCAATCTGTTAAAAACAATTTTATGCGGGTTTCATTTACGTGTATATTAATTTCTTAAATTTTATTACTTTCCACAATTAGTAATTTATGCAACAAGTGTGTAAAGTAGTACTTTTTTGCTCGAGTGCGATAGCTATAAATTTCTCTTCTTTTTAGTTCTATCACCTGGAGATAAGATAAAAATCAGTCATTAGAAGTAATATTTCAACATAAACAACTTACCATTTTGGTGTTATATGTAATTCATCTATCATGACTACCACCTCTAGAATACGAGAGGCACCAAAAACAGTACGTTTATAGATCTTCTAAACGTCCAATTTTCAGTGATAAACAGTGCTTTTATATAGACTCATAAGAACACCGAAATAGAAAAAAAGATTAAGCTAACCTTATTTTTGGATTAGCGAATTTTACTCTAATTTTGGCAGTAGATTTCTTAAAATAAGTAACTACCTTTTACCTCTCGCTAAGAGAGGTATTGATTTCATGCATATCCAGATTTTAGTGAATAAGCACGTTTGAAGGTCCCTAGAATCCGATTATAACATTTTTACGATGATGTCCCCGTGTGTGTGTGTGTGTGTGTGTGTGTGTGTGTGTGTGCGTGTGCGTGTGCGTGTGCGTGTGCGTGTGCGTGTGCGTGTGCGTGTGCCTGTGCGTGTGCGTGTGCGTGTGCTTGTGCTTGTGCTTGTGCTTGTGCTTGTGCTTGTGCTTGTGCGTGTGCGTGTGCGTGTGCGTGTGCGTGTGCGTGTGCGTGTGCGTGTGCGTGTGCGTGTGCGTGTGCGTGTGCGTGTGCGTGTGCGTGTGCGTGTGCGTGTGCGTGTGCGTGTGCGTGTGCGTGTGCGTGTGCGTGTGCGTGTGCGTGTGCGTGTGCGTGTGCGTGTGCGTGTGCGTGTGCGTGTGCGTGTGCGTGTGCGTGTGCGTGTGCGTGTGCGTGTGCGTGTGCGTGTGCGCGTGCGCGTGCTCGTGTGCGTGTGTGTGTGGATGTATGTGTGTGGATGTTGGATCCACGATTTCTCAAATACTATAAGACTTAAGACATTTTTAACTACGGAGTCCTCAATCTAACAATAATGGGAAGAGTTGATTAAGTTTTGGTAACAATTGGATAACCGAAAGTTGTAGTTACAAGAAAAAAATCATCTAAATATTATTTATCGAAAATTTATGTAAATACTTATATTAAAGAACGTTAAATTCTTTATTCGATAAATATAAATTCATTATTATATCGTCTATAGATTTAGAGATAAAGAAATGCATATAAAATAATTTGATGTAAAAATTCTCAGATCAAACTACTTCAGGGCAAGAAATTCAAATGTTTGTAATTGACACATAAATGTCACTGTCAAAAATATTTGTATGCCACTGTCAAAAATATTTGTACATCATTATGAAGATTATGAAAATAAAATAAAAAGTCAACAACGCAAAAGAATATACGTAAAAAAGAATATAAAAGGAATTTGCGAAAAAATGACGAATATAAAGAAAAAGAAAAGGAAAGTAGAAAAAGAAAATTTCAGGATATTGAATATAACGAAAATGTATGTATTGTACATAATTTATATTAAAATATCCCATAGATTTTGCAAATATATGTGATAATTATTTTGTAGTGACACATGAATACATGTATTTGTATATCAAGGCCGAGAAATCACTCTTTAGCGTACCGAGAGAAAAATTGTCGCCGAGGCCGCTTTGCGGCCGAGGTAAGACAATCTCGAGGGCGCTAAAGGATTTCGCGGACAAGGTGTACCTACACAATATTTTTTGTGTAACCGTAAAAAATATATAATTACAAATTTTATTAATTTTAAACAGTTTCAATGTAAATAGAAAGTTAGCTGTTAAGGTGGCTATGGGATTAACATTTGATAAACAAAACCATGCAATTCTCAAGTGTCAAAGTGTTTGGTTACCTAATTTCGCGGCCACTACCATGACACCGGCCGCGAAATGAATTTCGCGGCTGTTGCCATAACAACGGTCGCGAAATTTAATTTCGCGGGCTGTATTGCGGCTGCGAAATACTTATTTCGCGTCCGGTTGCACAAAAATTTTTCGTTTTATGCGTACAACCAGGTAAAATATCTGGCGAAAGGTTATGTGCTGGCCACATCAGATTTTTTGATTACATTTTAAATACCGGGATAGAATGGAATTCACTAATCCATATAAAAGAAGATTAGCTTAAACTTTTTTATGAATCATTAATTTTTAATAATCTAAATGCATACCTACATATTTACTTATGCTGGAAACTGTATTGAATTCCTTTCCTATTGTTCTACTTGTTTTTTTTTTTTTGAAACGTTACTATTATTAAACTGAAATGATTAGTTCTTTGACAGTGACCTTTATTTGTCAGTTACCTACATCATTGACATATTACATAAATGGACCCGCCATAGAGAGAGAGAGAGGAATTGACGCTCACCTTAGTAATGGTAAGATAGATAAGCGGGGTAATGTCAAACAAGAACATTGTTGCAGTCAATGAGTTACATACATATGAATAACTGCGTAACCAAGAAATTTAGTCTGTTTAAAGCGCAGGCTCCGGGATTTAAATTATAGATAATTTTATAAATTTATCCATAAAATATGTAGAAAAATTATTAATGCAAATCTGTAAAAAATGTAATAATCTTTAATTTTTATAACATAAATTTCGAAAAAATAACCTTTAACACACACACACACACACACACACACACACACACACACACGCACACACGCACACACGCACACACACACACACACACACACACACACACACAAACATATCCACACAGTAAAGTGCAATTTCCGGTTATCCATTTTACACCAAAATCTGATGGGTTCTATTCTTATTAGAACAAGTTCGAAATACAAGGTTTCAAAATTTTCCGAATAATAGTATTTGAGGTAGAGTGGAGGATCCACATCCACACATACATACATACATACGTACATACAAACATCATCGTGAAAATGCTAAAATCGGATTCTGCCTTAACCGTGGTCATTTACCAAAATCTCGATATGCGAATTTTAGCACGATCCTATACCTTCCTTACTAAGGGTAGCGGGAGATAATAAAAAAAGTTATTTTGAGTGGCATTTTCACCCGGTATATATTATTTTATTTACTCATTATTTATTCTAAATAATATTCAATAGTCACTGACATTTTAATTTTTATTTCTGAATATACTATATTTTTTAAAAACATAGATATTATCGCAGTATCTTTTATTTGGTGTTAAATAAGATATACTCGAATTACGTGAACAAGTCTATACTTCATTAATGAGCACGTTTTATTCACAAATTATTGCAGGTTATTCTCTGTACAAAATGAACTAACTCTTTAGTTATTTCGCGAGTGTTGAAGTGTTCGGATGCATATTTTGTGAAATATATTGAATATTATGTGTGTATTGACTATTGACATAACTGTGTGGTGATCAGCAGCAAATTTTCCTCGATACCTTTCGTGATTCTGAGATGTAAGTTTTTAAAGTTAATAAATCAATGGTCAATCATTTTTATAAATCTAGTTTAATATATTATACTTCAATATTCAATATATGTACAACACTACAACATATATTCCTTTTAAAAATAAGAATTTTAAAGTGCATATCAATGAAAACCTTTTTTTAAAATTAAGTATCTAAAGTCCGTTTCCACGACTTGATCCCTATGTCATCATGTGGTTCCAATCGCTAGGGGTGGGAGGGAATTGAAGACGTCATATTGTTATAATGGTTTTATTATAGAGATTTAATTTTCTAGTTTGATATAAGGTGGAGTATAACAGGACTTTGTCATGTTTGACATTTTCAATATTTTATTTGCAATAATTTTGTTGTTCGCCAATATAACATACACCTACTGTGTAATACTATTATTCATCAAAATTCGAAGTGACGCTTACATATTTCGCAATTGAATAATTATAAAGTCATGTCAAAACTGGTTGAAACTAATAGTATAACCTATATTGTGTCAATTTCATTATTTATCAAAATTCGAAGTATAAATAGCTTTTTGGAAATAATAAACCAATTGAATAAATACGATATAAGTATAATGAATGAAATATACCTCTTTTTATTACGTATGATATCGAATAAATGTTGTCAATGATAAGTTAGTCATAATTATTAATGAAACAATGTATAAGATCTCAATATAGGCAATACATAAAATAAAATAGAAATATTTTGATGTTATACAAAAGATTGTTTTGGTGTAAATTTGGTTTGCATTGAAGTGTCAATGTCATATCATATGTCATTGACACTCCATCATATGACATTGACTCATGACTCATATGGTTTTCGAAGACTGGTTACATACCTACATTATTTTAAAAATGGAACCTGAGTTTTTAAAAGCAGATTCCAGTAACTTGCCAAATGTAGATTATTCTAAGATTGATAATTTTTATTAAATGAATTCTAATTCTTCTACGTGACGTCACATATCCCCTCTCCATAACTTTATTTATTATTGTTTTTCTCCGGAATAGACCTTTTCATCTCAACGGCTACCTCTTTCTATCGCTGCAAATAGTAAGTAAAATGGCGCAAACAACTGTCTGTTGGGCTGTCAAACGAAACGTCAAAAATATTGCAGTTATTAAAATACCTGTATTCTCGGTGAAAATTTGCATCTTTAGACATTTTAGCTTCAATAAAAGCTTTTGTAACTTGTTTCAATAAGTCTTTTCTCACATTTTACGTCTAATTTTTTTAGAAACAAACGCCACGGATCTCAGTTGTTCTTACTATGCGCAGATCCCCATTGCGCATATCTTCTATTTCTTTAAATTGAAAAGGTCTATTAATAACATTTAAGCGATTTAAAAAAATATGGGATTTTTTTAGGAATCATAAAATGGAAGAAAATAAAAATGGTCCTATAGCCCATTAAATCTTAGCAAAATGCACAAAATGTATAATCCCAAGAATTAACAAAATTGCCACACAACGAAGCACAAATTATTATCGACGCCAAAATCACCATAATCCCATAAATGACATGAATATTGAAATAATTCAAATATTTGAAAATGACACTCGCTACCGTGGTTACAATACAATGAGATAGCGAATAAGTCTCATATACTCGTATGCCATGTGTGTACGACAAAGATGCTAAATAAAAGTTTGTAATTTTGTAATTCTTGCATCACAAATTGGTGACGTGGGGATCAACGAGGAGATATAGGGCCTTATCCTGTAACTCGGTGGTTAATTTTTAACCACTGGTTAAATTTTTTATCCAATAGATATTGATTTGACAACTAAAAATCCCTCTTTTTGTTAAATGTCAACATATTTGATGATTAAAAAATTTAACCAATGGTTAAAAATTAACAACTGAGTTACAGAATAGGCCCCATAGAGTGTTAAGTGTAGGTGAATTTACATATCAATTTCTAAAATTTGATATAATACAGTTTTAACTTAACTTGCATTTAGCATTTTTTAAGTCCGAAATTAACACAGTTTGTATTTGAAATGATTTAACCCCACAAAAATGATTTAAATTTAAATTCTATTATTTAACACTATAGTAAATTTGTGTACCATTTCATGTTTTATTGCTTATTCCGATAGAAGCGCAACTTAATAACGATCTTGCTTACATTCGTCATTTTGAAAATATTTATAAAATCTACTCAACAATGAGGAATTTATTTGCATTTTTAATGTCTCAGTATTTAAAATCGTGATCAAAACGAATATAATGATTTAATATAAAATTTATTATTTTTATAATTTCTTTATAAAAGTAAGCTAAAATAGAGTCATTGGTACCAAGCGTAATTATCGGACAGTAAATGAATCACTTTTCTATCAGTATCTCAAAAACAATGAAATGAAATCAATGGCAAGTGGCATAACCAGAGTGACAAGTACTTACAAAATTTTGAGAAATACATGCAGTAGGTTGTGTAGATGTATAATACCGAATTATATACTTTGCTCCTAACATCTACACCTACACCGAAATTTATGGCAAATTTGAACGACGACGTATTTCGGTTCTCTCTAATGTCGTAGTCGTAGGGTCGTCAACAAAATCGGCCAAGTAGGATACGGATAACTAGGCGATGGTGTATGCAATTATGCAAGCAGATTAGATCGTTAAGTTAGATTACATTAGGTTAGGTTAACCAATATTTAGAAAAAAAAATCTGATATGGCCAACACATGACCTCCTGTCAATTCCATGTTTGACATAGCAATGAACTTTAAGTATCACTTCCCGTTGATCGTTCGTAAACAAAATCTAATTTGTTGTTCCAATAAATAGAAAAGTCTGTAATACCAAATTTTGGAATATATGTTATTATGTTTTTCCTCGAAAATCTGTTAAGAGCTCCAAATTAAGTACCAGTTCCGGTTTATCATATAGGTATAGTCAAAATCTAAAGTTGTTTCATATTATACACGAGTTTTAAATACCAAATTTGAGAAGTTTTGGATCATGTTTTAATATATTTTTTCAAGAAAATCTCATTAATATAAAAGTTTTAAATTCCAAATTTTGGATTGTATCAATTTATTTTTCACGAAAATCTGTTCAGAGCGTCAAATAAAGTATCACTTCCGGTTTATCAATTGTACCCAAAATCTAATGTGTTGTTCTCTTTATATAAAAGTCATAAATACTAATTTTGGAGTATATCAATATAATTTTCACGAGACTCTGTTCAGAGTTTCAAGTAAAGTATCACTTCTGGTTGATTAATTTTAGCCAAAATCTAATATGTTGTTTCCCATGGTATAGAAGTGTAAAATACTAAAATTGAAAAGTTTTGGATTATATTTGAGTATAGTTTCTCATTAAAAACTGTTATGGGTAAAGTATCATTTTCATTTATCCATTTTTACCCAAAATATAATCAACTCGTTATATGAATGCAGAAAGCTTAAATACGGAAAATAGAAATATTTGGAAGCTTGTTATCAGAGTTATCGTGGACGAAAAAATCGTCACACACACAGACATCGTCGTAAAAAGAGTAAAACCGTGTTGTGGGGACTCCAATTCGTGCTTATTTACTGAAAACTCACCATCGAATTTTTGGCACGGTTACATTACCGCCCTCACCTACAGTATGACGGGAGATAATAATAATCGTACTGCGAAGCGTATGAAGTTTCTGTCGCTCAAATGAGGATCGTCCAATTAATTGTCGCTCAGTTGATTATCGCCCAGTTGTCCGTCGCTCAATCCTATAAACCATAATCGAAATATAACAAATTTATATAAAAATCGTGAAATATATGTTCTTCAGTAAAAAGTTATAATGAATTAAAAATTTTATGATGACCGTTATGGGAGTCGATTTGACGATTTGATTCTATTGGAACATTTACATGATGGTGGTACTACGAACTGTCTAGCCTCTAGCGCCACTATTATCTAAAACTTTTGTCCAACATTTACTCGAATATGTATGAAGTAACTACCATAAAAAATAAAGTTTAATTTTGGTTATTTAAGTTTAATTAATATAAATTTAGATTTAAAATATGTAAAATATAATTTTTATATTAAAAAATATACATCTGCTCTCATGGAAAAATATTGTTTCAGTGCCACTGGTATAACGCCGGTGCCGTCACAAACTAATCGTATCTTGCTTAATATGAAGAATTTTCAAGTCGGGTTTTCTTTAATCGACAAATCTTTGTACACAGTTTCATAACAGTAATTTGTATATCAAGGCCGCGAAATCACTCTTTAGCGTACGGAGAGAAAAATTGTCGCCGAGGCCGCTTGCGGCCGAGGCAAGACAATCTCGAGGGCGCTAAAGGATTTCGCGGACAAGGTGTACACAATATTTTTTATGCAATCGTAAAAATATGTAATTACAAATTTTATTAATTTGAAACAGTTTCATTAAAAATACAAAATTAGCTTTCAAGGTGGCTGTGGGATTAACATTTGATAAACAAAACCATGCAATTCTCAAGTGTCAAAGAGATTGTTTACCTAATTTCGCGGCCGCTACGCATGACAACGGTCGCGAAATTAATTTCGCAGCCTGTATTGCGGCTGCGAAACGCTTATTTCGCGTCCGGTTGCACAAAAAAAAAAATGGTTACCCAGTTGCCCCGCACTCCGACACTCCATCAAAATCATTACGTTTGCTCTAAAATTGAAATATATAATAATTTTTTGGGATTTTAAGAATTATTTCAAGAAATAAAAATTTAAGGATTGCTATTTAAATTAAAAAACGTAAAAAACTTTAACTGTTCAATTGTTGCTGGCCCCAAAATAAATAGCACTTCGGATCCTTAAATATATAAAATCGGGATTACCTTATCGTAATAAAAATAAATGTTGAAGGGGCAAGAGTATTTGATGTAGTACGGCCCTGGCGGCCACCGAGCTCGTCACACCCCGCTTGCCCCCCCTAAGTTCGGTCCATTGGCAATTAACATTCTTCTGGTTCTCGCCAACAGCGATGTTTTAGAACAAAGATATCTTGAGATGCACACACACAGAGACATCCATATCCTCTGATCCACGCTCCTAAACCAATACCGTATACCGCATAAAACCACTTCACGACGATGAAAACGATATGCGAGCCATCTAGCCTGAGAATTATTACCGCTTATTGCATTTAAACGCATTTTCTATATTACTATGGCATGGCACAATCTGCACTTGCGTTGCGATGCCCGATGCGACTCCTTAACATCGCATTTTTCTTTTTCAAAAGGTGGTAAATTATGCATGTTTAATTTATTCGTGAGAATGAATTTAAAATTTCAAACCGCACATTCTTGTCTTCTTTAGTTTCAGAGATATCGTGTTCCAATACTTTATTTTTATTTTATTTCTGCACATAAAATAAAACCTTTAACTAAACTCTTCTACAGCATTACAGAAGAAATAATAAGAATGAACAATCTTTATACTAAATATGGGTAAATTTTAAATTTCTCGGCTGTGGTGTATAGATTTAGTACTCGAAGTCTTAATAATACTTTTATTCTTACAAAATCGACGTTTCGATATATACATATATCGTCAGGGTAAGTAAGAGCTAATATGTTGTATACAGTACCGGATTTGGCTTAATTTTGCCCCTAGAAAGAAAATATTGATACGCTAACCCCCTCCCCCCCCCCCCTCATGCAGTGGAAAAATTAAAAATTTAAGAGAAAGTAATTTGTTATAATGAATTCAAATAAATATATTTATATTATTACAAAAAATCTGATGTGGACACCACACGACTTCCTTGCACGCAAGACCAATATAATTATATAAAATTGCACGTATTTGACGTAATTTGACATTAAAATCTATTTTTTATTTTTTTGTTATTTTTTGTCCTAATCCATAGCAAGCTTCATTACAAAAACCAAAGAGTTTATGTTTTAAATTTACATATCTCGCTTATACAAAGGGCTAATTTAATAATAGTTGATGTGCTAGACGTAGAATTTAATTCTCTAAAACTCTTATTTGAAGCATTTATTTCTAAAATCAAAATGAAACCATTTTATTCAAGAAAAACTGTTAACAACTTCAGCTAATATATTGTAACGTTTTTATTTATTTGGGTGAAATGTAAATATTAGACAATTATTATTAATTAAAATAAAAGTTTATTATAACGATAAATAGGTATTAAATATAATTAGAAGATGAATAAATATAACAAACACTACGATTAAACAAGTATTAAACACTAATTACGACTAAGAATATTATATGACACTTAAACACTAAGATTATTTATTTAAACAATATATAGATCACTTATTTATTTATACAACTGTTTATTTATATTCACCACTTGTCTACTATCTGTTTATATCACCAACTGTTCAACACGCAACGCTTATTTATATCAGACTGTGCAGTGCCTTCGCCAACGGTGCTTATATACCCTAGCCGAAAATTCGAGAACTCACGAGAATACTTCTAGATACAACACAATAGGTTACATCAACCGCGTAATTAAGCAGGCGCCGGCCAGTCGGTTGCGTCATCGCTAACAATAGGCGCTCGCTCGTCCCTGCGACAGCGGCGGCGACACCGACGGGGACAGAGGCGGTAACAGTGGCGGCGAGGGCGGGCACTGCACATTACAATATCACTTCCGGTTAGCCTGTTCTAACCAAAATCTACTGTTATTCCAATTGCCCAAATTTAAAAAGTTTTGGATTATATTTTAAAATAGTTTTTCAGTAAAATCTATTATAGGCTTCAAGTAAAGTTCCACTTCTGGAAATTATGTAATGACCGAAAAGGGAGGTGCACAACTATATGTTATAGCAGTCCTATATACAAAATTTCAACTTTCTACGGCTTACCGTTTTTGAGTTATGTGAGATACGTAGGTACGTACGTACAGACGTCACGACGAAATTAGTCAAAATGGCCCTAGGGATGATCAAAATGGATATTTCTGTTGTAATCTGAAAACCGAAATTTTTCACGATTACAATACTTCCTTTACTTCGTACAAGGAAGTAAAAATTAACTTATACCTTATACTATATTTCAGATAAGAATAGACTTAGTGGCGCTGCTGAGCCAGCCTGTTTTACACACTTAAAACTTATGAATTAGTTTTGTTTTGTGTATGACATACTAGACAGCTCGAAACGTCAAAATTTGATAATTTGAAATTATTTAGTAAATAAACAGTTACTTAAAGTTGTTAAATATATTCTAAAGACAAAAAGAAATAAATAATATACCTGCTTTACATATTGCTATTGTAAACTTGGCTTGCGTTTAGACCAATCAGAAAGCTGGAATCGTAAGCCCTATCTTACTCCTAAGTCTATTCTTATCTGAAATACAATATAAGCAAAAACTTAGGTTTGGTCGTTCCACGATATCAACCGATTTACTTTATTAAGTTTCGAAAAATATGAGAAACTAAAAATCCCCAAACGTTTGAAATGTTTTCGGAAAATATGAATTATTTTAAAACTTAGATAATTAAATTTACGTTTAGTATGTACGTTATGAAATAAAAGAGGTAATTATACATTATTCGATGTGAGTCTTTTAAATAAACCTACTTATCATTTTTATGCTCCTATTGGCAAGACTTACGATTGAAATCGGCGTCTTTAATGAAGAAAAGAAGATTTATAATATTTTCGTGATAACAGACCTTTTCAATTTAAAGAGATAGAAGATATGCGCAATGAATATATGCGCATAGTAAGGATAAATGAAATCCATGGCGTTTGTTTAAAAAAAATGAGACGTAAAATGTAAGAATATCTCAGATAACTTTAAAAAATCTTATCGAAATAAGTTACAAAAGCTTTTATTGAAGTTATAATGTCTAGCGATACAAATTTTCACCGAGAATACCTTTTCAATTTAACGGCTATCTCTTTCTATCGCTGCAAATAGTGAGAAAATGGGGCGAACAACTGCCAGTTAGGAGTTGGGCAGTCATTAAAATACCTGTATTCTCGGTGAAAATTTGCATCGCTTCAATAAAAGCTTTTGTAACTTATTTCGATAAGATTTTTTAAAGTTATCTGACATATTTCTTACATTTTACGTCTAATTTTTTTAGAAACAAACGCCATGGATGTCAGTTGTTCTTGCTATGCGCAGATCTCCATTGCGCATATCTTCTATCTCTTTAAATTGAAAAGGTCTATTGAAAAGATCTATTTGGATAATTTGAGTACGAAAACCACGCCATAGACGTTATCTCGGCAAAAGTCAGGATTTATGGCTATTTTGATATCGTATTTTGAAACAGGAAAACATAATAATGGTCCTTTTTTACCGCTACATTGTATAAATGTACTCTTGAGCCCCCATGCAAAATATTTTGTGGCAAAAAATTCAAATTTTTACAATATTCTGTGACAATAATTATAATCTCTCTTTTGCATAATTAGTCATTTTAATCAAATTTTCTTTGTTGTAATCAAGCCCATATTAGTTTACTTTGACTCGCACTATAGGTAATAATCACCACATAAAACGATCCAGTCTCATATAAATTAGCTAAAAAGTTTAGTAAATTTCTACTGATGACGCAAATCGGTTGATTTCGTCGAAC
>OY720448.1:93503615-93536115 GCA_963082715.1 Harpalus rubripes | reverse complement strand
TTATTTAGATTTTTGCTACAGAAAAAAATACTGCATTCGACTATGCTATTATTTATAATTTTTCAATTTCCGGAACCGTAAAAATAATCGAAAACCATAATAGCATTTTTGCAAAAAATTATAAACAATATCATATTCGGATGCAGTATTTTTACTTCCTTGTACGAAGTAAAGGAAGTATTGTAATCGCGAAAAGTTTCGGTATTCAGATTTCAACGGAAATATCCATTTTGACCATCCCTGAATCCATTTTGACTAATTTCGTCGTGACGTCTGTACGTACGTGCGTACGTATCTCGCATAACTCAAAAACGGTAAGCCGTAGAAAGTTGAAATTTTGTATTTAGGACTGCTGTAACATTTAGTTGTGCACCTCCTTTTTAGGTCATTACATAATTTCTAGAAATGGTACTTCATTTGAAGCCTATAATAGATTTTAATGAAAAACTATTTTAAAATATAATCTAAAACTTTTCAAATTTGGTATATAAGACTTTTATGTCAATTGGAATAATATAGTAGATTTTGGTTAAAACAGGCTAACCGGAAGTGACATATTACCTGAAGTTGTTAACAGTTTTTCTTCAATAAAATGGTTTCATTTGGTTTAACTTTGATTTTAGAAATAAATGCTTCAAATATGAGTTTTAGAGAATTAAATTCTGCGTCTAGCACATCAAGTATTATTAAATTAGCCCTTTTTGTAAGCGAGATATGTATATTTAAAACATATACTTTTTGGTTTTTGAAATGAAGCTTGCTATGGATTAGGACAAAAAATAACAAAGAAATAGAAAATAATGTCAAATTACGTCAAATACGTGCAATTTTATATAATTATATTGGTCTATACTTCATATTGGTCTTGTGTACAAGGAAGTCGTGTGGTGCCCACAATAATAGCAAATAACTGCACATTAAGATTTTACCATTGAAACCCCTATGCTGCGTTTTCCAAGTCACCAGCCTGTATATATATTCCAGAAAATATGTGGTCATTTTATAATAAATTAAAAATAAGCATGAATCATATTGACTAAAAATTCAAGAAACTTTCAATTTTGTAACAGTTAGCTTTCATTTTGTCAATAAACAGTAGTAAACTGGATTAATGTATTTTAAATTGCATACTTTGATGGATCAGTATGGACAAAATAAATGACGTTATGTCAGACAAAATGCTTTTAAGAAATTATAAGCTCTTTTTGGAAATAATAATTAAAAACAAGATGTAAGGATTCGCAAATTTTAACAAAGGGCTCCTGCAAGCTTCCTTCAGTTCAGTACTATCTATCTATAAATAAAAACATGATTGGCATATCCGTAAATGAGTAATATTGTGATAAATAATTATTATTTTTTTGAATAAACTGTGTCTAATTAAGCATGTAGAACGATGTCTATTTATGGTATAAAGCATGATTGTACATTAATTTGAATGAAAGTCTTTTATAATAAGGTTGTAAGTAATGGGGGAGTCTGAGTCTGTAATCGGCGTGTGATGGGAAGAATGTCCGGCGGTGGTTGTCTCTGGTTTCACGGACCCTCGCGATGCCCGCGGCGACGCACCTGGTCGCGGTGAGCGCTCTCCGTCCTGCACGCTGCACTACGCAAAAACAAAACCAGACAAAAACTCGCGTTCCATCTACACAACATAGCATACACTCACACTCATTCAATTTTATATTATATGTTGGGATGAGCCGTCAAGTTATCAAGGGTCCACCAAACCTTTATATTTTACACTTTTCATTTTCTACCACAATTGATACATAATTTTGCAAATATTTATAAAATGAAATGTCTTGTACAAATTCAAATTTGTTCATTTACTATCTGAATATTTTGTTTTTGCCATCGTTACAAAAATTTGTTTTTGGCCATACATATTAGTGTAATTAATTATTTTATATTTTAATTATTGATACAATTTTGTGAATGGTGTGGTGTAAATTGATTAATCGACAGGAATTTAAGTGAGAAATAACTAATTTAGTAATTTTGCGATTTGAAAAATTCTGATTAAGCAATAATTACCCGACAAATTATGCTCTTTTTTAAACAATAAAATAAGCGTTTTGTACTTTACATTCTAACCACATTATTCTTAAATTAACTGTATTTAATCACTAGCTAAAGTGCTAAAGTAACCAGCGATGCCTGGGAGTTTTCACGTAGAAAATTTCAAAACAATCCACATTATAGGTATGATTAAATATTCCGGAGAGTTTCGAAAAGTTTCTTACATGTTCCAAAATAATCTAAAATGTATATAAATGTTTAAGAAGGTTTTCATAAAGTTCAAAAGAGTTCTAGAATGTTTCAGAAAGTTCAGAATTTCAAGAGAGTTCTGGAATTTTCCATAAAATTCCGGAACGTTTTAGAATACCCTTTTCCACAAAGTTCTTTAACGTTCTAGAATATTTCTGAAAGTTCCAGAAAGTTCTATCTGTTTTTGTCGCTATTTAAAACTAAACTGAGCTTAGCAGCCTTTTATATACTTATTCAAAATTGCCAAAAATTTATAGAATATTCTAGAATTTGCCGGAATATTCTAGAATATCATGGGATATTCAATAATATTTGGAATATTCTAGAACAGTGATTTTCAAAACACATTTTTTATTACGTACATACGACGAAATTGGATTTCCTATTCACTTTGCATTTCGAACTCAAAGGGCCTGCCCCCCATAGAAAAATTTTCTAGTTACGCCCATGTTTTTTACAAATCTACTAAAAGTAGGCTTTTTACCTTTCGCTAAGAGAGGTATTGAAATCATGATAAAAATCGCATATCCAGATTTTAGTAAATAAGCACGTTTTAAGGTCCCAAGAATCCGATTATAACATTTTTACGATGATGTGTGTATGTGGATATTGGATCTACGATTTCTCAAATACTATAAGACATTTTTAACTACGGATTGCTCAATCTAACAATAACGGGAAGAGTTGATTAAGTTTTGGTAACAATTGGACAACCGGAAGTGGTAGTTACAAGAAAAAAATCATCTAAATATTATTTATGGAAAATTTATGTAAATACTTATATTAGAGAACGTTAAATTCTTTATTCGATAAATATAAATTCATTATTATATCTTCTATAGATTTAGAGATAAAGAAATGCATATAAAATAATTTGATGTAAAATATCTTAGATCAAATTACTTCAAGGCAAGAAATTAAAATGTTTGTAATTGACACATAAATGTCACTGTCAAAAATATTTGTATGCCACTGCCAAAAATATTTGTACATCATTATGAAAATAAAAAAGTCAACAACGCAAAAGAATATAAAAGGAATTTGCGAAAAAATGACGAATATAAAGAAAAAGAAAAGGAAAGGAGAAAAAGAAAATTGCAGGATATTGAATATAAAGAAAATGTATGTATTGTACGTAATTTATATTAAAATATCCCATAGATTTTGCAAATATATGTGAGAATTATTTTGTAGTGAGACATGAATATATGTATTTGTATTTAAAAATATTTTTTGTTTTGTGCGTACAATCAGGTAAAATATCTGGCGAGAGGTTATGTGCTGGCCACATCAGATTTTTAATATTTGTTTTCAAAATGTCATTTTATAACACCATTGTTAAAACGTGACAAATAATTGTTACTTTTAACACTGGGGTTAATAGAATGAATTGGTTACATATTGGTAATGACGAATGGAATAGCAAATCAACATTTTTTTTCTATTTGATTGATTTTGTTTTAGAACATAGATATCAATGAATATTTCTGTTGAATTTTAGGATAATTAACATTTGTTATTTTCTAATTTATTGCGTTACAAGTAGTTGCTAAACAGTCGTTTTTATTTTCAAAATTAATTTTGTAATTAATATGTGAGAAATTAACACGTGATGCTGTTTCCAGAGTCTCATGTAAACAATACCATGAATTAATTGACGCACACTAGACGTCATTTAAACTCTTTAGCATAAAAAACAACATACATAAAATTTTCTCTTAAGTTTTTAAATCTCATCTTCTTGAAGTTCTCTACTACGCCGTGTTAATTGTCAAACAAAAGTTGGTATTTGTCTTCGACACCCGGTTTCTCTAACAGCCTGTGGAACTCGTATTACAAATATTTGTCGAGGAATGAACGTTTAAAACGTTACAGTAGTTGTGCCTTTTAACAACTCACTAATGCCTACTTGTCCTCGCTTATTTGACTAAATTATCACTGGCATAGCAGGTAATAGGCTTTGCTTTACCGACACAGTTTCAAACAAATACAGCCGATCTGATTTTAGTGTGAGAAATTTCAAATTTAATTAAAATTCCTATGATGTTGACCCATTACCGTTAAATTTATTATGATTATGTTTTAATTAATTGTTATTAGAACATAAAATGTTGTTAAATTTCCCAAATTTTAAATTTTAAATATTTTTGATGGCTATTTAGATAAAAAATATTTTATAAATTTTACATTTACAAGAAACTTAGCTCTTTAACTTTTATTTAATTGATAATTTAAACATAGCTTATTTTCTGGTAAGTAGTGTTTCCTGCCTCTTAGTATTTCATAAAAATGCTAAACCAAAAATCAAGTATTTTATCACATTCGAACGTTTTAAGCAGGGTTGGCAAAAATCATAATTTATTTAAAAAAATCAAGAATCATTGATTTTGTTTAAATCAAATAAATCACGATTATTTTGATTTTTTACCTCCCGCTACCCTTGGTAAGGGTGGTATAGGGATCGTGCTATAAATCGCATATCTATATTTTGGTAAATGACCACGTTTTAAGGTCTCTAGAATCCAATTTTAACATTTTCACGATGATGTCTGTGTGTGTGTAAGAATGTGTGGATTCCACTTTTTCTCAAATACTATCATTCAGAAAATTTTGAAACCTTGTATTTCGAACTTTTTCTGTAATGGAAAGAGCCCATTAGATTTTGGTGAAAATCGGATAACCGGAAATGGCACTATACTAGAAGCTCAAAATAGTTTTTCTTCGAAAAATACTTTTAAATGTTATTATAAAAAATAAAGATTATTAAATTTTCTATAGATTTGCATTAATACTTTTTCTATATATTTTATGGATAAATTTATGAAATTATCTATAATTTAAATCCCAGAACCTTCGCTTTAAACAAACAAAACGCAGTTATTCAAATGTATGTAACTAAATGTCACTATCCAAGAATTAATCATTTCAAAATAATATTAGTAACGTTTTAAAAAGAAAAAATCTGATGTGGCCAGCACATTACCGTCCGTCAGTTCTATGTATTTTGTACAAATTTCATACGGAAAGTTTCTTGCTAAATTAAATATTCTATTTCTTGTACATTACCTTCCGGCAGTTGCATGTATTGTACGCAAATTTCATACAGAAAATTATTATTTTGTGACGTTTTCTATATACAGTGTAATGTATCTGCAGAAATAAAAGATTTATTATTATTATTATTTCTTGTACATTACCTTAAAGCAGTTGTATGTATTTTATACAAGTTCCATACAGAAAGCAAAAGATCCTATACCTATTTCCAGTAAAATTATAAGACAAACACACTATATCAATTTCACTTGACACTGACATCGTTCAATCAAAATTTTCTTAATATAGTAGCTGTTTCCACAGCTATGGCTACTTTATGAAATTTAATTTCTTTATAATTTTTTAACTCTATACCCATTTAATATTAGGTATAAAATGTAATCAAATCCTATAGAAAATAAAATATTCTTTAATATTTATAATAACATTAAATGTGAAAAAATGATATTTAACATAGTTTTTTCAAGAAAAACTGTTAAAATCTTCAAATGAGGGTACTTCCGGTTGTCCAATTCTAACCAAAATCTAATCAGCTCTTCGCATGGATGTAACGAAGAGAAATACGAAAGAATTATAATTTTTAGAATTGTAGTATGGAAGTTATCGTAGACGAAAATTTTGTTACACACACACACACACACACACACACACACACACACACACGGACACACATACATACATACACACACACACACATACAGACATCATCGTAAAAATAGTAAAATCGTATTCTAGGGACCCTAAAACGTGCTTATTCATCAAAAACTCACCACCGAATTTTTTGACCAAAGACAATACCTTCCTTACCTAAAGGTGACGGAAGGTAAAAAGTAAACAATAGAAAAGGAATTCAATACGGTTTCCAGCATAAGTAAATATGTAGGTATGTATTTAGATTAATAAAAACTAACGATTCACTAAAATGTGTAAGCTAATCCTCATTTTTGGATTAGTGAATTCTACTCTATCCCGGTATTTAAAATTTAATCTTCATTTTATTATAGCTCCGGTGGCTCAATGGTTAGAGAGCAATGCCTCATGTCATAAAGGCCCTCGGGTGCTCCGAGTTCGAATCCCACTAAGGCATGGATGTGGGTGAATGTGAACCCACTCTGTAAATAGGATTTAATCATGTTGAGGGGTGTAAAAAAGGTAGTTACTTGGATTAGATTAGACTATATTATAAGAAATAAACTGCCAGGTAATGGCGGGAGGTATTGTGTTGGCCACAGCAGATTTTTTATTTTTAGGGACCTGTTGGTGCACTTTTTGTTTTAAAATTAATATTAATATTTTATTTCATAAACGAAAACGAAAACTGTAATATAATCCCAAAAATGCATTTGAATTTTTGTTTATACGTATAGTATATAACTTGACACTTAAACCATGCCTACCTAAATAAAACAGGTCAAAACATGTCGTGCATGGCACTCTGTAAAAAGCGTAAAACGGATATTTTATTTTACGTTTATCTCATGACAAAAACCTATTATTTATTATCAGTAAATTTAGGCTTATTTGATGCAGTATTTAATTCTGAACATTTATTATATGTTGTATTTACAAATATATGAAAATTTTGCCATTGTATATCCTATGATCAAAAAAAAGTAGACATCCGGTATATATGTATATATTTTTATATTATATTACCACAGTAGAATTTTCTTTTTGTTAACTGTGAATTTAAAAAGTATCTAAAATAATTTGAATAACAATTGATTTTTCTACAAAAATTGAATTATTTTATAAAATTTGAATTAAATCAGTTATTTAAAAAAAATCATTTGATTTAAATCGTTCTGACCACTACTGCCAACCATGGCCGCTAGCAGCGTTAGCGAAACCATATCTTGACATGGAAATCAGAGGCTCCGATTTAATCAAAATGTTTGAATTTTATAATATTTATTTATGTGCTGCTATCTCCACAATAGCTTTATGAGACCACGAGGGAACGCCTGGTAAACACTGCGAATTTGCGAATAGAAGCGGACTGGCACATTTAGAAATAGTTAATAAACCGTGATGATATATTTATATTTATTTATAAAGCAAAGCTAAATAATTGTTCAAATTATTGTTTTAATTTATAGTAACATAAAAAATGTCACGGTAGTTAAGAAAAGGTTTCTCACGCTAGTTTAGAAAATTGTTTGGAAGTGCCGGACAGGTATTCAGTATCGTTTATATGTAAACGAGCAGAACACATGTAAACTTCTAATTTACCCCGAAATCAGTTTGATCTACCCATGTTGGCATTCCCAAATAGGTGGATCAAAATTGTAAGAAAATTAGTCCCAAAAATCTGTTAGGAATCCAAAATAATTTGTCCTGAGCATCGGTGGAATCACCTCACCTGTACATTAACACAGTTCTCATATCATAGGGAGGGAGGTCTTAAAATGACATTCCTCTCGCTATCTCGCACGTCCGATCTCAAATAATTATCTCCCTTGAGCGGGGAGGGGCGCGAGGACCACTTAAAACCAAACCCCGAGCTGATAAACACATCTTGAACAATCGACTGCCACCGTTGCCACGGAGATAAACAGAAAAAGGACAAATTAACCCTGACACGCTCGTAATTTTTCTCTCTTCTCGGCATTTATTTCTTTTGGACATCAGGTCTAGCGCTATGGGCCACGGTCGGTTTGTTTTCCTACATAAATACATTTATTTATTTAAGTTACTTTTTCTTGTCATTTACTGATTTCAAAATTTTATATATTATTTACTCAGATTCTTGAAGTGATATATAAATATAAATTATATTTTTAAGTTTGGTCACGTGGCTGAGTGTGTTGTGATTATGAGGCTTTGAATGTTCGGATGCAACCCGAGGCAACTTTAAAAAAAATCTTATGTGGCCAGCACATTACCTTCCGTCAGTTATATGAGGCATTTATGAAAGTTCTACGGGTGAACTGGTACTGGTAAACATCTGTTTATCAGGTTATAGCTACCGGAATCGATATTTTAAGAACGCAAGTGGTAAACAGGGTAGATCCATAACCTATAAAAAAATTGAAAATTTGAAACAGGTTTGAAATTTAATATAGTTAACAAACTTATAACGCGCGCGCTTCGCTTTCCATCACTACCTTTTTTGAGATTATGTTCTTCACGAATCCGGTAGAAGGATCTGGTAGATATTGTACAATTTTCGAACACGGTAAATTTTACCCCTCGTCAGTCAGTAGATGTGGTATCTACCGGTAGAATTTTCGTAAATGCTTATGTATTTTCTATAAAATCCATACAGAAAGTTCCTTGCAAAAGATTCTAAATTTCTGTATGTACATTACCTTTCGACAGTTGTATGTATTTTATACAAATCCGATACAGAAAGTTTCGAGCCAAAAATATCCTATATTTAGAGTAAAATTATAATACAAATATACTACGAATGTCAATTGACACTGACATCTTTCAATCAGAATTTTCTTAATATAGTAGCTGTTTCTAGCATAGCTAGCTAATTTATGAAATTTAATTTCTTTATAATTTTATAACTCTATATCCATTTAATATGAAGTATAAAATCGTATAGAGAATACATTATTCTTTAATATTTATAATAACATTAAATGTGAAAAAATGATATTTAATATCGCTTTTTCAAGAAAATTTGTTAAAATCTTCAAATGACGGTACTTCCGGTTGACCAATTATAACCAAAATTTAATCAGCTCTTCATATGGATGCAACGAAGAGGAATACGAAAGAATTATAATTTTTAGAATTGTAGTATTAGAGTTATCGTAGACGAAAATTTTGTGACACACACACACACACGCACACGCACAAACACACACACACACGCACACACGCATCATCGTAAAAATAGTAAAATCGTATTCTAGGGACCTTAAAACGTGCTTATTCATTAAAAACTCACCACCGAATTTTTTGACCAAAGACAATACCTTCCTTACCTAAAGCTGACGGAAGGTAAAAACATTTTTCATACAAGTGATCCCTGAGATACTCTTATCCTTTAGAAGCACCTTTTAAGATATAATGAGGTCCCCCATCATAGTATGAAATTACAAAATTGGCTATTCATACTAAAACTAGGCTGGAAGTATAGAGAATATCAAAGTTTAAAGAAAGTTATTTGTTGTTAAAATATTTGAATTCTACGGTACATTTACGTCACACCAATGCTGTCTTACTTCATGTCTCTTAAGGCCGGTTGTACAATTACATTTTAAACTGCAGCTTAAAATATCGGCAGTTTAAAGTTAAACTAAGTTTACCTGTAGTTTAAACGGTCGATCACGAATGTTTAACAAATGTGCAGTGGTTTAAACTAAGTATACACTGAAAAACGTTGATGTACAACAAGAATTTAAACTGTGATTGTACAACCGGCACTAAGTCACACATCTATATTGTATTTCAAAAAAAGATTAGACATAAGAGTAAGATAGGGCTTACGATTCCAGCTCTCTGATTGGACTAAACGCAAACCAAGTTTACAATAGCAATATGTAAGCAGGTATATTATTTATTCTATTTTGACTTCATAATCTATTTAACAACTTTACGTAATTGTGTACGTACTAATGAATTAAAAATGATCAAATTTTGACGTGTCGAGCTGTCAAGTTTGTCATACACGAAACAAAACTAACTCATAAGTTTTATGGGTGTAAAACAGGATGGCTCCGCCGCGCCACCACGTCTAAAGTCACTAGATCATATAAAGTACCGCAATTGAATCCATTTTGATTCCAAACAGAAGTGATCTAGTGCATTACACTTTTCCCGAAAATAAAACACAAATGTCAACCAACTAGCAAGAAATGATAACTTTCATCCGCCATTTTAGTTCCACCATGTACTTCTCTAACTAACTTATGGTCCATTCGTATTGCGGTTAGTGAACTGGACATAACTGTCATTAAATGATAACTATCATCCGCCATTTTTATTCCAAAATGTACTTCTCTCTCTAACATATTCTCTATTCGATTTGATTACATTTTATACTTCATATTCAGTGGATATAGAGTTAAAAAATCGGATGTGGCCAGCACATTACCTTCCGTCAGTTTAATATATTTTGTACAAATTCCATACAGAAAGTTTCTTGCACAAGATTTCATAGTTCAAGTACATTACCTTCTGTCAATTCTATATATTTTGTACAAATTCCATACAGAAAGTTGCTTGCACAAGATTTCATATTTCAAGTACATTACCTTCTGTCAGTTTTATACATTTTGTACAAATTCCATACAGAAACTTTCATGTACATTAGAGATTCTATATTTTCAATAAAATTATAACACAAATATGTCAATTGAATTTGACACTGACATCTGCCAATCAGCATTTTCTTAATATAGTAGTGGTTTCCATGGTTATGGCATAGCTAGCTCGCTAGCTGCTTTATGAAATTTAATTCTTTAATATTTATAATTACATTAAATATGGGAAAATGATATTTAGCAGTGTTTTTTCAAGAAAAACTGTTAAAATCTTAAAAGTAGGGTACTTCCAATTGACCAATTATAACTAAAATCTAATCATCTCTTCACATGGATGTAAAGAAAAGGAATACGAAAGAATTATAATTTTTTGAATTGTAGTATTTGAGTTATCGGATTCGAAAAAATCGTCATACACACACACACACACATACTTAATGCACATACATTATGCATACATACAGATATCATCGCAAAAATAGTAAAATCTTATTCCAGGGATTCTAAAACGTGCTTATTTATCAAAAACTCACCACCGAATTTTTTAACCAAAGACAATACTATAACAAAAATTATAAAGCAATTGAATTTCATAAAGCAGCCAGCTGTGCTATAACCATTGAAATACCTACTATATTAAGAAAATTCTGATTGACAAATGTCAGTGTCAAGTGCAATTGACATACATATTATGTTTGTGTTATAATTTTCCTGAAAATATATAGAATCTCTTACAAGAAACTTTATGTATGGAATTTGTACAAAGTACATAGAACTGGCTGAAGGTAATATACTAGAAATATCGAATCTTTTGCAAGAAACTTTCTGTGTGGAATGTGTACAAAATACATAGAATTGACCGAAGGTAATGTGCTGGCCACATCAGATTTATTAACACTGGTGTCATAAAATCATAAAATGAGATATGTAACCTTAAAAATAAATATAGATCAGTAGAAAAAATATATTCAAAATTCAAATAACTATCAAAAAGTATACATAATACATTTTGATTATAATAATGATTATGTTTATTTAATTTATGAAATAACTTTATTATAATATTTTTAAAACAGATCTATAAATTTCTTAGAAAGAAATACCCATTTGTTTGAATACAAAGCTGTAATAATTATTTCCACAGGGTGGTCTATATATTCAAACGACTCAAGTTGTGAAAGCCAGGTGAAACTGAAAAGTCATTCATTTTAAGAAATTCCTTAAATATTTTCTTGTAATAAATTAATTTCAACTTTAGAAATTTAACACTCCTTACAAAAACATTTCGGCAGTGCTACATACCAAAGTCTTGCAACGCTGAGTTCTTAAAATCATAAATAATAATCAGCAGAACAATAAGGTAACATCGTAGCGGTAATGTCGTTATCTCTAAGTACGATCAGGCTGTCAGATCTGTGATTTTCGGGTGAGTTTCCTCAATGAAATACCTACAGATCTACCGGATGTAAAGCAGTAAAGGTATTTGTTAGTCGGCGGGGAAAGCCGAGACAAGTGCATGGTTTTGCACTTTAGTTTATTGGACACCTAGAGCTTATGACTCTCCGCATTCTTTATGCCTTTACAGGTTGTTACATGGAAGGAGCTACGTAAACAGCACCATGAAATTTTGATACGACAAAGCATTGTTTGTGTGTTAAATGACAAGGAAACTATGGTGTGTTGTACAGATTTATAATATGTATGTGGAAATATTTATCTTTTCAAAATTTGTTCGTGCCGTATAAACTAAACATACTCATAGGAAGGATAGATGGAAAAATTAAGCCATATTTTTACAGTTATGATGAAACAATATTTGTAGTTTATTAATTGTAGGTACCGGGTGGTGGTTGTTAGGTAGGGATGAATAGGAACAGGTTTTTAATATAGGATATTAGTTATACACAATTGTCTGCTTTCCTGTTCATCTTACGGCAAAAATTATAAAGTGCAAAGTTGTACAGAATTAATGCTGGATTTAAACAGCGTAAGCCGTAACGTAACGTACCGTGTCGTGGCGTATTGTAACGTACCGTAACGCGTGATTTGTATTTATCAGATTCGTTAGTTTATTCGCAATGCATTATTCGCGAATAAAATTAAGCCGTAACCATCTAGTGGCAAAATAAGAACTATTTGTTGTCGTACTTCACTGAAAACGCTATTTGGGCTAGTGTTATTTTATTTGGTTGTTGTTTGTGAACAGTAAGCTTTTGTTTTCTTATTACTATTTTACGTGCTCATTTACTACTTCAATACATAGGTATTGACTAAAATCAGACTTTTTGAAGACTACTTTCCAGTTTAAATCTTTCATCCTTAACCTGTTTTACACTTTCCTATTTAAAGACTGTTAGTTTCCTGATTTTTTCTTCATTTACTCAATTTTCTACTTAAAATTCCTTGAAGAATTATTGGAATTTAAAAATTTAAATAATTCTCTTTATAAGATATGAAGATTATTTCCCAAGAACATTGTCATATTTATCTGCAAATAAACAAATTTGGAAACGTCCATGCACAAAATTGAAATAATAACATTGAAACGTAATCTTCAAACATCAGTCAGTAAAATAAAACCTGCCTAAATATTTTAATAATAGAATAAAACACTCTTGAAAACTGCGTTTATAACATTTAAACAAGCACGTTTGAAAATGATAGTACGACAATCATCCCACATCTTGGTTGATAACAGCGCCGCCACCGGTGATTTTATTCGCGAATATTTCATATATATTTCCATTTAATATATTAATCCAAACTTTGACACATGACATATGCCACTTATGTCAGTCAAAGTCACACAAGACAGACTATTCGTAATGTAGTATTTTTTATATTTATATCCATTTAATTGATTAATTCCAACTTTAACATAATTAGCCACACAAAAACAGACTACAGCGCAGGGCAGTAATAATTTTCGTAATATCGCAACGTACCGTAACGTGCCGTAACGTAGAAAGATAAAAGTTGGCGATCTTTGGGTTTTTTACACGTTACGTCACGGTACGTCACGTTACGGCTTACGTCTGTATAAATTATCACATATGTATGCATTGATTTATTCTTTACATTACGTTACGGCATGGTATGTTACGTTAAAGCTTACGTTGTATAAATTCAGCATAAAAATTGCGTACAAAACTGTTTTTATATTATTAATTATGGAGTTAAATAAATAGGGAGTAGGTTCCTTATACGAGTACGTTTATGACATCAGTCATAGCTCTCATACGTCGATTTATTATATAGGACGTTTCGAACAAAATTTGTCCATCCTCAGCAAGTACAAATATTTTAAAATATAATATAAATAATTGAAAATATACTTTGTGAACTACATTACTCGTACGATGCATGGCTTGGAAGAATCAAGGTAAACAATTTTTTCTCTAAATTTTTTACCTCTCGCTAAGAGAGGTATTGAATTCATGCTAAAAATCGCATATCCAGATTTTAGTGAATAAGCACGTCTTAATGTCCCTAGAATCCGATTATAACATTTTTATGATGATGTCCGTATGTGTGTGTGGATGTGTGTATGTGTGTGGATGTGTGTGTGGATGTGTGGATGTTGGATCCACGATATCTCAAATACTATAAGACTTAAGATATTTTTAACTACGGATTCCTCAATATAACAATTGGACAACCGGAAGTAGTGGTTACAAGATAAAAATCATCTAAATATTATTTTTGTGCAACCGGACGCGAAATAAGCATTTCGCAGCCGCAATACAGAACGCGAAATTGGATTTCGCAACCGTTGTTATGGTAACGGCCGCGAAATTCATTTCCGCGAAATTAGGAAAACAATCACTTTGACACTTGAGAATTGCATGGTTTTGTTTATCAAATGTTAATCCCATAGCCACCTTGAAAGCTAATTTTCTATTTATAATGAAACTGTTTAAATTCTTTCTTCGATATGTAATAGTATATTACTAACCGAGGTGGAAAGTGTTTCATTGTCGAGGGCGAAGGTAGTTAACCTCGGCGCTTCGCGCCTTGGTTAACTATCTTCGCCCTCGACAATGAAACTTTTCACCGAGGTTTGTATACTATTTTATTCACAATCTGAAATAAAAAAATAATATTTGATATTTAAATAATAATAACCTAACATAAATAAACGAATGGTCTGAGATTGTTCATTTGTCATATGAACTGTCAGTTTGATTTCTAACCTTAAATATTGATTTCATTCATTACTTGTATTATTTACAAGTTTATTCCATATTTTTATCATATAAATTGTAAAGATGCTTTGTTTATATGTAAATACCCAACATTGATACGCATTGATCTCTCAAAGCGGGGGGCAGCTATTTTACGCCTCGTGGTTAGAAAATATAGCGTGAGTATAGCTGAGGTTGGAAAGTGTCAACTTTCCAACCCCAGCTATCTTCACGTTATACTTTCCAACCTCTTGGAATATAAGGTTAACAATAACTAACTTCCCAACTTTTTAAAAGTCAGAAATCGCCATATTACTAACCGATTGTGAATAAAATTCATTATTATATCTTCTATCGATTTAGAGATAAAGAAATGCATATAAAATAATTTGATGTAAAAATTCTCAGATCAAACTACTCCAAGGCAAGAAATTCAGATGTTTGTAATTGACACTGTCAAAAATGTTTGTATGCCACTGTCAAAAATATTTGTACATCATTATGAAGATTATGAAAATAAAAAAAGTCAACAACGCAGAATATACGTAAAAAAGAAAATAAAAGGAATTTGCGAAAAAATGACGTATATAAAGAAAAAGAAAAGGAATGTAGAAAAAGAAAATGTCAGGATATTGAAAATAAAGAAAATGTTTGTATTGTACATAATTTATATTAAAATAGATTTTGCAAATATATGTGAGAATTATTTTGTACTGAGACATAAATATATGTATTTGTATTTAAAAATATTTATCGTTTTATGCGTACAACCAGGTAAAATATCTGGCGAGAGGTTATGTGCTGGCCACATCAGATTTTTAAACTCGGGATCCCGACTTATTAAACTGTTTTTATTATGAACAACTAACTGCTTTTATTCATTTACGTGTTTGTATTGCATACGACACTGTTTTTTTTTAAAATAAATAGACAATACGAATTAAAGGATATCCAACCAGTCAATGGGTTTACTTCATCTTTTAGGGATTTTTGAAATTTTTTATATATTTTTAAATATATTTTATTAACGGTATTTTATTGGTTTTTCTATTATTAATTATTATTAATAATTACATTTGGAAATATTATTATTAAGTAAAAATTTGTTAATTTTTGTAAAATGACGTTTGATTATTTTTTTATTACCTAAAGGTGACGGAAGGTAAAAACAACTGATATAATTTTATAAATTTTCTCTAACTTCGTTTGGTTCTGGATTTCATCGATTTGGTAAAAAAGCGGCTCATTTGAAACTATTTACCTATACTTCGTTCATCTAGAGAACGTACCCGATTACCAACCAAATGTTTAGTATTATTGTAGCTTATTTACATTACATTTACAGTATTTTAATTATATAAATCTAAAAATAATAAGAACACAACTCTGATATGACTTCCCCCTCTCAAATTTTATAGTATTCTCTCTAAACTTATGTTCCATCAAGAGAGACAAAAGAAAATTATAATTTTTTATTGCTGTATTTAGCAATTAAAACAAATAAAAATTAACTTCAAAATTATTTAGAAAAGTATCAATTAAACTTAACCCTACAGTAGAATACATATTTATAACACGAGCAGCCGCGTCGGTCTCACAGACCAGGTGTTCCTAATTACTATTTTTAACAATCATTATGGTGTTTCCAACCATTATTATGGTGTTTTGAGATTAAATTATGAGTCCATCTAATCAATTTTAAATATTCTTTATGTAATTCATATTACTTTATTACTCAAAATACAAACTGAACGAAATTTCAATAAAATTAAAGTTTTAACTATCAATAAAAGGAAAATAATAAAATAAAATATACAAAACTAACTTAAATTTAATATTAACACGCACAGAGATATAAAAAAAAATTCTTCTCTATTTTCTTTACAATTACGACAGAAGTCTGCGATATTAGCAAGCACATAGCACATGTAAATATTGCACCGATAACAAGAAAATTTATTTTTTCTGCTCTCTTTCAAAGTTCTCTAAACACAACGACCGTGTTTATTTTTCTATAGTGGTACAGTAACTTCTATTTTACATATTTCTTGCAATCGGTATTTTGATTTTTTTAGACAAATTTGTCAAAGGACCTACGTTACAAATGGTACGACAGTGTGTCACACTAGATTGTACCATAAGTGGATATTACTGAACATAAACAAAAAAAAAATCTGATGTGGCCAACACATGACCTCCCGTCAATTCCATGTTCGAAATAGCAATGAGCTTTAACTAAAGTATTACGTCCTGTTGATTGTTTGTAAACAAAATCTAATTTGTTGTTCCAATAAATAGAAAAATCTACCAAATTTTGGAATATATTTTATAATGTTTTTCCTGACCCCTGTGGTGCACTCTCCACGCCAGCAATGAGTGCCCGTGAGGTGACGCCTGGTAAACGCCCGCACGGTACAAATATGTCATCATCATTACGGATATCAGCGTACAAAGCAGATTGGCACACCCAGCAATGGGTAATATGACGTATCATCATTTAAATACCAAATTTGAGAAGTTTTGAATCATGTTTTAATATATTTTTTTCAAAAAAATCTGTTTTTAGCTTCCTGTAAAGTAGTTTATCAATTTTAAAAAACATCTAGTATGTCGTTCTCATTAATATAAAAGTCCTAAATACCAAATTTGAAAAGTTTTGGATTGTATCAATTTGTTTTTCACGAAAATATGTTCAGAGCTTCAAATAAAGTATCACTTTCGGTTTATCAATTTTAGCCAAAATCTAATTATGTTGCTGCCCTTTATATAAAATACTAAATTTGACAAGTTTTGTAATATATCCTATTATATTTTTCACGAAAAACTGTTCACAGCTTGAAGTGAAGTATCACTTCCGGTTTGTCAATTTTAGAAGAAATCTAACATGTTTTCATTAGTATAAAAATCTTAAATACCAAATTTGACAAGTTTTAGAGTATATCATTCATAATATATGTTATCACGAAAATCTATTGAGAGCTTCAAGTAAAGTATCACTTCCGGTTTATCAATTTTAGAAAAAAACTAATATATCGTTCACATTCGTATAAAAATCTTGAATACGAAATTTGAAAAGTTTTGGAATATATCATAATATAATATATTTTATCACGAAAATCTATTGAGAGCTTCAAGCAAAGTATCACTTTCGGTTTATCAATTTTAGAAGAAATCTAACATGTCGTTCTCATTAATATAAAAATATTAAATACCAAGTTTGAAAAGTTTTGGAATATATCATAATATATTTTTCACGAAAATCTGTTCAGAGCTTCAAGTAAAGTGTCACTTCTGGTTTATTAATTTTAGCCAAAATCTAATGTTGTTCCCCTTGATATAAAAGTTAAAAACTGTTACGGGCTTCAAGTAAACAGTCACTTCCGGTTACCCTATTTTACCCAAAATATAATCAATCATCGTAAAAATAGAAAAAAACGTGTTGTGGGGACCCTAATTCGTGCTTATTTACTGAAAACACACCATCGAATTTTTGGCACGATTACATTACCTCCCTTACCTACGGTATGACGGGAGGTAAAAACAAACGGAATAAGCTCTGAAGTTTGAAATTATTCAAAATAATATTCGTGCCCGGTGTCACAGACCGTGCGCAACTACTGTAGCTATAACAACAAATTATACGATTGTACCTTAGCATTTCTAATACTGTCAGCAAACTGCAACCGGCAATTATTATCGCCTATGTACGAAATTATATTTGTAAAAAGGTGTTTTGTAATAGTTATTTATGTATTAAGGACATAATCAAAAGATTGTAGCACGGGGAATGTTTTCCCTAGTGATATAATCTTGATTATGCCCGTGGTACATACAACGTTTTATTTTATTTTGGTTCTCGAAATTCAAGGATTCAATGAGTATATATTCGGTATCGTTGTGCTGGAGTCGTGAATTTTAAGTATGCTGTGGTTTCCATCTATATTGTTTGTTTATAACAAATTTTAATTTAGTGTCAAATGAAAATGGAAGATATCGATTATTCAAAAGAAATATCGAATGAATTTGACGCTGCGCAGAGCAAGTTGGTTCCAGAGAAGTGAAAAGACGTATAAGAGAAAGGATACGAATAATTTTACGAGCAGCGGTGTTAAAAAAATGTGATTTAACGAATTTATTATGTTGTCTGACATTTATCTAAAAACGACGATTTTGACGTTTGAATAGTTGTTGCTTGGCAACTTTATAAGCTCTCGGGCGATAAAAGCCAAATTGCGCCCGTTTTCGAGAGCGGATAAACAAGTTTATGATTCCAAAATAAAATAAACACATATATTGTAATCTTTAATAAATAAGACAAAATTAGAGTTTGAAGTTTAAAGAAATAAATAAAGTTAAAGGACAGCTTCTTGACATAAAGGACTATGTATAAAATAAAAAAAGGAAGTATGTATGGTTGACATGGGTTTTAAGTGCTAGTCTTTTTTCAAAATGAAGGTAATACTTCTTCAAAACGACCTCACCGGTGACAACTAATTTTTCTCCTAGAAATCAGTCAAAAATCCCAATATCTTTAAAAATATTTAGAGAATTTCCTCTGGTATTTTCACGCATATTTAACTGCAGTAAGCAGAGAAAAAACTACCGCCCAGTTCGTACCTGGTAGGGCTGGTATCTGGTATCGATTTTACGTCGATAAGAGTCATTTAGCCTAGCTGCTGACGTTGGTCGCAGGAGCATCCATGTTCCCGATGACTAACAAACAAATCTCAGCAAGAACAAACACGTTGCGGTAAGAAATTATTCGCAAGGAAATTCTACAGAGGTGTACTCAAGAAAAATGTTGGAAAATAATTAACAAAGCATTTTGTTTATATGTAGCCGAAAATAATGGTGAAGATGATATAATAAAAACGAACTCAGACATCATTGTTGACTGCCTTGCTAATGTGATATTTTTATTCATTATGTCAAGGTAGATGTACTTGTTGCTAATTCGTCATTATTGCAAAAAAATAAAGATTTTTTCAAGAAAAATCGTGAGAGCGAAAGAGATAGGTACGTACCTATCTCTTTTGTTCTCGTTACTTTTGTATACTTCGTAGCGGTGACGTTTTTCTCAAATTTTATCCAGGGTTGGCAAAAATCATGATTATTTAAAAAAATCAAAAATCATTGATTAAAAAAAAATCAAATAAATCACATTTTATCGATTTTTTATTTTTACAGACTTGTTGGTGTTATTGCACTTTTTAGTTGTTTTAAAAGCAATATAAATGTTTTATTTCATAAACGAAATCTGTAATAAAACCCCAAAGAATGCATTAGAATTTTTGCTTATACGTAGTATATTACGCGCCCAAACGCGCCTGTTTAAACTTTAAAATTAAACCATGCCTGCTTAAATAAAACAGATCGAAACATGTCTTGAATGGCACTCTTTAAAAAGCTTAAAACGGATATTTTATTTTATGTTTATCTCATGGCAAGAATATAATCAATAAATTTAGGCTCATTTGATGCAGTATTTAATTCTAAACATTTTTTGTATCTACACTTTAGTTCTAATGTTAATAGGGCAGAATTTACAAATATATGAAAATTTTACCATTGTATTTCCTATGGTCCATAAAAAAAGTAGACACCCTGTATATAAGTATGTATATATTTTTATATTATATTACCATAGTAGAATTTTCTTTTTGTTAAAGTAGGAATACTAAATAATTTGAAAAATAATTGATTTTTTGACAAAAAATATATTATTTTATAAAATATGATTTAAAAAAAAAATCAGTTGATTTAAATCATGATTTAAATCGTGATTTAAATCAAGTGATTTAAATCAGGCCAACCCTGTATTTAACTATTACTTTAAGTCTATAATTACACATATTTCATTTAAAATTACAGAACGTCCAGTAAAAGTTTATTTCATTATTTACATTTACACTTTGAATGTCAAAATTATAAGTGTGAAAAATGAAAGAATATTTATGTTTGAATATCGTAAATTTATTGTATAGAAGTTGCAAAAGGAGCATTAAGACAAGAATAATAAAAGACCAATTTTTTGAAGAAAATTATAAAAATTTTACTCGTCTGTCATGTCATATGGAGTGACGTGTTATAACTTCCTTATGGGACATGGAAAGAGCCTTCCGGAATGTTTATACATTTTGGCGTCTCCTGGGCAACAGTACTTGACTGAACTGGCTAATATTTCTACTACTGCATACTGCATCTATATTTACGAAGAACTCTTGACAACCCAATGACAGTGTCTTTATGTCAATCTCCGAGTAAATCCATTATAATATATAAAATGATACGCATAGTAACGTACCATAGTTCATGGTATGATAAAGAGAATTGAAAGAAGTTATAATTCAAAATACATGCTGCAAAATCTGTTACGTTACATAAAAATTAATATCATCTTTGGAAAAAATGTCATACTCTTGAATAATAAATATAACTGGTATTTTGAGAATATCAAATAAACTGAATATAAATTATATGCGTATGCAAAAATGTTTAATGCCAATATTGACAGTCAACATTCTTTCCAGAGAACACATTGATTTTTTCTTTTTCATAAAGTTATTTATGAGGCAAGTGTGTATTGTGACGTACCTACCCCTGTATTGGGTTTGCTGTTACTGCTTTCGGGCGCCAATCTGTGAACTGAAATAATTGCGTAGGCTTCCACAGTCTGAGTCATGAGAAATATTCGTTTTCCGGGAATGGACTGTGTCATATTTTTAGTCAGAGCTCAACGTTTCGCCCGCAGTCGTATGGGGCATCTTCAGGAGCAGAGGATATACTACTGTCTTAAACAAGGTTACCCGAAGTGTCAACCACGCTAGAGGCCGAGTTTAAGCAACAAGAGGGGGAGACTCAGTTTACAAGGTTATCCGACGTGTAAACCACGCTAGAGGCCAAATAAACCAAGTGGTTTATTTGGCCTCTAGCGTGGACTATGAACTTGGAGTTTTGACCAACTCGTGTATATGGAGAACTATGGCTATGTGTGTCGTCTTTTGCCGGGAAATTTGAAGAAAGTGGACAAAAATATGTGACTTCGTCACAGTATATTTAAGTTTTATTAAATGATTTGGAATAATGATCTATTTTTGGAAGTTGTTAGATCTGTTGGATTGATTCAATATATAAATAAATAACTAACTGGTTCAATAAATAAATAACTAACCTGACCTAACCTAACCTAACCCAACCGAACCTAACCTAACCTTTTTTGACGTAGGTAGGGGATAATCTTCAGTAAGACACCATCAGTCGGCCGGAGCTGGTGGTAGTGTCGGATTCTTACCGACTAGAAACACCCTCCCTGTATCACTCCGATACCCCAGGAACTAGTGTATACCATTACATCAAGAGTAGCAGTTGGCCATTCCTGGAATAAAATTAGAAGAGCCCTTATCTTTCTTCCTCTTCTCTTTTCATCATGGTGGCCTGCGTAGCTGTTATTACAGCGTCCCACTGTTCCTTACTTTCCAGCATTTGGTTTATTAAATTTTGAGGTGTTATAGCCTCCTGAAGTTGGTCGTTCAGGTTTATTCTTGCGCTGTCCCATTTTCTGCGAAAAAAGACTGTATGTTCTGCAGAGTCTACTAACATGCACTTCTTGTATATAGGTTAATCTCTACTTTGCCAATTCTTTGGAGATATTCAAGAAAATTATACTAAATGGTACGATGTTTCCCCATGCTTCCTATTAATCCAGGGTACTATTGCATTCGTTTGTGCATCCACGCGCTTCCTTCCGTATTCTCCCACCTACTTTGCCATTTCTGTACTGTGTCCTCTCTTTGTTTCTTTTTATCTGTTATAGACTTCCCTATGCTGCTGGCTCTTTCTAACGCCAGTAGGTCTAGAGGTGGTAAGCTTGCTAGTATAAGAGCGCTCCTAGTTGAAATGGTTCTATATGCCCTACAAACCCCGATCGCTAATTTTCTTTGTAGCGTGTTCAATTTATTGTCGTTCCTTTAAAATTTTAATGCCTTTGACCAAACAGGTACTGAGTATAGCACAATATTATTTTTTATTATTAATTGTGGCTACAAGCGGTTTACGTTTGCCCTCTCCTGGTTCTTTAATTCGGGGCAGTAGTATTCTCATCGTCGCAGCTGTTCTCTCTGCTTTGTTTAATGTTTCTGTTACATGATCCGTAAAACTGACATTCTTATGAATTTTTATACATAGGTATGAGATATTCCTTTTGGGGATGATTTCTATGTCCATTATTTTAAAGCGAATATTTTGTTGTCGTTTCCTGCCAGATAATAGAACTGTTTCAATTTTCTTTAGCGCCAGCGCCATTCTTTTGGAGTCTATGCATGTAGCAATTCTTCGTAACGCCATGTTGGCGTTATAGATTAGGTCGTCTCCCCCCTTTGCACAAGTTACAATGGACAGGTCATCAGCAAACGCAATCAATGCAGTGTTCTCGGGCATTTTATTTTTGATCAACGTGTTATAAAAAACGTTCCATAACGTTGGCCCTAGAATTGAGCCCTGTGGCACTCCGCTTGTCATTAAATATGTACTATCTCCTATTTCTATAAATCTATTAACCAGATATGCGTTGATTTTGATATGTTATATTCCTTTAGGGCTTCAAGTATATCCTTCCATGGAGCCGAATTAAAAGCGTTTTTCACATCTACCGTGATCATAGCGCAATATTTTTTTGTTTTAAGGCTTTTGCTCATTTCCCTCTCAGTTATTGTCTTTATCTTCTTTGCTGCCATTATGGTGGATCTTCCTTCTCTAAATCTGAACTGTTCCTCGGCTATTATTTCTTTCTCCTCTAATTCGGCTTTTAATCTTTTATCGATCAAGGCCTCGAACAGTTTAGGTTTGGTGTTAACTCCCTCTTTTCCGGGTTTCCTGGGAATGTGCCTTCGGTTAGTAAAGTGTTGAATGTGCCTAGAAGTATTTCTGGTCTATTAGTTGCTACGTGACGAATAACTTCTGGAGGGATACTGTCTATGACAGCAGCTTTGTTTGTTTTAATTCGGTTTCCCGCGTTTACTACCTCCTCTTCTGTAAAGGGTATAGTGTCTACTTCTTTTATGGTTTCTCTTTCCCAGTCTGGGTGATTGGGAAATAGATTGGGTATTATGTTGCTTAACAGATCATTGCTTAAATTAACTGGTGGCGTCTGTTTTAGACTTTTAATTACGAGCGTATAGGCGCCACCCCATATATTGTCATTTGTTGTTTCTATCAGCTCCTGCCAATTTTTTTTCTTTTCCTGAGAATTTCTATCTTTAGTTTCTTTTTAGAGTCTTTATAGTTTTGAAGGCTGTTGTTTTTTTCTTCGTCACTTGCCTTATAGTTTTTATTTGTTCTTGTTAATATTCTCCTCATTTTATTACAGGTATTCCTCATTTTTTTTTATTTTTTTGTCCACCAGTAAACTTCTCTTTTTCTGTTATTATAGTTGGTTGCATATTCCATTTAATGTAATGTCAGTGCCTCTTCTGTGCTTTCCATGAACTCTATATATATATATATATATATATATATATATATATATATATATATATATATATATATATATATATACCTCCTGAAGGCTTTTGATTAAGATTTCTTTGTCGAGAGTTTTAATTTTCCACCCGGTAGCGTTCTGACAGGGTGTAGTCGTACCTTTTGGTTTTTTATCGTGAAGGTTATCTTTTTATGGGGGCTCAGGTGTTAAGTTTTTATAACCTCCCATTTAGTTACTTGGCTTATGATATTTGGACTACAGTGTTACGCCTATGTCGGAACTGCCGTTGGCATTAGTAAATGTTGGGGTATCTCCATGATTTATCACAATGAGGTTTAGTGCGTAGCACATATCCGTCAACACTTGTCCTCGTCTATTGGTGATTTGGAAATTCCATTCAGGGGATTTAGCATTTCTCCTCTCAGTGATACTTCTTAAAAACAGCCTATACTTCGTCAGGAGTTCTGCGCGTTCCGGTGTTTGTCCTCTTTACCGCTATCTGATATGAGTTTCCCCATACATCGTTCTCTACTGTCTATCAATTCTTCCCATTTCCGAGCCTTGCTTTTCTTTATTTCCGTATTCAGTGACTTCTTTGCACTTATGTACGCTTCTTTCAGTTCGTTTATTTTGTTTGGATTGCTCGTGCTTCTGCCTTTACCCCTTGTGTATCGTCTTCTAGCAGCATTCCAAGCCAAGCCAAGCCAAGCCAAGCCAAGCCAAGCCAAGCCAAGCCAAGCCAAGCCAAGCCAAGCCAAGCCAAGCCAAGCCAAGCCAAGCCAAGCCAAGCCAAGCCAAGCCAAGCCAAGCCAAGCCAAGCCAAGCCAAGCCAAGCCAAGCCAAGCCAAGCCAAGCCAAGCCAAGCCAAGCCAAGCCAAGCCAAGCCAAGCCAAGCCAAGCCAAGCCAAGCCAAGCCAAGCCAAGCCAAGCCAAGCCAAGCCAAGCCAAGCCAAGCCAAGCCAAGCCAAGCCAAGCCAAGCCAAGCCAAGCCAAGCCAAGCCAAGCCAAGCCAAGCCAAGCCAAGCCAAGCCAAGCCAAGCCAAGCCAACCTATCCTAACCTAACCTAACCTAACCTAACCTAACCTAACCTAACCTAACCTAACCTAACCTAACCTAACCTAACCTAACCTAACCTAACCTAACATAACCTAACCTAACCTAACCTAACCTAACCTAACCTAACCTAACCTAACCTAACCTAACCTAACCTAATTTAACCTAACCTAACCTAATTTAACCTAACCTAACCTAACCTAATTTAACCTAACCTAACCTAACCTAACCTAATTTAACCTAACCTAACCTAACCTAACCCAACCTAACCCAACCTAACCTAACCTAACCTAATCCAACCCAACCCAACCCAACCCAACCCAACCTAACCTAACCTAACCTAACCCAACCCAACCCAACCCAACTCAACCCAACCCAATTCAACCCAACCCAACCCTACCCAACCCAACCGAACCCAAACCAACCCAACCTAACCTAACCTAACCATACCAGCCCAACCCATACCAACGTAACGAAACGTAACAAAAAGTAACGAATCGTTACGAAATGTAATGAAACGTAACGAAACTTAACGAAACGAAATGAAACGTAGCAAAACGTAACAAAAAGTAAAAAAACAGAAAAAATGTAACGAAACGTAACGAAACTTTACGATACGTAACGACAGGTAATATAGCGAGACGTAAAGTAACGGAACGTTATGAAACAAAACGTAATGAAACGAAACGAAATGAAACGTAACGAAACGTAACGAAAAGTAACGAAACGTAACAAAACGTAACAAACCGTAACAAAACGTTACGAATCGTTACGAAACGAAAAAAATATAACGAAACGTAACGATAGGTAACGTAGCGAGACGTAAATTAACGTAGCGTAACGAAACGTTATGAAACAAAACGTAATAAAACAAAACGAAATGAAACTTAACGAAACGTAACGAAAAGTAACGAAATGTAACAAAACGTAACGAAACGTAACAAAACGTTGCGAATCGTTACGAAACGTAACAAAAATAACGAAAAGTAACGAAACGAAACGAAGCGTAACGAAACGAAACGTTGCGAAAAGTAACGTGAGCTGCGCTGAGCTGAACTTAACCGTAGCCTACGTTATTAATACAAGGCCGGGAAACATCACAATATCTGTCAAACAGAAACTCTAGTTCCAAACATGCCGTTTTGGCGCGACTTATTCTCGCCGTTTTGGCGCTGTCATTTTTGACGTATGTTTTGTGATTTCGTTTCATAAAGTTTCAACGTAGTTTTCATTTAGCATTCGTTATTATATAATATTGTACTATTTAATAATTATTGTTGTATTGCAATCATTATATTAATCACTTATTTCTGTTGAAATTAAACACAATAATGAAACAATATTGTGTATTTCAATGTTTAAATTTTCTTTCTATGCCATATAAGAATGAAACGTTATATAGTTTAATTAAGTACATAGGCAGAGATGATTTGAATTACCCTTTAAAAAATGTGATTGAATGTTTGCTTCTTATAAAAAAAATTGTACTTGCAGCCATTCCATAAAACTATAAACTCTTGCAACAATTATTATCAATCGTTGTTCCTGTAATATCAGAAAAACTGAAATGTGATAAATGTGACAACAAACAACTTCTACGTACATTGTGTTCCAAATTTATCAAACCCTTATTAAGTAATATAGGTCACAAAGCCAATGACATACAGTTTAAAAACATGAACAACCATTGTATCGAAAAGTTTTGAAATTATAAGAATAATATGCCCAATCTGTAATAATAATTAATAGTTTATATTCATTATGATACATTAGTTATCATAATACCTGTTCACAACAATATCCAATATCTTATTTACTGGATGGGTTTTCAAACTCAAATGCATATCAATGGCTGGTACCTTCTCCCTTCTGTGGTTTGCTGGCTAATCTTAAATCTTGTTTATAAATACACGCAAACACATTAACTACTTGAAAATTTATTTATTACTTGGGCTACGATAAAATAGAAAATATTTTTGTACAAGCACATAGTATTTTTTTGGTCTGTGAAGCAGTTAAGCACATGTTTCAATGCTGAGGGATGATTGACTGGCTGCTAATTCGCGCGCAAACACTCTTGGTCATGTGCGTGCGCATTGACCAGCTGTGCTATCCTTTCTACAGCCTTTTCCAACATATTTCTTATATTAGTTCAACTTCTGTTATGTTAATTTAACTTATGAATAGTGTAATAGTAATACAACAGTATACACATATAAAGAAATATTATAAATAATATAATTAAAAATAAATTATATATTATTTACATTTATATTTGTTGTATTCTTTATTCATTTATATAGTTTAAAAAAACCGTATAACATTGGTTATAACCGCTAAATTAATACTATCAATATATTATTTTGACAGTCTAAAGATGACATTTGAATGACAGCCGGAATAAGTCGCGCCCTCATCAGCGGTTTTGGAACTAGAGTTTTTGGCCAGATTTTTAAACAAAATTTGAGTTGTTTCCCGGCCTTGTATTAATAACGTAGGCTACGACTTAACTGAATTGACCTGACCTGACTTAGTCTAAGCTAAGCTAGTTTAACCTAATCTAACCTTCATTTGTTAGCTCGTTCGTTCGTTCGATTGTTCATTCGTTCGGTTGATCATTGGTTGTTTGTTTTGTTTATTTGTGAGAGCGTGTGTGTGTGCGCGTGTGAACCTAATCTAACCTGTGTGTTTGAACCAATTCTAACGTAACCTGTGGGTAAACTTGTCTCTTGTCGCCAATTTCAGCCAATCAGAGAAGTCAAAACTATTCCCGTGCTCTGCAATACTGAATGGCTAAAATGGAACAAAGTATAAGACCTGTTTAACTACGTATTCCTCAATCTGACTTTAATGGGATGAGCTGAAAAGGTTTTGAAACAATTGGACAACCGGAACAAAAAATAAAGAACATTAAATTCTAAATCTAATAAATGTAATTTTTTATAATACCTATTTCTTATAGACAGAGATCAATAATTTAATTATTTATAGAATAATATACACCAATGAAACCAGTTGACAAATTCAAATGTCTGTGTCAATCAACAGTTTTAGTTTCATTACTGAAAGCTTTTTCTGGGAAGTACATATAATATTTCTTATTGTTTTATTAATTAAAGTTATTTAAAATTATAGATAAAATACATATATCCATAAGAAACACCGGCAATCCAGTCAATGAATTGCAAGAATCTCTGACATTTAGAAATTTCCTCATAGAATGTATAATTAGAATTTTTTGTGTGTACAAGAATGTTACATACTCTGTTCCATTTAAGCCATTCAGCAGACGGCACTTACATTAGCGCCAGTGTCAAGTAGCTGAAATTACATTGGGTAAACTTGTCTGTTGTCTCCAATTCTAGCCAATCAGAGAGTTCGAAGCTATGCCCTATCCTCTACAATACTGAATGTCTTAAATGGAACAAGGTATAGTAATTAACGACAATAATGCCTGAGGTCAACAGCTTACTTTCCGAGGGCATTTTGTCTTCGTTGACAGAAGACATTATTGGCCATTCAACTCCCGTGGTGCCTTCAACGTTTAATTCCCGACTATAATTGTTTAATGGGAGGAAAAATAGCAGGAATGCAGTCTAATTTGTTTATTATTTAGCCTGAGGCCAACGTTTCGCTGCCACTTACGGCTTCATCAGGGCAAAAGACTAAGACGTTAAAAATTAATAAATAACGCCTTAGTCCTTTGCCCTGATGAAGATGTAAGTGGCAGCGAAACGTTGGCCTTAGACTAAATAATAAACAAATTTAGACTCCGTTCCTGCTATTTTATGGGGTCTCGTGGCCGCGTGCCTGAGTGTCAGGTCGCGAATCTGGGGAACCGGGTTCGATCCCGACCGACGCCAAATATTTTCAATTTTAAAATGGCACAAAATTGACCCCTGTGGTGCACTCTCCACGCCAGCAGTGAGTGCCCGTGAGGTGACGCCTGGTAAGCGCCCGCACGGTGCAAATATTTCATCATTACCGCATCTGTGTATAAAGCAGATTGGCACACCCAGCAATGGGTAATAAGCCGTGATGATATATTTATTTATTTATTTATTTATTTATTTATTCCTGCTATTTTTCCTCTCATCAACATCATCAGTCGTTTATTCCATTTTACATAATTGTTTAATATTCTGCGGATTACGGATCAGAAAGTTTAATAAAATTTACGAAGTAGGTACGCTATGAATGCGTCTGCTTGCTCTTTAGGCTTCATCCCAGAATCAATATCAATTTCTTGACAACATTATCATAGCAACAACTCAAAATGCCATTGGGCGTTATTTGTTATATAAATACCCTGAAAGCAGCGTTGTTTTGATAATAATAATGTGTATTAAAGACAATACTTATATAATATAAATTGAAAATGTCTAGAGAGAACAGATTTCTTTTCGCAAGGATTAAAAGGCAAGGCAATATACTTATCGCTACACTGGCGATCTGCTGAAAGCTAATCATACTGCTTCGCTCCGTGTTGGCTCCCATCGGCGCATAATATAATATCCCTAACTTTTCAGGGTCAACAAGAATTCAGAATTACATTACCGTGGTTTTAAATGGGATCAAGGAGGAGCTGGAACTTAATGTTGGACAAAAATTTGTTCTGTTGGACCCTGTAATCTTAGTAAATATTTTATTACTATTTGAAACAATCAAATTAGTGATTGCGGCAGTCTGAGACACCAAATATAAAACACCCCAACGCATCTTAATTCTAAAAGATCTTTATTATAAAAATTATTTTAATAATCATCATATTTTTTTCAGGCGCCTCGCTGTATATTAAAGTTTAATAAATAATAAGACAATGAAAATGAAAGTCCAACCTATTCGTTTTCATATTATAACTATTTATGGAATATGTTTTAAAAATATTAGTGATTCTTAATACAAAAATATCACATTTAAATTTAATGTTTAATCAAAATAATAAGTTAAACATCATTCCATAATTTAATAGATCATTCATGTATTTTACATAACAAAGCTATATTTTTAATGGTAAGGTATAGTGATCATTCAAATATATTTTTTTCTACGAGTGCTATGAAAAATAGACATTTGTCATCATAAAGTGTTTTTCGTCTACCCACTACTACTTGTTTTGTTCACAGTAGTGACAGTTTACAATTCAAGAGCTAGTTACCAAAGGCAACAGTTTGAAATATTTTTCATTAGGTACCTACCTAGGACAAAAAAGTTTTTTATAGAATAAATCTACGAGAAATGAAATAAAAAAAAATGTACTTAAAGTACTTTATAAAATTAAAATTAATAAAAAAAAATATAGTGAATTTTATAAAATACTTGATTCACTAAACAATTTATGTTTTAATTTTGTATTTTTTTAAAATTATACATCTTATAAAATAAAACAAAAAATAATAAAAATAATGTGGGCAGGATTTGAGCTTGTGAATAATTATTACGGTGCCCCGATCTAACCAATTCAGCTACAGAATACGTTTCAATGATTACTGTTTTTAATAAATTATAAGTAATAACTGCCCAACTGCATTATACTTTCGCAAATATTTCAATAATAAGCTATTAAATTAGGGGTATTTAGATATTCTTCTATGCCAAATGAAACAATCTATCCAACCATATCAGAAACTCCCACTATAGTCTTGCGGGACATGTGATATTTGAAAAAAACTGTTTTCCTATGTTAAACGCCTATGTCACGGTTTTCAGTGCACACTGTATTTATGTATATATACAGGCTGTTAATACTAAGCCGTCACTATGAGGCGCCGTTTGGGCCAAAATAAAAGTTTCTGTAATATATATAAAATTTCGTGATATATAATATTTTGCTATTTTGATATATACAATTTTCATTGTGATATATACAATTTTTAGTTCTATGAAATACCGCAATATAATGAGGGCGCTCACTTTTGTTCTTTTATCAACATAAGTAGATAAAAACACAAAAGTGAGCACCCTCATTATATTGCGGCATTTCATAGAACTAAAAATTTTATATATCACAATGAAAATTGTATATATCAACATGGCAAAATATTATATATCACGAAATTTTATATATATTACAGAAACTTTTATTTCGGCCCAAACGGCGCCTCATACGTCACACCCGAAAATGGTAGTTCGAACTCATTAAAACAATTAACTTTTCTTCTTTGTTCTTTTGTTTTTTGATAAATCGTCATATCTCCCTTATGTTAAGGGCAAATTTTCTTAATTCCAATTTTTGATTTGATGCCCCGGTTCTTAGTTATTGGAGTTCTTTGGTTTTTGAAAAATTGTCATATCTCCCTTATTTTAAGGGCTATTGAAAAAATTTGATGTGGTCAGCACATTACCGTCCGTCAGTTCTATGTACTTTATGTAAATGTCATGCAGGAAATTCCTTGCAAAAGATTCTATTTCTTGTAGGTACATTACCTTAAGGCAGTTGTATGTATTTTATACAAATTCTATACAAAGTCTCTAGCAAAAGATCCTTAATTTCCAGCAAAATTATAACACAAACATACTGCCAACTGCACTTAACACTGACACCTTTCAATCAGAATTTTCTGAATATAGCAGCTGTTTCCAAAATTTATAGCATAGCTGGCTAATATATGATATTTAATTTCTTTATAATTTTTTAATTGTATATCCATTTAATATGAAGTATAAAACGCATTGAAATCGTATAGAGAATAAAATATTCTTTAATATTTATAATAACATTAAATGTGAAAAAATCTGATGTGGCCAGCACATTACCTTCCGTCAGTTCTATGTATTTTGTACAAATTTCATACGGAAAGTTCCTTCCTAATTAAATATTCTATTTCTTGTACATTACCTTCCGGCAGTTGCATGTATTTTATGCAAATTTCATACAGAAAATTATTATTTTGTGACGTTTTCTATATACAGTGTAATGTATCTGCAGAAATAAAAGATTTATTATTATTATTATTTCTTGTACATTACCTTAAAGCAGTTATTGTATTTATTTTAAACAAATTCCATACAGAAAGCAAAAGATCCTATACCTATTTCCAGTAAAATTATAAGACAAACACACTATGTCAATTTCACTTGACACTGACTTCTTTCAATCAAAATTTTCTTAATATAGTAGCTGTTTCCACAGCTATGGCTACTTTATGAAATTTAATTTCTTTATAATTTTTTAACTCTATATACATTTAATATTAGGTATAAAATGCAGTCAAATCGTATAGAAAATAAAATATTA